>BPLQ01010645.1:0-360145 GCA_021605075.1 Caerostris darwini | reverse complement strand
AATGCCTTCTACAACATTCTATACGTTTCCGCACAAAATTGAATGCAAGTTCTTTGCTCAATTAATTCAGGCATTTCAAAAATCGCCGAAATCACTTTTAGCATCTCACAATGCCAGGCGTAACTCAAACATTAATGAATATTTTGACGTCAAATTTCACACATATGTCAAGGACAGTGCCAGCAACCTAAAAAGGAAAAAAAAAATTAAAATTCCATAAGTCCCGGAATTTTAAATTGAAAATCGGTTTTGCTTTTTAGACACAGTAATAATGAGCTTTTCCTCTGAAGCAAATGCCATTCAACTCACAGTGGTATTCTTATTGGCAAAGACATGGTTGGAAACAGTAAAATAAATTTGTAATATTGTTAAAAAAGATTTAATACTAAAATTTATAAAACTGAACATTTAAGTTAACTGCTTACCATAGCACTTGCATCGTTGTGGTTTCTTGAAAACGGATAAAAGGCACCAAGAGTTTGCCATCTAGCGCACAGAGGGACAGTAGTGTTGAAATTGAAACCGCAAATATCAGATCCAACCAGTGACACACCAAAGAGATTAAAACTAAGCATTGCTACAAAAAAATCATACTAAGTTATTCACAATCATTAAACCAGGCTTGTCCAATCCCCACCCAAGTAAAAAAAAATCCCAATTTGCAAACTTTCTAAACTAAAAATATTATTAATAACACTGACCCTTAGTTAGACTTTGGAAGGGTTTTTTTTCCCCTTTAGACTTTGGAACCGATAATGGGAGAGGGAGAAAGAGAAAAGAGAGAGTGTGGAGTCGAGTGAAGGTTCCAAGCAGTATGGAGGGTACAAAAAACGAACTGGCTTTTTAAGATGATTTTGTAAATAATTGTTATATAATTGTGTGTTATGTGTTACAAGTGTGCAGTGCTGTCTTAGCAAATTTTAGTAAATGTGACAATTAACAGGTGGACTGAAAAGTTCATAAGCTGACACATAGATGGCGCTACTAGTATTAAATCCATATGATTTTTAGTTAGCCCGCACCTTCAAAAGACACGTGTATAAATTTGATAGCTGTTGCTCTATTAGTATGTGAGTTATAGCATTTGTAGTGTTCATCACGTGCAATCCACTCGGCTGACTGTCGATTGGACTCCGGTGTGAAATGATGGATCCCTGTTTCATCCATTGTCACATATCGACGCAAAAATTCGGGTTTATTACGATTGAACAGCTCCAAACACTGCTTAGAATCATCAACTCGTTGTTGTTTTGGGTCGATTGTGAGCTCGCGCGGCGCCCACTTTGAACAGAGCTTTCGCATATCCAAATATTCATTCACGATGTGTCCAGCACGTTCCTTTGATATCTTTAGGGTCTCAGCTGTCTCAATCAACTTCACTTTACGGTTATCAGAAATTATTTTGTCGACATTTTTTGATGTTTTCGTCGATAACAGCCTCCTTGGCGCGTCCACTGCGTACATCGTCCTCGCCTCGATTAAATTTAGCAAACCATTTCTCTACGGTTGATTTTCCTGGTGCAAAGTCCGAAAAATGTTTATCAAGCCAAGCCTTGGCTTCAATAGTATTTTTTTTTTTCGCCAAAAAGCAATGCTTTATGAACAGACGAAATTCCTTTTTATCCATTTTTTCAAACTAACAAAAGTTGCTTCACTAAAAATGCTATAACTCACATACTAATAGTGCAACGGCTGTCAAATTTATACACGTGTATTTTGAAGGTTAGGGCTAACTAAAAATCATATGGATTTAATACAAGTAACGCCATCTATGTGTCAGCCTACGAACATGTCAGCCCAACTATTAAGCATCGCGTTATTATTTTGAGAAATAATTTAATTCCTATACATGAACAGCATTGAATCAAGACCACAAGCATATCCGGCCCTAACTTTCACTAGAGCAAAAAGAAAAGAATTCAACACTGCAGGAATTGACAGGTGAAAGCTCACTTTTCTTCTTATAAATGTATGCTCCTACATTGTATGTCAATTTAATGTTACATTTTGATGGTTAATATGTTAATAGTTAATTTCTCATCGGAGAAAAACAAATCTTATCTTTACCTTATTATTAATTATCTTATTATTACTTATTTTATTCTGTAAAATATATGAATATTTTCATATGCGCATTTTATTATCAATGCTTTATTAGATTTGGATTTTTTTTTTTGTTTTTTTTTTGTGTGTATTCTTATATAATGCTAATTATTGGTTATTAATGTTAATAATATACAGGATGATTATAATTAAAGTCCTACTTTCAAATGCTGAAAAAAAAAAGAACACAATGAGTTTAAATTTGAACTGAAGCAAGGGGAAACGGTACGGCATCAAAAAAAAAAAAAAAAAAAAAGTTCCAATAAAAGATCCACCGACTTTACCCGTCCAATTTGGTATGACCTGGTGGTATGCCGTGGTGGATGGGCTTTCTGAGTACCCCACCTTTAGGCCGATCATTAAAGAGCCATTATTATTAAAGCCATATTAGCTCTTATTTAGTATTAAAATAAGACTGTAAATAATTTTATCATTGGCTATTTTAAAGTAGAGCTAAACAAGCGGAAGGATATGTTTATTCACATAATTATGATTATAAGAAATACCTCGAGAATTGAGTAATAAATGCGTTTCCACTGAAGAAAAAACAACTTACAAGGAATCGTGTAACGCATGTCATCCCATGTCGACGATATATCTCCACTCCAATGTCCACTGTGCACACCTTGTCCAGAAAATGTTGCTCTCGATATGACAAAAGGCCGTTTCTGTCTGAGGCTCTTCAATGCTCTGAAAAAAAAAGACAACATTTTGAGTAAAATGGCACATACATCAGAAAACTATGATCCAAATATAATTTCCCATTAGTAGATTCTTCTTCTTCAATGACGCAACAACCGCATAGTGGGCCAAAAAATACTGGCTTTGGCAAGACTGGCAAGGCCTACTTTCAGACTTCGAAACATGAGGTGCTTTTATTTTCATGGGATAGGGTTGTCAGCTCCTACGCCCTACGGTCATATTAGACCTGGGGCCTGAATGGCTAGCGCTCTGGTACTCGGTACCACAGGTTTCGGGTTCGAATTCCGGCGGTGCCTTGGATGTTTGTAGAGGTTCGGAATCCACTTTAAGAAGTAGGTCCCGGTCTCATATGACCGTAGAGAGTCACAGAGCCCAATCAGACTTCTCACCCCTATCGTTCCCAAACTGTATAAAGGAGCAACTCCAGGCACAGTGATGTGGTGTGGTGTAGCATAATAGTAGTAGTCATATTAGACCGGTTTAAGGTGGATTCAGAACTACTGCAAACATCCATGGCAATGCCAGGGACTCGAGTCTGAGACCTGTGGCACCGAATGGCAGAGCGCTAGTCACTCGTCCATCAGGTCCCTCTATCTAATCTATAGTCTTTTTAAACTATAGTTCTATCTAATCTATAGTCTTCCCAAGTTATAGTTCTATCTAATCTATCATCATCATCAGTGGCGCAGCACCCCATCGTGGGCCAAGGCCGTCTGGCTACTGGTAGATTTCGAGACAGGAGATTTTTTCTTTTTATGGGGTAGGATTGTCAGCCCAACAGTCATATTAGACAGGGACCTACAGTTTAAGGTGGATTCCGAACTACTACAAACATGCATGGCATTGCAGGGACTCGAGTCAGAGACCGGTGGCATCGAATGGCAGAGCACTAGTCACTCGTCCATCATGCCCCAATTAGAAATTTATTACATTTAAAATAATTTTACACTTAATTTAATTGTTAATTTAATGTATATTTTTTAAACTAGATTACATTTTATGAAATATTTATTCAAACTACAGATGGGCATTAAGTCAATACAACTTTTTTTTCTTCTTCTTCTAATGCAGCTGGCAAAATAGACCGTGATCTTCGCCATAAGGGCTACACCGATGTTACTCACTTTGCATTAACCAGGGGGCGCATGTAACTTGATGGTAAGTCACGGACGCGGAGTAACAATGCCCCCGCAACGCTCTACGGTCCTATTAGGACCGGGACCTACGGCTTAAAGTGGATTCCGAACCACTACAAACACCCATGGCAATGCCAGGATTTGAACGCCAGAGCGCTAGCCATTCGGCCATCAGGCCCACAAATCAATACAACTCAAAGAATAAAATCCCACGAGAGCCCCTTTTTTTTTATTCTACACAAAACAAGAAAATCAAGATTAGTTTGTGAAATATATTTCTAAATAGCACTTAACTAGCTTACTGGTTTGTTATAGCAGCCTCTCTATATCCCATCAAGTTGTGTTCATTGTAGTGAATAGTTGAATAATGCTTTGATGTCATGCAAGCAGTCCTGTGGCGCAGAGGATACTTCCCATTGGGTACATAAGGAGGATCTTCAAAAGTAGACTTTATGCAACCATCCAAGCCACCATCAATAACATTTGAAGGTTCATTCATATCCTTGAAATTGATGAAAAATAAATTTTAAAAAAATGATTTTTAATAATAAATTTCTAATTAAAGATAATAAGAAAAATATCAGATCAAGCAAGTCTGTTTCTTCAGAAAAAATAAGAGAATTTTTTTAAAATATTTTTTTAGATTCTTAAACATTTTAAAATTTTTTGAAAATGAAATATTTATTATCAATAACATCTAAACATCTAAGTAATGTCTTTAAAATTTATATTTAATTAAGCAAAAAAAAAAAAAGATTAATTTGTTTTCTAATTACCACATTCTATAAATATGCTATATGAAAAAATTAATCTATCTTAATTTAAAAAATATAAAATAAATAAAACTGTATAAACCTTTTTATTTTAATAGGATATAAATCCATTTTTTCTAAAACTATAATATTGAAGGTTTCAAATTTTTGTTTGCATTGAAAACTACTAAAGAACCTCAGGAATAATACTGTATGACATTGACTATATTATTGTAAATATAAAAAGTCAATATTAATGTATTAAATTAATCTTTAATTCATTTTTTTTTTCTAAAATTAGACTTAGATGGCTTTAAAAAACTGCTTGTATGCAACATTAAGAATAAACTTTTTGGCATATTTAAAAAATGCAATATTTCAATTCGCCGAAAGTTTTTGTATTCAAAAAGGGCACAGTAAAAGCAAGTAAGATGCCTATCTAAGAATTTTGCATTGTGCTCATTATTAATTAATGAATTATAGTTGATCATAGTTGTTTTTTATTTATTGTATAGAAGTTAATCCTTAATTATTGTTTTGCATTTGCAAACATTATATAATTGCATAATCAAAATCATTATAATTCACTTAAAAGTATCCAATTATTCAGATTATCATCTTTAAAAAATAGTTTAATTACAACTGAAATTTTAAAAAGTAACTTCTTTAATAACTTTAACACAACATTAACTGACCATAATTTTTCTTTGATTTATATTTTTAGAAATGAAATAATTAATGTTTCAAATTATCGTTTAATGTTTAATTTAATGTAGATTTCTTAAATAATTAAAAACTGTATTATTTTATTCAACCTTACTTTTAAAAAAGTTGTAACAAACTTCTAAAAATAAACACTCTATATCTAAAAAGCAATACTTCTATTTTATTATAATAAACAAAATCGCATAGAATTCTGCATAAAAGTAACTAAACTAAATGAAACTAGACTAAAATGAAATGACAGACAGGAAACAATAATTATTAAAGATAGCCTTGTCTATAAAATTAATTAACTAATAAATAAATAAATAATGTACAGTTACATCTATTCAATTATTTAGTGTAAATATAATATACTAACTATCCAAAGACCATCTATTTTCACTTTTTCATAAAAGCTAGTTAATTGTTTTGTCCAATAAGAAGTGGCATTGGGATGACTAAAATCAGGAAAAACAGTCCCCCCATCTGTCCAAACCTGATTCATACAAAAGAAAAACAATCCTTTAAAAGAGTATAATAAAATAAAAATAATAGTGAAAAAGTAAATTATATTAGACACAAAAAACTCAGAAATAAAAATGAATGACTAAATAAAAAAAAAATTTTTAATTTATCTTAAATTATTAAAAATTTATTTTTAAATATAAAGTAAAAATTTGTTTTATATTTATTTGTTAATTTATTTTAAATTATTTTATTTGTTTATATTATTAATTGTTTTTTTTTTAAATTTATTATAAATTTATTTTTTATTTCAGTAAAAACTTATTTTATTTTTATTTTTTTTAAATTGTGAATTTAAGATATTCACATTTTTTCTATTACAAAAGAAAAAAAATTCATTTAAATTAGCTTCATATTTAAATTTCATATTAATTTTAACATTTGTCTGAAACTAGAGGTTTTTATAAATTTTTTTCAATAGAGAGAAAATAATCTAATTATGAACTTTGAAAAATGACAAAATGGTTTAAGTTAGTAGACACAGTATCAGCAAAAACCTGCCACTTGCATTTTAGATCAAAAGCATGTTAATAAAAATAATAGACAATAAATATTAGTGAAACAATATACCTTTGCAAGAAATAAAGTTCCATTAGGATTTTTAAGAAAAATGTCACTTTGTACACCATCATCAAAAGGAGGATAAGTGCCAGGTTTCTCTGAACCACTGATTCCTGGATCCTAGTTGCAGAAAACACAACAGAAATAATAATCAATATTATATTACACAAAAAATTTTATTACTTGATTCCAATACATTATTTAATGTGACAAGTAATAATCAAAGAAAATAAAAATAAATACTTAGCATAAAATTTGGTCATTATATCTTAATTGACATTTTTTTAATGAATAAAAGAGAAAAATTATTAATCCATTTACTATGTTCCAAATTTGATATCCTCTCTTTCAAAAAGTTTCCTAATTTGAGAGAAATAATTTCAATATAAATTTATAAATATATATGTATTTCTTAAAGCTTGTTGCGTGTTTGTCTGCCTATACATGGCCACAATTTACATACACATTTCACCAAAAATTGGCAGAGAAACTTCTATGCAAAGCTTGGATCAACTAAAAAATAATTTCAACATTAGATCAATACTTCTTTAAGAAATAACCCAATTAGGTTTTACCATATTTAACTTTTATGCCATGATTTTTATGCCACTTTTAAACTTTTTTTTTTTCAAACAGAGAATTTGCCTCTCTTATAAATATGCAACATTTAATAAATCAAAAAAATAAATTAAAATATAAAAAATATAAAATATAATTAAATAAATCATTTAATACATCTTTTTTTTTTTTCAAATTTAAATAGCTATTCTAGAAAATCGAAAAATATACAAACATCAATACATATGTATATAATAACCATGACATAAAATCGTAAATCAGTTACTGTATTTTAAAAAAAAAATCAGTGAAAAAGTTCTGAAATAATAAAAAAATAATAAAAGTTCAATTTTTAGTTGGAGCCATACTTAATGAAGGGTTAAGCAATGAAGAATCATAAGTAACATTTTCCCACTTTGTTACTTATGATTAAAATGGTAGTAGATTTTTTTCTTCGATTATAGTTACATCAATAAAAAAGATGCTAACAACAATATACAACTTACAGTTATGACAACATAATGCATTCCTTTATTGTGTAATTCATCAACAAATTCAGGCAATTCTGCATATTTGTCTTCATCATAAGTGAAGTCTTTGAACTTATCCATATAATCAATATCATTCCATTGAACATCCTTCAAAAATAGATATTTATATAAGTAAGCAACAGAAAATATGTCAATAAATCGATAACTTTTAAATAATAACAAAAAAAAATGATATAATGGAGTACAATTATCAGTATAGTTATTTAAAAGTATTGCCATTTAGTTATTATTACAATGCAATAAGAGTATTAGTATGCAATTACTCTTTGAAAAAGGATAACTATTCAATCTTGTTAGATTGAAACAAATTTAACAGGTACCGCAAGAAAAAAAAAATTTTTTTTAAGAATTGTAACAACACAAATTAAATTTTTAAAAAATGTGCATCAGTAATTACATATCTTTTGTCAATTAAATATAAAAAAAATCAAATTTTTTTTTTCATTTTGAAAAAAAAATTATTTTTGGATGTTATAAAAGATCTTAGTTTTAAATAATAAACCAAAATATGAATAAGATAATTTTCAACTACAAAATGTTGTATATTTCTTATTATTTTAAAAAATTCAATCTATTCGAAAAATAATTAATGGTTGTGAAAATATTTTTTTCAGAATCCTTAATTATATAAATAAATATATGTATGTATATAATTTACATTAACCCTTTTATTCCTTATTATGTGAAAGAATATGAGTTAGCTTTTTGATGAAAAGTTTTATTTGTTCCAAGTAAATTTCTATTTATAGCTAATAATCTTCATTCAAGATCGTTTTAGTAATTTTTGTTGCTTTTTTTTATTTTAATATAACTGAAATGAACTTTTAATTCCATATATATATTATATACACTGTCATACAAATAATGGACACCCAACACAGTAAAGCATTGATTTGTATACTAATATCAGAAAAAATACATCATAGTATGCTCTGGACAGCCGGTAACTTCGAAATCACGAAAATGTGGGGAAAAAAGGAACCAGATTGGTCGAGTAAACCATTAACTGACTGTCCAATTGATATCTAAAACTACTAACATTTGAAAAAGACACTGTGAAAAATTTTGTTTGAGGATCTCGACATGAAAAGAGGTTTTCGCCAAAATGGTTCCAAGAATTCTTACATCAAAATAGAACAAAAACCACAGCGTAAAGAACTTAGTGTCTACATGTTGAAGCAGTTTTTGGTTGAAAAACGGATTGCAATACTGGATTATCTTCAATATTCTCCTTATTTAACATCATGAGACCTTTCTATTTCATACATAAAATCTGTGTTAATAGAAAATTATTTTGAGTCATACTAAACTGTTAAGAAGAAAACATCTCAGTTATTAAAACAGTTTTAAGAAAAAGAACTGTAACAGGCTTTGGACCTGTAAAAAATAAGATTAAGTCGATGTGTAAGCACCAATAGGGAAAAAAATTGAAAGAGACAAACAATAGATTTGCCATATATTGTAAATAAATATCAATTATTAGCAAGTGCCATTACTTTATATACAAATCTTGTATACTTTATACAATTTATTCCTAAAAATACTTAAGTAGCTAATAAAACATGATAAATAAAAAAGACACATGAAAAGTATATTTACCAAAGGAATGCCAACATTAAGATTACGTTGCATAGTTTCTCTAGTATCATTCACAGAACTGTAACCATAGCGACAAAGATGGAATCCTAAACTCCAGTAAGGTGGCATGAAAGTTCTACCCACTATACCAGTATACTGTTGAACAACATTGGAAGGAGAAGGTCCCAACATTATAAAGAAATCTAAAATTCCACCAATAGGCCTGAATGTTATAGCAGGTGTAGGTTGCAAAATGACATCTAAAATTTATAAATGAAATTTAACATAAATTAAAATTTTTTCATTTACATTCATTCATATATATCAAAACTTTTAACATGAAAGAAAGTACAACAAATAATTTTTTGGATTATTAATGAAAAATATTTGAAAAAAAGCTCAGACTTCGAAAGATCAAAGTAAAGATAACAATTATTTAATTTGAAATACATTTTTATTAGAAATTTCAATTCAATATTTAAATGCCACAAACCGTTCAATTTATTAAAGAAAAAATATTATTAAATTTATTAAAAAATAATGTTATCATTTTTATGAATATGTTTTATAATAAAATTGATTCTTTAATTTAAATTATTTTTTTCATATATTTATAGAATTTATTTGACACAAAAATATTACTTTTTATAACCTAAATCTACAAGGTAGAACGTATTGATTTTATTTTATATTCATAATAAAAAACATATTAACTACAAAATAAAAATTTTGCATACTATATTATTTCGATTTCAGATTAAAATTATTATAAAATAAAAATTTTAGATAAAATTTGTTAAATTACATTTATTTAAAATGTAATTTTAAAGTACTTCACCTCAAAAAAATTTTTATATTACTATTTTTATTTTTCTAAGCTACTTTGACAATCAAAGGCAAAAGAAACTGTACAGTGTGTGTGTGTGTGTGTGTGTGTGCAGTGGCTCCATTTTTTAAAGGTCACCAAAATGCAAAATTAAAAAAGCTAGACATCATAATTTTATTGATAAACTTAACCATAACACCATAATTTTATTGTCTCATCAAGAGTAAAATGTCATGATCACTTTGACATGTTCTTTCTAAATTTCCTTACATTTTCCTTTTTATAAAAATAAGTGTCGATATTTAAAAAAGAAAACTGTTTAGTTTTTTTCAGAGTCACATGATGATGATGTGAAAAAATATTGGTCTTTACATTCAAATTCAGTCCCAGTTACAGTACTTTTTCTACAAATTTTTAACGTGCACAAACACTTTTGGAAGCCATGCATATAGCAGATATAAATTTATTAACAAACAATTTTTTACTCCATTAAATTAATGATTTGAAAAATTATATTTACATTAAATGGCAAGTTGAAAACACAATATTATTATAATAATAAATATATTATGCCAATCTTACAAATTCAAACTTATTAACTGACCCATAGCATTGCTATTGAATAAGAAAACACCATTTGCATTTCCATCTTTTTCCAATGATAAATAAAATGGTTGGCTTCCATAAAGTGGAAAACCTGCCTGAAAAATAGATAAAGAAAAAAATATTAATAAATGAAAACATTATTTATCAATACAAATGATGTATTTAATACATGGTTTGATAAAATTCATAGCAAATAAAATATATAAAAAAATTTAATTATTTTATTTTAAGGACAACAAGTCCCTATAAGAACAAATTCTTAAATTATGACACTCTTTTTTGAAACTGAAATGTATTATTGAAACCAAGGTCAAAAGCACATCAACATATAAATAAAGTTACAGCTAAAAATTATTATTCAGTAAAAAAATTTTCAAGCATAAATAAAATATAAAAAATTATAAAAGTAACCATAAATTACCAAATAAATCACTATCACTTCAAACAAGAATTCATAGTTTGACTCAATTTTGTCAAAGAAAAAATGAATTCATTTTTAAGAATAGAGTGAAAATTCTAATGCTTTTATTTTATTAAGATAAATAAAGATGTGTTATTACGAATTTACAAAAATAAAAAATAATTTATTTAAATTTGAGTTTATTTAAAAAAAATATCAATATAATTTTATTTTATCCAATCATAATCAGTGTAAATAAGTAAGACGACATATCATATGATATAAAAAATGCTTTAAAATCATTGAATTTTATAACATTTCAGAAAATAGTACAGAACATGATGATGTTATTAAGAAAAGTGAATACAAAATTTATTTTTTAATTTTAAAAAAAAAATTGTTTCACAACTTTAAAAAAATTAATTATTTAAAAAAGTTATTAGAAGATGCTTAGTTTTATATTTTTTTAATGAACAAAATTACAAAAGAGTGATAAATGCAGTATTATTAGCATTTTAAATTTTGATAATAATTATCAGATACAACCAACATGAAATAATGCAAAATGTAAAAACAAAGATAAAAATTTATCTTTTATCAGTTTTTTAGCAATATATGCACTTAGATATTTTAAATTTAATTTCTGAAATCTTTAAATTAATTATAATTTAATTGTTAATATGAAAATATTTCATTATTACATAAATTAAATAACAAAATAAAAAATATCTATAAAAATAGTTATATGATACAGATAAAAAATTTAAATTAAATAAATAATTTGTTTATTTATCAATTTAATATTTCATTACTTAACCTAAAAATAAGATTTTAAATGTTAGAAATCATCATAAGTTAACAAATTCTTATATATAATAAAATCGAAATAAAGATGTACTAAAAATTATAAATAAATTCATCATAAAATTTTATTTAAATTAATTATATTTGGGTTTTTTTCTACATAAAATTCTTAAAATCTTGTATTTTATAGCCTATTAATAAATTTGAATAAATATTAAATTATTTTTAGCTCAATAAATAGAAATATTTCCATATAACTATTTTTTTTAAATAAAATATACTGAAGTTTAAAAATTTTCATTTTTAAAATTAAAAAGTTTTTAATAATATTCATTTGATTAGAAGTTAAAGTTTATATCTTTATAAATTTAAAAAAAAATTTTTTAAAATAAATAAAAACCTTTTTCAGTTTGAGAAGCTATTATTAAAAATTTGAGCATTTTTGAAGTAGTACAAAATTTTTGATTTAAAAAAACATTATCTTACAGCAGGTTCTTTATCAGTGTTAAAGAGTGTCAGCCGAGTCCAATTTACAGATTTAAGAAAATTGCCATAATTTTCTCCAATCCCATAAATGTATGAACTTGGAAGATATGATGAAAGTTGAAGAAATTGATCAGAATAAACCAGTTGCGACAAATTTGTTTTGAATCTATTTAAGAACACAAATATATTATAAAAGGAAAAAAAAAAACACCCACCAAAATATAAAATTAAATAACAATAAAAATCTGAACATTGAAATATAAATTTTTGTTAGATTAATTAGCAAGATAAATTAAATATTGTTTACTTATACTATGAAAGATATTAATATGAGATAGTATAACAATTCTAAAAATAAAAAGTTGTAAAAATTAATATTAATAAATGATTTTTGGAAAAATATTAAAACACATTTCTTATTTTATTTTCACATTTACCTATATAACATGTACAAGTTATATACGTAATTACATGTATGTAAATATCTTTATTACATAAGAGTAGGAAAAAAAAATCTTACATAATTGTTCTACTAGATTTTCTAGTAATAATGATTTCACTTGTTTTAGAATCTAATGTCACATCATAACTTGGTGTAAGTAGTTGCTTCAATGTATCATTTATGGGTAGTGGAACTTCAAAACGTTTAGCATTAGCATCAGTAATCTATAATAAAAAGACTAATATTAGTACATCAAAGACTATTTAGTTTATCAAGCTCCATAAACAGAAACGCTAACTTATTTTAAAAATACATTAAATAAAAATTAAATGAATAATATCATAAAAATATAAAATAAATTCAATTAAACATAGTTCTAAGTTGTGAATTAAAATATACTTAAAAGTGAATAAATTCTGTAAATACAAACATAATATTAAAGAAAACTAAAAATGTGATGTTTTTTCTTTTTTAATTGTTTTACAAATAAGTTTTATTTTGCTAACAGATAAAACATTAAAAAAAATTTTATGAAAAAAATTTGGAAATTTATTAGTGGTTGGGTTAAAATTATAATTTCATTGTTATGTAAATTAGTCTTATAATAAAAAACATTACTAAGTTAACAAATAAATTCAGTTTTCAGTTAAATTAGATTAAAAATTTAAAAATGAGAAAGAATGATACAATGAGAAAACCCTGCACAATTAATTGTTATAGCTATAGCTGATTATAAAAAATACTAAACATAAGAAATTATTATCAAATAAATTTTGGGAGAAATTAAACTTCTTTAGTAGTTGTTTGCAATATTACTTTTAAATACCAGTTTCAAATATTTAATAGACCTTAACGGTTTGGCAACTTTTGGATATTTTCATTGTATAATTATAATTTATTGAGTTTTTATTTATTTTATTTTTTTAATTTTTATCCATCAGTATAACCTTTGGATAAATTTAGATAAATCAGCTTATGTGAGCATAAATCTCAAAACATCTTTTTAAGTCAAGCCAATTCAAGACCAATTTCACAATTTTTAGCTTAAATATAAAGTAGATATTCTAATCAAAAACTAAAGTTTTAACATATTAAAAAATGTTAAATAAATGAAATATAATTTACATATTCTAAAAAATATATATATTGTTATATAATTAACTGATAAATGAAACCATTCTGAATGACATAAAAAAAATCTTTAAAAAAACACATAATTTTATAATATTATATTCAACACAAATCTCTTGTTCATAAATATAAACGAATTAGAAGTTTATGACAAATTTAATATTTTATTGTTTAAACAAATAAAATTTCTATTTAATTAAAGTATTTCATACTTCCTTATTATTATGTATCTTCTGTCATTTAAGTGACACCAAGATGATCAAAGAAATTTTTTATGATAGGCTATTTATATTTAACCATGGTTAGAAAAGGTCATTATTTAGTAATAGTTTGCAATATATGTTAGTAATTTATTGTGGGATGTATATGAAGGAAATGAAAAACAATCTACCATAAAATTACAAATAATTCCTAAACTGACAAAACAAATGAAAATCTACTAAAAAAAGTTGAATATTTATTAAGATATAATGCAGTTATCCATTATAATATTATATTTCAAAATATCAAAAAAAAATTTAGACAAATAAAATCAAGAACCATATAGGGCAAAATAACTTACACTGATCGTTACAACTTACTTTTATTCGAAGAGCATTATCATCAATAAAAGTAATAACAAGAGTTAAATTGAGTACATCATTTGGAAAGCCTGATGATGAAGTTCTTATCAAACTAGCTGAAATATGTCTTCCATCTTGTGTTACATTTCTAACTGAGTAGCCATTGTAATTAGAAGGATAAAAGCAATAAGGAACATTTAAAGGAGGAAATGTCACTTTCTTAGCCTGGTAACAACAGCCTCTTTGTAAACAACTTTCTTCTGAAACATTATCTTCAGGATGGCAGTCAAATTTTTCTAGATCAGAAATTCCTGTACAAATGGGAGCATCAACAGATTTTTCAATTGTTGTAATTTCAAATAAAATTATTTTATATCTGTGATATAAAGGTCCTAAAGCAATCAGAGATAATACGAATATTATTATCATGAAAATATATAATAAAGGAAATCTTTTCCTCTCTGCTTTTTCTGGGATTAAAAAAAGTAAATCATTATATTTATTTTCTTTCATATTTTTTTTAGTTTGTTTTGCTATATTAAACATCCGATGGCACTTAAAATTAAAACAGAACTGCTTATATTAACTGATTTCTTATCTAACTTCACTCGGAGATTTTCATTAGTAATACAGATGATTAGAGCTAATAAGGATGGCACTTTTCCAAAATTGATTGTTACCAATAATTAAAATTTGTTGTCATGTGTCTATTTTTAATTTACAATGTTCATTATAAAACTTAAGAATACTGTACTGTAAATATTATTATTTTTTTATTTAAATTACAAAATGATAAAAAAAAAATTAACAGAATAGAAAAGATGGGTTTACAGTTCTTGTATCAAACATGTGATTTTTGTCATAGCAACGGGCCTTCACAACGGAAGTGGAAGTTGCTTATCTTTATCCCCATCCTTTTCCCTTTATACACTTGAGTCGTCCTAATTGCTGAATAAGCAAGGATATTATCATTCCATGTGACTAGAAAGAAAAACAGTAACCAAAACAAAATTTGCTAAAAATTAATCACAATTTAGTTTAGATGAGCACAAATATTTATAAGATTTCGATTATCTAGTTAAAATCCAAAATTTGGAAAAATTGTTCATTAGAAATCATTAGCACAAAAAAAGCATAGATAAAAAGCACAAAAGCAAAAACATGTAAGTATGCCCGTAAACTGGTTGATGTGCATGTGCAACAGTGCATTAGATTTTCGAAGTAAAAAGATTCAAAATCCGGAAAGTAATGTCAAACAGAGAGTATCCATGTTTATGAAAGAGATGGGAGTAAAAAAAAAAAATCTGTAAAGCAAAATATGTCTCCATTTGATTCGATGCGGAAGATGCGAATCTCTCAAATTAGGAATCTCGTAGGTAATCCTCTCGTAAGTAATCTTCAGGCTCCCTTGGACTATTGCTTATATAGCAGCTCCCCCCTTGGCTTTCAGGAGAAATGTCAGTCGGCCTCGAGACTCTCACCCGAAAGGAAGTACAGTGCAACCTACGCTGTCGCTGAGAAACGTTTAATTTGCCTCTCATCTAGAGAGAAAATATATTTAAACCAAACTTGCGTATTAGTTGGCCTACAGGCTCTCATCCGGAGAGGAAGTATATTTCGCGCATCCTGTGCTTAACTGAGTATCGAGTTTTCGGCTTAAAAAGGGAGTCCTTC
This sequence comes from Caerostris darwini, assembly GCA_021605075.1. Lineage (NCBI taxonomy): Eukaryota > Metazoa > Arthropoda > Arachnida > Araneae > Araneidae > Caerostris > Caerostris darwini. The sequence continues at coordinate 344,042 of BPLQ01010645.1, read as the reverse complement.
CACGAATCTATAATATCTGTCTTTGAACGTGTTAAATAATGTCTTTAATTGTATAGGTGTGATATTTGTACTGGTGTAAATAAAATTGTGAGTTCTCCAACATGTGCCTCAAATATCTCAACCTAGTCGCATTCAGTTACAATATGGTTGCCAACCTACACACTACATAGTATTAATTTAATTTTTTTAATGAAATTATTACACTTATGCTAATATTATTCACTGAATTGTGATTTGTTAGTAATTCATCTTCAGAAGAAAATCTTCCTCACCAAATAAAAATGAACGAGGAATTAAAGAGTGAAGCTTTTTTTTTTTTTTTGTTCGATTTTTATGTAATCTCAGTTTTCTAATCTCATATAAGAAAATTAAAGGCACATTCATCTGAGTATAAATTTGGGAGAGCTTTGCCTTTTCCAGAGTCAAATATTCTGGACTTGGCACCACTTTATATTTTAACTGTCATAACCTCTTTAATCCGAAAACTGAAGCTTCTTTTACAGATACGGGATAAATTTTCTGTTTGGAGAAACCTTAGACACAGGTAGTCGTATTTCACAAAAATGTAAAACATTTTCTACCATTCGGTAAAATCGCAGAGTACGAGTCGTTGGGATTTGACATCGAAATATCTTTTCGCCAAAGTGCGCCAAGTAACGGGTTGCGATTGAAAGTGTAGTGAATTGCAAACAATACAAGAATTACCACTTTGGGCAACTTATTACCGAGTTGGTATTTTAAAATAGATGTCAAATCCCAAAAGCCCCTATTTTTCGATTTGGCTTACCATTCATATCATGAGCCAATATCTTTTACCTTGTGCGAAAAAAAAAAAAAAAACCCTGGAAAAGTACTAGATGAATATTAAGAAAATTTTTTGTCGTATTGCATGGAAAAAAAAAGAGGACAATGAAAAGGCTGTTTCTAGACATGGCATTGATAAAGAGGACTTTCACTATGTAGCAACAATTGTAGGTGAAGAAAGGTGGAAATAAAATTACGATCATGGTCATATTGCGTCGTCGAAGTAACTGTAATTGTTGTCATTGCAACACAAGAAATATTATCTGTAGGAATTAGAAATAATACCTTATGGACAAGTGCCTTATATGCAAGACAGGGCGAATCGCAAGCAAGGCTCATACTTTCCACAGAAACTGGAATGGGTCTTCAACGAGTACGGAAAGTCACATAATAGTAGAAGGATTGCAATATTTAGAAATTTTAAATCTCGAGTTTCATATTTCATTAATATTCATTCTAAGGAAATTTATTTATATATATATATAGTAACCGTGCTTCCTCCTACGCACTGCAAGAGCGCCACCTGTGGTGTTCAGAAGAAATGATCAGTAGATCTCGAGACTCTCACCAGAGAAGCTGTGTAGAGCAACCTGCACACCCGCTGAGAAACGTTTAGTTTAAAGTCTCTCAACTCAAGAGGAAATATTTTTAACGCATTAGTTGGCCTACAGACTCTCACTTGGAGAGGTAGTATATTCCGTGCAAAACGTATCGGGTCTTCGGATTAGAAGTGGAGTTTTTCCACGAATTAATAATTATAAGTTTTTAAATGTGTTAAATATTGTATGCCTCTAATTGTACGTGTGTCAAGAAAACTGAGTTGGGAGTTCTTCAACCTGTGCTTCAAGTCTCAACCCAACCACACCCAGTTACCATCCAGAGTTGCTCCAACCCACAACACTATATATATATATATATTGAAGCAGGGCAACTTTTTAATTGTATTAGAAGACCAAGCTTAAAAAGTATTTGCAAAAAAAGGGCACTTTGACCTCAGGGCATTAACACTAAAAGGGAAGATATGTAGCAGCTTCAGCATAACATAAGGTGATCAGTAGGGGACAGTTACATTAAGTCCGCATTTTGATAACACAATTTTAAAAGAATATTCACAGGAATGATATCTGGAAGTTTGCACCGACCTCCTTTCCTCTTTGAACACAAAGTATATTGTGGCACAGACCATGCACCCCTAATTTGGAAACCCCAATCGTCCCTGCCGCTCCAGCCCAGTGTGGAAAATAAAATTGCACTTTTAAATTTTTTTTTTTTTTCAGAAATTATCTGTGGAGCAATTTTGAATCATATTTTTTGTTCCTATTTCTGCTCATAATTCCCAATAAGTATTTAAAATGTTGTTTATATAATGATACTTTTTATTCAATAATTTTTTCGTGATTGCTGTTTCCTATTACAAATCGGAAGTAGTGGGATTTGTTCATATGGTACAAAAAAAACTAATAAAAAATAAATAATTGTTTAAAAAAACTAAAAAACACGCTTTTAGAGTAAATCAAACTAAAAAGTAAAAAATAATTGTTAACATAAGAATAAAATGACTGACAAGAAAATGAATGTCATTGTTCTAAAAGCGTGGGGTGCTCGATATCAATCGTTATAATTTTTCACTAGTTTCATTCCGAAATGCAGAATTAGTTTTAAAATGTCAATCAAAGCACCCCACGCTTTTAGAACAGTGACATTCATTTTCTCGTCAGTCATTTTATTCTTATGTTAACAATTATTTTTTACTTTTTAGTTTGATTTACTCTAAAAGCCTATTTTTTTTTTTTAAACTATAATTTATTTTTTACTTTGATTAACTCTAAAAGCCTATTTTTTATTTTTTTTAAACTATAATTTATTTTTTACTTTGATTAACTCTAAAAGCGGGTTTTTAAACTATAATATATAAATCAGGTCCTGGTACGCAGGACTGGAACTATAGTTCTTACAATAATTTAATTGTGAGTAAAATAAAGGTTAAATGCGAATATGTCGAGCCAGCCAGGATTCGAACAGGAAATCTCCTGATCCGTAGTCAGGCGCGTTATCCGTTGAACCACTGTCCCAGGGAGGTTTACATGTCTTAGGCATTTCCATTCTACATGGGTTAAATTGCTCTACATAAGTTAAAATAAAATCACTCATCCTGGCGATCCTAATCATGATGAGTTAATAAACTTATCAGAATATTTTATTGTCGTCGGTCCTTGATAAGTCTGCAACGTTTAAATTAAATCAGATCGCTTAAAGTAGGGCAAAATCGAGCCCAAAGAGTCAGTTACAAACAAACATACAGGAGAAACTAATAAAAGCGTATTAATAACAACATTGGCATTGACATTGAATGCAATAATAAATTCTAGAAAGAAATTTTTCCCAAATCAAGAAATTTTATTTTAATTGTATACTTTCAAAGCCTCTTGACTCAAAAGTAGCTAAAAACATGACACTATGAGAACCAGAAAAAATAAAACTTAATAAAAAAAATAACTACCCGAAATTAAAAAATAGAAAGAAAATGATCGATGATGTGCATTTGGAGAGACAAAGAAAAAGGGTTAGTCCACAACACATGAGACATCTGTTTTGATTCCGCAGTTACTACTTCTATGATAGAAGTAGTTACACACGAAACATTGGATAGGCCCAAGCCTACAATTGAATCTCTCTACTTGTACTCAGAAGCAGAGACGTTTCCTTAAATCGAAAATATTGGTGTCATTTTCACTCTTCGGTAGAAGATTTCTCAGTACCTATCTATGGAAAATGTATTAATGTCATATTTTATTTTAATGGAATTAAAATTTTCATTGTGCTCTACAAAGTAGTTAAGGTTGAGTACAAGCCTATTTGCATTAATATATATTTAAGAAAAATAAATTGTCAAGATATGAATCGTGATCTTTAATGATTTTAAATTAAAATTAGTAACCCATGAATAAGAATTAAACATGATTCAAAGAGTAATTATTAGTATTTTGAATCTACTATTATTAAAACTCCTACATTAAAAAAGTTTTTATTTTTTCAAATTTTTACAATAAACATTTTTGTGTAACAGATTAATTAATGTACAAAAAAAAAAAAAAAAATTTTTTTTTTTTTTTTTTTTTAGTACACACTGCCTACAAAAGTTTTTTTTTTTTTTTTTTTTTTTTTTTTAAAACGTTTATATATTAAAAGTTTGTGAAATATATCGGATAAATGTAATAAATGATAAAGACAATGGTGTGAATATATAGACGAATCTCTATCTCATTGCCTCTTAAAATTTAGTATTATCATTTACTTAAAAAGTTTTTGGAACAAGAAAAATATATTCATTACAGCTTCCTTGTAACACATTGTGCTTAAAAATAGAATTATCAATTGAATATTTATGTACAGCCTGCAATCATGTTACTTTTCTAGAAGCCTGTCTTATCATAAATAAATTGCTTTTAAGCTTTCAGATTTGAATGAAGGAGTAAAATACTTAAATATTTAAGGAATAAACATTTAATTCAATGTTTTCTAAATTATTCAGAACTAGGTGATGAAACTTGCATTTATAATAAGCTAGTCTGGGATACATTTAATTTTAATAAGTTAATTTTTTTTTTTTTCCATCCTTACAAAAGTGTCCCAAGTTTTTTATCCATTAATAGTATAACAGCAGTTGGTGAAAGTTCATTGAAAGAATTAATAACTACAATCAAGTTTTATTATTAAATTGCACTCAAATAAGTAACTATAGTTGTTACTAGATAACAGATTACAATTTGCACAACTATTAGAATCAACAAATATTTATGAATCATAATTTTCTGACCCGAATATTAAAAAATAAACAGAAACCATTTACAAATCTCTTTTGGGCTTAGTTGTGACAAAACCTGATCCAAATATTAAAATATATATTAAGTCATAATAGTACACAAAAAATTCTATACTTTTTATTATATCACTTTTCATTGTAGTTGTTTATTCATATGTCTGTGTTTATTTTTAGACCCTAAAATGAAATTCTTAGTCTATGGGCAATCATTTTTAGAAGGCTCAAAATTAAATCATAATATCTTCAAAACAATTATATCATGAATAAGTAATTTTTTTCAGTTAATTACAACATAGTTTGTCAAGTGAGAATACTGCCAATTCAATTAAAGCTTTCATTTTTTTTTTTTAATTCAACTAAAACTTTATATTTCTTTCTTCCAAATAAATACTCTAAAATCATTAAATTAAATCTATGTTATTTCAAATTGTTTTTAATTATTTCAAAATATAAACCGTACAGAATGATATACTAAAATGTCATTTTTTTTCCCCCATGATTACTTTTTAAATGTTTTTTTTTTAGGGCAAATATATTTTATTTCCTAATTTCGTTAGGATATTTGTTTATTATGGCACAATCTATATTGTATTATATATTTTCAAATTTCATTTGCAGTCGCATAACATATGTTTGGTTCATGCAACAAATATGAGTACTGTGTGTATAAAATTTAAGTTTGTCTTTCTTTCTCTGTTACAGGAAAGTGAATAAACCCTAGGGTTCTCCACCAGAGTGATAGTGAACCCCACAGATTTGCAAATTATTCTCATCACTTCTTCCTTTTGACATATGAAATTTATGATGTATTGATAGTAATTAGAAAGATTCCCTTGTGTAGCCAACGCAATGACGTGCAGGTTACAATATATTTAATAAGTACTTATGCATTGACTTTTTTTTTTTCTCTCCCACAATAACAAGTTCACCAGAGCCCATTCCCTTGGAAGCTTAATTTTAAAAATGCAAACTTAAGCGAAAGTTATGAAATGCCTCAAGACAATCCAGCCTCTTTAAAAATCCCTTCCATAGCATAAATTTAACTAAATACCTAATGATCTATTGACTAACTAATGTGTATTTCACTAAGCCAAGTGGTGGGCTTCAGTGAAGTCCTTCAAAAATTCAAATTCAATGAAATTTTTCGAAAGTTAATGCTCTTAATGGAGGATTCTCATTTAAGCTTAACGAGCATCACTCAGTCTACTTTTTTCAAAGATCAGTCTTCATCACCTCCAGTGTTTCCATAGCCCTTCTCACACCCCTCATCCATTCTATTCTACAATCAACTGAAAAATCCCAACCTAGTAAGGGCCCCATTGTGTGGATTAGGATTAGATCATTCAGAAAGACTTTCCCTTTCAATAATTAACACACTAAACCAATAGTAATGAAATCAGCAAAATACTTGTATAATTGCGAATTTAATAAAATTCCAATTAAATACAAATGAAAAAGGACAGAAGAAAATAGACGTGTTTACTCACTTCAAGTTCGTCTACTTAAACTGTGATCTTTGCTCAGTATAAATCGAAAAGTTGGAAAGATTATTTGCGAGAATTAACAAATTTGATATTGTTTTGTGTATTAAAACATTCCTCCTCTTTTTACCAGGAAAAAAGGAATGCTAGAGTTAGCCACAAAACCAAATTTCTTGTCTAACATCTGCAGTTTATACAGGCCTAGTTAAAATTAATCAACTCTCCCTTCGGCAAATAAGCAAAGCAAGATTTCATTTGATGGGCTTGTTTCGTTCATCTTCAATCCATGTATGCCCCCTTTTCTTTCTATCACACAAACAAATTCCTCACAGCCCTTTCCTATGGGTGCTTCATTTTAAATATTGTGCTCTTTTAAGTTTGAATAAATTTCTTTTGATACTGTTTTGTCTTAAAATTGATGTAGTTAAAAACTGGAACACAACAAACAAGTGCAAGGAAGCTACAACAAAAGTGCTCATTGAAGATAACATAATGACTGCTTGTCCTATAAATTTTTAACAATATTCATTGTTTGTGAAGAGATTTTGTTACATTACCAAGAAGCATTAAAATGTAAAACTTTTCATTTTGAACAATTGTTAATTTTTAAAAGAATTATACTTAGAGATCCAAATCTTTTAAAATGTTTAAAAAAGAAATAATGCTGTGCCTTTGCTTGCTTTAGGATAGCACTTTCCATATATCTAATGGTATTTTAACTATAAATTCTCTCTCCTATTTCAGAAAATGATGGGAGAAAATATAAAGAAAACTGAATTGAAAAAATGCATAAAAGTTTATTTACAACATCTCCACTATGTACATTTCATTTTGATATTTTTTTTAAAGTAAAAACAAAAAACAAAGACAAATGATTGCATTATATAAATCTATATAAAAAATACTTATAAAGTTTCTTTTAACAAATTTCATTTTTAAGATATATGAGATATTTTATTAAGATATACTTGCATTTAAATGAAACATATCGTCATTATTATGGGAAATAACGTAAACAGCATATTATAGCAGTTAAAAAAATATTTGAAAACTTTAATTATATAAGTGAGTCAATGGATGGATCAAGTCAATGAATTTAAATATTTATGCACACATGAACCTTTTTTTATAAATAAAGTCATTTAGAGTGAGTGTTGCATTCCTCAGTCTACATGAATTTTGAATATAAAAATATACAAACAATTCATTTCTCCAATAAAAACAAATTTTCTTTATAGATAAAGACTTGCTGCAAATACTATATCTCTTTTGATGAGCTTGATTCCTTAAAAATAAAAAATAAAAATGTATATATACAGCATTAACCTTAAATACTTCCAAGTTCATATGCTTATAACATATATATTCATCTTTTTTCTTTTTTTTTTCTAGTTAATAAGAAACAAAAATATCAGTGCTCATAAGACAATTCATTTTATTAACTATATTAATTTCTTTCAAAAACATTAAGAAAAATTTTCAAATTAATAAGTAAAGCTTATTATTTCTTTAAAGAGGTTTGATTAACATAACACTACAACTCAATAAAAAAGGTAATGTTTTGGCATATGTTTTAAGAACAGATAAATATCAAATCAATAACATATTTTAGTTGCTCAAAATGCAAGTAAAATAATATTTGATAACATTTTATTCATTGTAATAATGAATAAGTGGTTTACTCTGAAAATCACACCCAACTATTTTCATATACAATACTACATTTATATTTAAAATTATCAAACAAAGATCCATACAAATATAAACAGCAGATATTAGTAATGTGTATTGTAACACATGTTGTTAATGTGTTGTATAATCCCTGCCTTCAATTCAACTAAATTTGCAATCTGGCCACTGAGCACAACTTTTTTCAAATAACCCACAGCCAGAAGTCACAAGGATGGAGGTCTGGTGACCTTGCAGCTTCACAAGTAGAGGGCGATCCTTCATTAAGAGACTCATGACAAGTTGCTCAGATGCAATTTGAGGAGAATGCACATACCCCGCATTTTTATATAATGCACATGAGTGTATTTTAATTTGCATAGTATGTTGCTTACAACACCATCTATTGATACAATTTGGAACTTTTTTTCTGATAACATATCGTTTTCCCCTTCTTCAAGTATCTCCAGTTCAAATTTGAACTCATTCAATTATTCTTTTTTAACAGCATTTTGAAAGTGGAACTTTAATTATAATCACCCCATATATTATTTTAAAAAATTTTTTACCAGTTATTTAATATGAAAAAAAATTATTTTTAAGAAATTTAATTTTAAAAAAATAGGATAACCATCCGAAAAAAATCTATTAAAATAGAATATTACAGTAAAGCCCTGAGTTATTACAATATGGCTGAGTTACACAAGTAAAAGCAAACACAGACACTAATGAAAAAAGTTTAAAAACGAGAAATCAAAACTGGACAGCTCATCATAAAAAAAAACCAGACAAAGTTGCAATAAAATAAGTAACGATCCAAGTTGGTAAGCATGCTTGGCTACAAAATCGTCAATCGCATGCATGAACGCTTTTGTAACTTTCCTACAAAATCGCCAGTCATGTGCATGCTTGGTGTGAAATGCTCTCGTTAGCAATTTGTTCTGATATTTAGATATTTTTACGAATTTCCGACTCCCGATTCTGTTTCTATGAAACTAAATACTCAATTTATCTTGTTATTGAGAAAAAATATTCACAAAAGTAACAGAGAAAAGGACAAACAGATGAATGCAGTCTCAAAGTTAAAAAATGAAGAGTAAAATTAAAATGAATAGTTTTATGACATCAAAATATACAATAAATAATCACAACCGCACAATAAATCACAATCACAATAAATACCACACAACATCCAAATAATCAATGTTGCCATTTAAGAACCCTGAAATAATCTAGCAAATTCGAATGGATAATTTGGGACAAGACAAGCTCCGAAGAGATTTATTAAAAGTTTGATTTTTTTTCTTTCCATTTTCCTTTATATCAAAATTCTTAGTTTAAAAAAAAACTTACTGTTTATTGCTTAACTTTGAAATTGCGTACATCTTTATATTATTAATAGTATGCTAAATTTGTAAAATAATTGTTATAAATTCATGCATACCGATTATTTCCATATACAAGCAGAGAGTACATTTTTTTTCTTCAAAAAATTTATTGAAGTTCAAAACCCTCACATAAGCCAAAATAAAAAAAATTCCTGTAATGTTCCTCACTTAGAGTATTCTATTTTAAATTTTGATGTACGTTTTGTACTTATCTGTTAGCCAGGTGCAAATTTCCCCAAAATATGATTGTTCATTTTTGTGACGATGAAACAAACCAGCAATATAAAAAAATTTCTTGAAAAAAAACCACTCCTTTTTATAAAACAAATAACTTATTTTTTTTCTTCAAATGCAGCTGGCAAATAGACCGTGATCTTCGCCATAAGGGCCTGCACCTACATTACTCATTTTGCATTACCCAGGGGACGCATGCAACTTGAAGATAAGCCACGGACACGGAGTAACAATCCCCCCGAAGCGCTCTACGATCCTATTAGGACCAGGACCTACAGCTTAAAGTGGATTCCAAACCACTACAAACACCCATGGGCAAAGCCGGGATTTGAACCCGATACCTGTGGTACCAAACGCCAGAGCGCTAGCCATTCAGCCATCAGGCCCCCAAAACAAATAACTCATTTCAATAATTTTTTCCCCATAAGCTTAAGAAATAAAAACAAGTTTATATGGTGATTCATCACATGTACCTGGCTAACAGAAAAATAAATACCTGTGTCTTTTGTAAGATTAGTTAATCCATATATAACCTAACTCCCTAGAATTTAGCTTTAGAAAAAAAAACACAAATTCTTAGCTTATATAAAAAAATATACGGTATGTACTTTAAATCTGAATAGTACTATACAATGAATAATATACAATCTCCACTTTTTATGCAAAGAAAACATCAAAGCAATTACCTTCCGAGAATTTATTTTCCATTTCTGTATTTCCAATGGCCTTAGCTGCTTGATACATTTGTCTCAAAAGTTCTTCCAATCTTCTCATACAACGAATGATACTACCTAATTTTAACATTAAAATAAATGAAAATAGGCATTAAATAAGTTGGGAATTTAGAGCACTTCATAACAGCTATAACAAAGCCAGCTTGTATATATACATTTTGAAACTGCACTACTACCTATTTTTACTCCATGTTATTGAAATCATTCAATGTCAGTTTATTAATTATTTTTTATGCTAGTACATTATAATTAATTTTAACATTGGTAGCCATTCCCTAGTTCATAAAAAACAAGAATATCATCACCAATTTCCTTCAATAGCTTGTAAGGAAATTGTAACTGCATTTAAACATATATTATCAGTCCATTGCATTCCAGAATAAGTGTAAATGCATATTTGGATAGTCATTTACTATTTCCAGATATTTTATTACTTTTCCAACCAATTTCCTTCAATAGCTTGTAAGGAAATTGTAACTGCATTTAAACATATATTATCAATCCACTGCATTCCTGAATAAGTGTAAATGCATATTTGGATAGTCATTTACTATTTCCAGATATTTTATTACTTCTTTAGCCTGTTTGTAATATTTTATCAACTGTAATATATCTATGAATTGAAACAATATCGTTGACTTGGATGTAACAACATCTATCTAATTTTATGAATGTATGTAAAGAGTAAAGCTGAGCTTGCTTTTCAACTTGAGCTTCATTCTGCATAGCATTCAACATTTGTCTTTTTGGTTGATATATCACAACTACAAAAGAAACTAAACCTAAAGCACTTGTGACAAATATCAGAAACAATTTGCAAATTTACATGTTAACTTGGAAAATGAAGGAATGTGTTTATAAGTATACTAGTAGCAATTTGTTCAACTAGATTTGCAAATAACATCATAGATCATTATCTGTATTAATGAATTTGCAATATTCTTAAAAGCATTTAAATAGAACTACTTCAGGAGAAGGTGCGATTTCCATTTATACTTTAGACATTGTACTAATTATGAACTCCATAAAATGATATCTGTTAGTAAAAGATACAAGTTCTTTTTTTAGATTTTGCTCTGAAAGGACACAAGTACAAGAGCAATTAGACTAGTATTGCCAAAATATCTTCTGCACTGCAACCATTTTTAATAGGTTCAAAAACAGCTTCAGCTAAAAATTTTCTTATTGAAGATGAAACTATGGCCACTGCTAGTAATTCCTTTCATAGAAACTAATAATGGCAAGTGAGTAACTTTATCTTTCCTATCATATCATGGGTCAAATTTCCATCCCAATTAATGATAAAAGGAATGCTTCTTAACACTTTTTCTTCTACTTTTTTTCCCCATATTTTTCAGTTTTCTTTTTCATCGGTTGACAAATTGAGTTCAGAGCAAGTTTATCAATATTCTGTCCCAAGCTATAGGCAGTTTCTGATATTACAAAAACTACCCAACAAAAATTATTTTGCTTCTAATTTCCAACTTTTTATCTTTGCTGAACTGTTTTCAGACACGTCAATAGACGAAAATGTATATGTGGCTCGCATAATGTAAAGCTGTAATGTATTTAAAGGTGTTGGTATTAAATTTAATCTTCCTGGAACATTTCCAACATTGAGGTATACAATTTCAAGAATATACAATTTCCACATCTGAATATTGTTCAATTATGCCTATTTTTCTCTCCATAAAAAAAATTAAATTATCAAATTTTCATAGTTAAAAAGTAAGCTCTACTCTAATATACACTGAAGTGACAAAAGTCATGGGATACCTCTTAATATCGTGTCGGCCCTCCTTTCGCCCGGCAACTCGACGTGGCATGGACTCAACAAGTCGTTAGAAGTCTTCTGCAGGAATATTGAGCCATGCTGTCTCGATAGACGTCCATAATTGTGAAAGCGTTGATGGTGCAGGATTTTGGCCACGAACAGACCTCTCGATGATGTCCCATAAATGCTCGATGGGATTCATGTTGGGCGATCTAGGTGGCCAGATCATTCGTTGGAATTGTCCAGAATGTTCTTCAAACCAATCGCGAACAGTTGTGGCCCGGTGACATGGCGCATTGTCATCCATAAAAATCCCATCATTGTTTGGGTACATGAAGTCCATGAATGGCTGCAAGTGATCTCCAAGTAGCTGAACATAAGCATTTCCAGTCAATGTTCGGTCCATTCGCACCAGAGGACCAAGTCCATGCCATGAAAAAACAGCCCACACCATTACGGAGCCACCACCAGCTTGAACAGTGCCTTGCTGACAGTTTGGGTCCATGGCTTCGTGGGGTTTGCGCCACACTCGAACCCTACCATCAGCTCTTACCAACTGAAATCGTGACTCATCGGACCAGTCCACGGTTTTCCATTCATCTAGGGACCAACCGATATGCTCACGTGCCCACGAGAGTAGCTGCAAGCGATGTCGTTCTGTCAGTAAAGGCACTCGAGTCGGTCTTCTGCTGGAATAGCCCAAGAAAGCCAAATTTCTCCGCACAGTTCTAACAGACAAGTCCCTTGTACGTCCTACATTGATTTCTGCGGTTATTTGACGCAGTGTTGCTTGTCTGTTAGAATTTACGACTCTTTGCAGACGTCGCCGGTCTCGGTCGTTAAGTGCAGGCGGTCGACCACTGCGCTGTCCATGGTGGGATGTTATGCCTGAAATTTCATACTCTCAGCACACTCTTGACACAGTGGATCTGGGAATGTTGAATTCCCTAACGATTTCCGAAATGGCATGACCCATGCGTCTAGCTCCAACTAACATTCCGCATTCAAAGTCTGTTAATTCCTGTCATGCGGTCATCATCACGTCAAAACCTCTTCACATGAATAACTTGAACAGAAATGAAAGCTCTGCGAAAGCACTGCGCATTTATACCTGTTCTACGCGATGCTACTGCCATCTGAAAATTTGCATATTGCTATCCCATGACTTTTGTCACTTCAGTGTACAGTACATATAGATTTGTTATAAAGATGAATAGTTAACAATAATATATTTTTGGATTATATAATATAATATTTGAATATATCAAATAATCAAATATTATATTTTTAATAATATAATACTTGAACACAAGATAATTATTTTACCTACCTCTATATATATGAATAACTACATAGAATAAACAAAGAAGTCGAAATATAAATAAATAAAGTATGAAATTAACCTTCAAATACATCAGTCATTTTGCATAAATGAGAGAAACTGGCTCCTTTACTCCAAGTATAAACCACATCCATGAGATGCGGTTTAAATGAATCCACATATTGTTCAAGATCCAATTCTAATCTGGATTCTTTGCTTACTTTTGCTATTCTGCGAGCAGTTTCCTATAAAATAAAAATATTCAATCTGATACTTCTCAAATAATAAACACAAAATCTATCTACTGCATGTATGTTTTCAACTAAAAATTTTGTTCATGATATTGACGTTTTTATACACTTTTATTATCGCATACTGAATTTTATGTTGCTTTTGTAATATGAAATTTTCTTACAAAATAAAAATTTCTAAAGATGTTTACTAGAGAAGAACTTCACTGCAAATATTAGTTTATCTTAAATTAACAAAACTGTTAATTAACTGATTTGCTACTAAACAATTTTTTTTACAAATAATTAAAAAAAAAAAAAGAGTACTCCTGATGCAAATTAAGTCCCATTACATTTCATTCACACTGCATTACATTTCTGTTTAACAATTTTAGGTTAATTATACAAAAAACTGAAATTTTTCAAAGCATTTATTCGTGCAAAAAATAATCAGACAACTTTTCAGGTTTTTCTGGTAACCTTTTCTTTTAACAACTGATATAGCAATTCACATATCTTACTGATTATAAGATATTAAACAGAAGTATAAAAAAAAAGAAGGGGAAAAAGTAGGAATAATTAGAGTTGTATCAAAAGAAAATAAAATGGTCTCATTATAAACCCTACTTCTACATTTAAATATATAAAATTATTTTATAGCAAGATATTTAAGAGAATGTCAATATATAACTAAAATAAAATGAAATTAAACAACACTAAAAGTATATTAATTGGATTATTTCATTACTTGCATGAGACGAAGTGGCCCAGATAATTCCTCTGTCAATTTTGGCATCTCATTTGATTTCTCTTGGAAAACAAAACAACTTAGAAGAGCAGCAGTTTGGTGGGCATTTAGATTATTAAAGGCCCCATTGAATATCATTTCTGTTAATAGTAGCTCATCAGCACTGTAAAAGAATATGTTTGTAAACAAAAATTAAATTCTTTTTATTAACAGATTCTCATAACAAGAACAGAAAACTTTTTTTTATAATTATAAGATTAACTTATTTTCTGAAATGTACAGTAAAAAATATAATTATAAAAAAAAATTCTAAGCCTGAAATGCATTAGCCATTTCAATATTCATTATTTATATAAATTTTTTTAAAAATATGCTAATTTCTGAAAATTTTAAATTCAAAAATTAATTTAAGAAAAAAAAAAATTAATTAAAGGAGAATTTCTGTAAAATTATCTAAAATAAGTAGAACAAATTTCCTGTATATAAAATAAATTTCTTATATTTAGATTTGAACAAAATAAAATAAGAAATAAATATAAATGGGTTACTTTTTATGTTCATTTCATATATAGTTAGTATAATTTGTTTTTAAGTAAATGTTTTCATTTACAATGTATTTTATGTTTCCATATCCAGATTATTTTTTCCATATTATAATAATAGTTTTACAAGTTAAATTTTAAAAAAATGCTGAATTCCAATATAAGGGGCTTAATATTTATTCAAATCATTGAAAGGAAAAATAGCAAATTGAAAAAATAAAAGAATGTTATGGGAACTGTATCTAAAACTCACCTGCTAATTTCACAAGCAACACGTCCTTTAATTTCTATAACATCAGAAGCAGTGCAATATCCCATTCTTCTTAAAACTCTTTTGCGACATTTTAATTCATCCATTTGTAAAAGAGAATGTGCTTTTTTCAGTTCTGCTTTTGCTTCTTTCATCTCTTTTTCAATCTGCAATTGAACCAAAAAAAAATTATAAAGCATGGAAAAAAAACCAAACATGTCTCATTTATAATAATAAGGCATATAAAGAAAAAGAGGTGATGTAAGGAACAGAAATTATTACCTCTAACTTTTTCTTGTATTGGTCAAGCAATTTTTCAATTGATTTGTCATTATGAAATGGATGTTGATTTAAATGTGAAGTAAGGACCTCAATTTTCTAAAGACAAAACAAAAAAAGTCAAATTTCATTGTATGGCAAAATACATATTAATAAAATAATAATTTTGTAAACTGAGAATGGACATACTTTTATAACATCTTTAAAACCTTGTTCTCTAATTTTCATATCTTCAACAGGATCAAGAAGAGGTAAACCTTTGGGGAATCGTTCCATTATAGCCTAGAAATACAAGAATTGAAAATTAATAATTTAAACAACTAGAGTATCAAAATTAAAATTCTGAATTTTAATTAAAAGTATTAAAAATTACGAAAAACCATATTTAAATAAATTTTTAAAGCAACTTGCCATTATTTTAAATATTATAGATATGACAAAATCAGTAACAAATATTTCATATTACCCTTGAAAATAATAAGCATTTAAACATTCTATTTAACTTTTATGTGTCAATTTTTAAAATGCCAAATTTGGAGCATTCTACAATTATGAAGAAAAGTGAATGAACTAAATTTGACACATTATCAATTCTTTAAAAAAAAAATATTTTCAATCAGAATCCAAGTTAAACTGCATTCAAACTAGTTCACCCTATTAATTTCAGGAAAAAAAAATTCTAAATTTTATGAGCTATTTTATGAAATCCAATAATTTTTTTGGAGTATATTAAATTGAAAAAACCTTAATTTTCAAAATAAAAAAAATAGCTTCTTACTTGAATTGTTTTTAAAACCTGCATTCTGTTATCAAGAGGTCTTAAGTCTTGAGGAGTATGAGCTCGTACTGAACTCAATTGTTGAATCAAATTCACTTTAATAGGAACAACCTTAGAAGAAATAAAATAATTCAATTTTTTCAGCAGTCAGAATAGCTATTTTAAACTGAAAAACTATATTATTTAAAACCTACTTGCATTACACCTTTTTCACCAGGTAATGGTGGTTTTAAATTAGAAGTAATTTTTGTTTCAGAGCTTTGTTTGGATACTTGGAGTAACACATCAACAACATAATAAACAGATTCTTTATTGGGACCCTACAGAGTAAAGGTTATTGATAAAATTAGTAACACAATTTATTTGTTGTTTCTTATATAGAAGCATAAAAACTTATAAAATAAATTACATGATTAACATATTATTTATAAAATAAAACAAAAAGTTATGTATAGAGAAATGGTTAAAAAATGCTGATTACATATCACAGAAATTTTAGTAAAAAATTAAAGATAATTTAATTTAACAAAGAAAGAAATTAAAAAGAATCATAGGAAAATATAATGAAAAATGAGCAGAAAAAAAAATTATATAATAATGCAATACTTACAACAGACATAGTTTTCTTTTGATAATTTATGATCATACCCCACCCAAAATCATCATCTCCATTTTTTACCTGTAAGAAAAATTCAATACAATTAACTTACAAATTTCCCAAATTGACAACTTCTGCATTTCTACTTCTAAACTTTACAGGTAGATTTTAAAATTTACATTAATAAAATACAATTTATTATTATGAATTTTTTTTTTTTTTTTTTTTTTTTAATATTTAAGGATATTGAATAAAAACAAATATAAATACACTGTTTTACAACTCAAAAGTATAACTTAACAATTTACTAGATGCAATTTTAAAATCAACATAACATTTTTAATAATTACCTATAAAATGTAAAATTTTAGGAAAAATATCTGCATATTTGTTTGCCTATATATATATATGAAAGTTTATTTTATTTGGTTTTTAACCTGGTGTCCTTTAACACCATCTTTTGTTATGTATATTTTATAAATATAAGGAAAATAAAATAATACCTTTACTAGCCTGCCAGGTTGAAAAAAAGGAACACAATATTCAGGTTGTATAATGTAAGCATGATATTCTTCGGATAAGGCTGATAATTTGTTTTTTATTTTGTAATATGTATCCAGCTCCTCTTCTCTTTCTATATGAATTGCACTATAGTCCTCTTGCAGTGTTTTTATTTCTAAAAATGAAACATTTAAAAATTACAAATTTCATTTTATTAAAATAAGAGTTGAATAAATAGCTCAAAGGTATGTCAATCTTAC
Source organism: Caerostris darwini (assembly GCA_021605075.1). Classification (NCBI taxonomy): domain Eukaryota; kingdom Metazoa; phylum Arthropoda; class Arachnida; order Araneae; family Araneidae; genus Caerostris; species Caerostris darwini. Next base: position 326,629 of record BPLQ01010645.1, on the reverse strand, counting down.
TTTCATAAAGTTGTGGAATGCAGGAATAATTTTGGAATTGGAAGAAAGATCGCTCCAGCATATATTCTGGGTTAATTTCCTCTACTCTGAGCAAATTAAGCACCATATTGTACGTCAAATGGAAAGCTGAATTTATAGGATCAGGAAGGCCCTAAATATTTTTAAAAGTTTAATATATGTATAAAAAAAACTACGTTAATACACATAAATTGTGTTGAATAAAGAACAAAATTTAAGTACCTTAACAATTTCCTTTCCAGCAGATGGACTCATTTTCTCATCTATCATAAGAATAACAATGCCTCTTTCATCAAGGCCTCGTCTTCCAGCACGCCCACTCATTTGAATGTATTCACCAGAAGTAACCTAAATAATAATAAAAAAATTTTTAAAACTTAGAAATGCATATATATTTATCGTGAAATGAGAAATAATTTTTTTATGACATATTACAGTAAAATATTTACTATATCAACGTCTCAAATTTGTGAATTAAAATGGAATAAGAAATAAAGGCAATACTGGCTCACATAACACCACGAATAATATTTATGTACTGCCTCTAGTGTGACGTAGCGCTTCTCAACATTTATCACATCATGGCACACCTCAAAAATATAAATACTTCCATGGAACCCCTCAAATACATAAAGAATTACACAACATACTATGAACGAACATTTTTTTGTCAGCATATTAATTTCTTTCATTTCATACTAGGCAAAATAAATAATGCACTAATCCTTTTGGAAAGTTTTGAACAAGTGCAATTCGCTGACAACAGTTACAAATTCATCAAGCTGTAGGAAAATGTTCTAATTTCACTATTTATATGATTTTGTAGTTAAATTTTTCATTTCATATTAATTAGGAAGCATTGTTGTATAGAATTAAAATCCCAAAAAATTAAAAACTTTTTTTTTAATTATAGAAATTTAAAATAGGATAATTTAGTTAAAGCAAACTTAAGAACTCACTTAAAATTGAAAGCAATACATATTCTAAATATATTTGATTTTCCACAGCATGTTTCTATGAAGAATTAAAGTACTTTCTTACCCATCTGAAGTCTTTTCCATCAAATTTTCGAGCATTTGTGAATAACACAGTTCTAGCAGGCATGTTTAAGCCCATAGCAAAAGTTTCAGTAGCAAATAAAGCCTGAAAATATAATGAAAATATGATTATTTCTAAAATATTTTATAAAATGAAATTGCATATTTTAAAAATTTTAATAAATTTTTTACTTTGATTAAACCTTCAGCAAAGAGAATTTCAATTGTTTCTTTAAGAATTGGAAGAAGACCAGAATGATGGATACCAATGCCTCGTTTAAGTAATGGCAATACATGCTCAACCTGAAAATGTAGTTATTATAGATAAAATATTTTTAAGAATGAATTTAAGATGCACAGTTATGTGTTTATTTATATAGTTTTGATGGTAGATTCTAAATCTTATTTTGAGTAACTGTCATGAAGAAATATTCAAAGTATGCATCTGTGCACAATAAATACAAAAAGTTTGTCATAACTTAAGAATTGCATACTTTGTAGCTTAGATATTTTCTATATTTAGATCACTTCACTCTGCATTAACGCAAACATGATAATGTTCGGCAATTTTTTTTTATATAAATGTATTGTTTAACTATTACAGTTTCTTTTTTCTTCAAAAAATATAAAACCTTCAAGTACCAAAGAAAAAATATATAAAAAAAGTCAATAATAAAAAAGGGTTATCATAATAGCTTTAAGATTTTTTGCCTGTAATTACCTAAGACAAAATATTTAAAACTTTTAAGATTAAATTTTACATTTGTTTTTAACATAAGATAAATTCTAATAAAGACAATTTTTTTTGTTTTTATTTTTTAAAACATTAACATTTTCCTAAATTTGTAATTTATAGGAAATTTTACATATTAAATTTAATATAAAACAATAGGTGAATTTAATTTTTTTCAAATGCATTTTTATTAAAATAAAGGCAAATCTCATAGCATTACGGACTAAATTGTTTTAATTTTACATTCGATTTCTTAATTATAATATTGTTTATATTATGCTATAATATAAAAAAAGTAAAGAAGACCTAAATGCATGATCTCAATCACAAATTTGATTTTTGTAAGTTTAATAGAGCTTATCCAACATATTTATTGCTCATATTAAATTATGAATTAATACATAAACTTCTGTTAAACACCTGAGGAAGTTTCTTATCTTCATCAGACAGCACATCCATAGCATTTTTGAACACTTCTTCAACTAATGGTTTTTCTTCAGCTAGAATAAAAAATCAGAATTACATTAAATTCATATTTTTGATTGTATTAAAGAATAAATTTATTTTTAAAGATCATTAATAAACAAACTTACCAGTATTGAAATCTAACTTGGCCATTTGCATAGCATAAGCTTCACATTCCTTTTTACTGAAGCTGAAGACAATTACTGGAGCAAAGTTTCTTTCCATAATCATTTTGATAATTTTAAAACAATTCGAGCCATCTAATAAAAGAAAGGAATTTTTTTCGAATAAATTTTATGAATTGTTTTAACAACATAAATTATTTACTGCATTTAATGATTTTTAATTATTTAATGGCAAAACAACTTAAATATCAAATAAAAAATAAACAGAATCAATTTGATACTTTTATCTTACAAAAATAGTCAAATGTAAAAAAATGTAATGTATTTGTAAATGTAAAATGTAAAGGAAAAATAAATAAATTTGGTGATGTTGGCAAGAGTTGCAAGAGCTTCTAGAATTCAACAAACAACAATTCACTCAATATAGTAAACAGTTTATTCTAAGATAAGCCAACAATTTTTTAAAACAAAACTAAAAACTTCTCAAAAATTTAACATCCTCTTTTTAAAAATTTACTTAACATTAAAAGAAAAAGTATCAATAGCTTAAGTGGCAAATTTTTGTTTTCATGTGAAAAATTTAATATTATTATAACTACGATTATTTTCCAAAGTGATCTGTACATCTCTTATTGTTTGCTTTTATTTGTCTTTTTGGAGATAAAAGTTTGTTTTTATTTTGAGAAAAGTTCATCAATGAAGAGATTGGTACAATAGTGCAAATCAATTTCAATGATTAAATTCTTATTAATAGAAATGCTTTCCTCTACTATTTCCCATTGACTTTTAAATTATATTATATAACTTACCCTTCATTCCCCCTTTTCTTCCTCTCATGCCTGAATCACCTTTAGCACCACCACCAGCTATTTGCAGCACACTCATTGCAGTATTAAAATTGTCTTCAAGAAAATTACCCTAGAAAAAGGTAACTTACATGTAGATAATAAAAAAACCCTCAAAGAAAACTAAATTCAGAGCTTGCCATTTGATTAGTATAAATTTGATTTAGAATACTAATGGCAAATAATTTTATTTCAAAAATTAAAAATAATTTGCCCCCCTTCAATAAGAGAAAATGCATATATATCACATCACACACATCAACTAATTTATTTAAAATACAACATTTATATCATACAGCAATAGTTTTTAATGCATAAATTGATATTTTATTTTTTTGAAATTATTAATATATGCCAATGACAAGGAAAGAATAACTGATAACTTCATGATAACTTTGCTATTTTTTAATAATAAAAATCATAAAATATACTGATAAATATACATAATTTTTAAAAGTTCTTTTAAAACAAAAACAGAAGTAGTTCTCCATAATATTACCTCAATGACCTATTCAATAAGATAAAAAATTAAAATATATTATTATAAGAATTATAAATATTTATGATTTCATAATAAAACCAAAACAATCCCAATAAAGATACTGAATAATATTAAGTTTGATTCTGAGAAAATTTCGCATCAAATATGTACATTTAGAAACACATTAAGAAAAGAAAAGCATTAACTTACACTTTCATCCACAACCAGATGCAGACCATCACCACCAGCCGGAAAAATATATTGTTGCAAAGGCACAGGTCTGTAATCAGTATAAACTACATGACAAGGCTAAATATACAAAAGGCATTTCATTATTACTTTAATATGTAAAATACAATATGAATAGGAAATAATTTATTATGTTATAAATTTAGATTTATATTATATGAAATTTTTACCTGATGATGAAGATGACAAATCCATTCTGCAAACTGTCTAGCATTAGGAATTGTAGCAGACAGGAATACATAGTGTACACTATCAGGTAAAAGTATAATAGTTTCTTCCCATACAACACCTCTTTCTGTAAAAGATATTGTTTTATATAAAAAAATAATTCATTTGAGATAGTCATATCTATTCAATGCATATTTTCCAGCTTGTGAAATCAATCGATTTGAGTTTAATGTTTAGTAAATATTTCATATCAAGATATCCTGAGCATTTTAAAACAATGCTATTTAAATTATTTTCTTGTAAAAAAATAAATCATGGTCAGAAAATAACATAAAGGTATATTATTATAAAAGAGCAATTTCATTGAATAAAATTCTTTACCAGTAAATAAGCATTTGACAAATTTTCTGTTTAATTGCTATTACTGTAGCTTTTTCAGATCAGCAGAAACGATTTGTTTCTGTACAAAGTTCATAACAGGACCCACCTTTTGTATTTGATCAGATACATATGAACTTCTTTTTTGTCATGAATATTGGGTAACTTTAACCACTAATAACCTTCCCCCCTCCAACCATACAATCATAAATATTTACTTAGATATGCTAGAGCATTACATTTTCTTGAATAACTCAATTTTTTTTATATTTGAAAATGGAATTGTCATTTTTTTAACATATTGGTTCATTCTTTATTACAGATTACAGATATCATACCTCTTAACCATTTTGCAACAAATGGATTGATACAACTGCCTTGTTCATCACTTTCAGAAGTCACTGGATTTTTCTGTTTGTTATTTTGATAAACTCCATGGATGTGGACTATTTGCAGTGATAAAATATGGAACTTTTCACATTTAATTGTAGTGTCATTGCCACAGAGATGATAAACATGATTCATCACATCTAGGTAGAGGTTAACTATCGATTTCATGTGTACAGAACCATCAACATTGCTCATATTGAAATACGATACAGATAAAACTCGATTTCTGAACATTACAAGGAAAACACTGTTTATTTTACATATTTCATTACATACAAATTTTTTTATATGTGTCCAACCTTTTCAGATAATACTGTATAGTGAATAATGAAGAACTTTTCCTAAACTATCTACGTGACTCTTGTTACTTAGTATAATTGACTCATATGGTAAAATATAGAGCTATTGTATATGAATCAAAGTACACCTTTAAAGGTTTTTAAACTTATCAGTACCCCTAATATTTAATTTAAAGTAAACTACTCAACAGGGTTTGGTTACATGAGAACAGGGTTTGGTCATGCACCATATTTTGTAAGAAAATGTAATACAAAATTTCCTTCATATATATTTATACATATTTAATAATTAAATAAGGTTTTTACCTTTATCTCTCATATAATGAATTTCATCAAAAACTACCCAACCAACTTCTCTCATCACTTCAGAACCTCTATATAACATACTTCTCAAAATCTGAAGAAAAAAAAAATAATAATAATCACATAAACCTGATATTATAATAAAGACAGGCAATCAACTATAAACAAACAAAATTAGTAACAAGCCATATTTTTAATGCAAATGTTGTGTGTGTATATGGCTTTCCCTATACATATTTAATTTGACAACATTAAAGTTGCCTTACAAATAAATTTAATTTTCACTAAGTTAATTTATTAGAGATTTATAAATTTAGATTATGTTCAGATGCATGAATGGATGCACAATAAATTTAAATTAGATATACAATATATATATCTAAAACTTTACTAATGATTAATTAGTATAAAATGCATTCTTAGAAATATAAATGATAAATTATTTATTTCCTTTTATACATTTTATATAATAAATTATTTTTTTAAAAAAATTAGCTTCAAAATAATAAATTAGTTTTTCTCTATATTGAGCAATATTAAATAAAATGATAAATAAAACAACTACATATAAGTAAAATAAATAATTTTTTTCTTTCCAAATAAAATACTTACTTCTGTAGTCATAATTAAACAACTGGCAGAAGGATTAATAGTAACATCCCCAGTTAGTAGGCCTACATCTTGAAACTCTTCAAAAAATTCTCGATATTTTTGATTACTAAGAGCTTTAATGGGAGTTGTATAAATTACTCTTTGTTTATCTCTCAAAGACATAGCTATAGCATACCTAAGAAAATAATGACAATTTTTAACATGGCAATAAATATTTTTAAAATTAGTAATTAATAAATAATTAGCTGCAACACTTAATTATAAATAGAATTAGCATACTCTGCAACTACTGTCTTTCCAGCAGATGTATGAGCTGACACAAGAACAGACTGGTTATTTTCTAAGCATAATATAGCTTCTTTTTGAAATGGATCGAGAATAAATGGATATTTTCGACAAGGAGTATTTTGACTTTGCTTTAATGGAATGTATTCTGAATCATGAGGGACAGCAACCTAAAAAAAAAAAAAAAAATTTTTTTCATTTTCTTTAAACCTCTTAATCAAATCATTTTCTTTAAACAAGGGAAAATATAAAATGTTTAAAAATAAATAAAAAGATGATAACAGAAATTACAACATAATTATATCATTAATGACTAACAGATTTAACTTGGCATAGTCCAGCTGTAGAAAACAAAACTTTTTTTCTTATGGTAAATAAGAAAAACATTTTATTTTTGCATAGAAAAAAGGTTTGAAATTATAAATAACTAGCATTAAATATTATAAATAAGCTACCTATAACAATAATTCTGATTCAAGAATAAAAAAATAATCTCTTTTTGCCATTAATGGATTTTTTTAGTGAACAGAAATACATAACTACAATTGAATATATATATATATATATATATATATATATATACACACACAGGGGGTTATCAAAATAATGTAAACACCATAGATTTATAAAGAATCCTTTATTATTATGGCGTAAGACCGCCTTTGGCATGCAATACAGCTTAGATTCGCCTAGGAATTGATTCATACAAGTGCTGAATAATGTTTAAAGGAATATTGTATCATCCTTCATGGAGAGGTATTGTGAAAGTTCTGGGAAAGATGCCGATGGAGGATATCCATTCTGTATTGAACGCTCTAAAGTAGACCATAATAGTTCAATGAGGTTGGGTGACAGTGTGGGTCAATGTAGATGGCTAACTTCATTCCCATATTCATCAAACCATGAATGTACAAGTCCAGCTGGATGGATGTGTTCATTATCATTCTGGAAAATTCCATCTCCAGCAGGTAACATAGTTTACATCGTAGGATGGACCTGGTCCATTAAAATTTCTCTATACTTCACCCCAGTGATCCTTCCTTTCAGGGTTACGATTGGTTCAGCAGGAAACCACAACATGGCTGCCCATATCATGACAAATCCCCCTCCATGTTTGACAGTTGGAAGGAGACAATCACGATCATATGCTTGTGCAGGTGTCCTGTTGTAGGGAGAAGTGTGAAAGACAATTCGTCAGACCATATTATTTTCTTCCACTTATCAATGGCCTGGTTTTGCGAGTGTGGCACCACTGTAAACAATGTTTGGCATTAACATCTGTTACAAGTGGCTTGGGAATTGCTGCTCTGGTATAAATGTCCTGTTTATGAAGGTGCCTTCTAACTGTAATGATTGACACTGGAAAATCCAGATGCTGATTGAGCTCTGCGGTCAATTTTGCTGCAGTTGTTCGCTTTTGAGACATCACAATCCGCTTCAATACCCATTGGTCTCTTTCAATGAACTTCTCTTTCCATCCCCTCTTTTGCTTTGTCGAGCTTGTCTTGCCACGCTGTGTGTATGCTGTCATGACTTTAGACACCTTATCTCTAGAAAGGCCTAAAAGTTGGGATGTTTCGATTACACTTCCTCCAGCTCAATGAGCTTCTACAATTTGACCTCTTTGAAAATTTGAAAGATCCAACATTTGATGTGTTTGAAATAAATCCAAGACTTACAGAACTTCAATAAAGTTACCACATACTACCAGAATATATACATTTCTATTTTTTAAAAAAATGGTAGCTATTATTATATTTTAATGCTTACAAGGCACATTCAAAAAAGTCACTTTTATTCACAGGTGTTTCCATTATTTTGATAATTCCCTGTATGTATATATTCAGAGATGTATCAAAATCATGCATTATAAGAAAATAATTTATATCAAAAAAGAGATTTATGATGAAATTTTATATGATACGAGATGGGTATATTGATCATTACACAGAATTTTTATAAATATTTAATCATAAATACATATAAAAAATTAGATATTCAAAAAAGACCTCATGTAGGCAAGCCTCAACTGTTTCAACAACATGAATTTGTATTCTAGAAGAGAAGTCTTCAGGACTGAAAGAGAAAATTCGTTTTTATAGTATACTATACTTTTATTAACATAGAAACATCAAATACAGAAATTTCATCAAATATTAGATTTAGGTGCAATAAATTAACATAAAAGGCTAGAAAAATTACAAGTTTACAGTAAATTAATTTAGTAGTTATATTTTTCTAATAAGTGATAAATACAGGAAAATAATTTACTGAACTGATTAATAAAGAAATCCAAATGTTTTAAAAATCTCACTTTATGTCATCAAGAATATTTGCAGCTTTTAATTTTTTTGAATCAGCATCATCAGCATCTTCATGAGAACGCTTTTCTTGATTTGAACGTTGAATAATATCTTTGAAAAATTCGGAAACTCTGAAAATTGATAAATGCTTTAAATATTACAATTTTCACAAAATAAAAAATATATTGTTTATATATGAAAAATACTAATAATGCAAGAATCCCAGAAATAAAATTTAAAATCATGCAACCATGATTAATACAGTACCAAAAATTAATTCCCTCTAATATTGGCAAATATGAAATCAGCAATCTACGGTTTAAGTTAATAATGAGCAAATTTCTAATTTGTATTTTACTATTTTGCAGAACTTTATTTTCCTAAGTTTAAACAAGATAAAAAACCATTATTACTCATCTTGTCAATATATTTATAGAATACTTTTTAGTCACTAACAGAAAGGAAAAAACCAGGCTTACAAGCCTTCCAATATAGAAAATTTTTCTGCCTTTAATCCAGTCATATTTTTCAATAGTACAAATAAAATTAATTGGTATAAGCCCCACACAATTTTAATTTCTCCGCCTATTAACTTTGGCGCATGCTGTATTACTAAAGCTCCTTTTTTATATGGCTGAAATTTTAAACAATGTACAGAATTTTTGAAACTTTAGGAACTTCTTAAATGTCAAAATAATGTAAAAATGAACATGAAATATTAAAAATTTGATAAATCAGCAAGAAATACATATTAAAGAACTATGGTATACATAAAAAAATATTTAGCACATACATTTCATGAGAATACAAATGAATAAATGCTTTTTGCATATTATTTCATTGCTCATACATATTAGTAAAGATGTGTTCCATCTTATCCCCTCCCTTTCAGTATTTGTAGTTAAGAATTGCATATTTTTTCATACTGAAATGTTAACTGCTTCCCATACAGACACTTTTGATTAAAATAAGCTGATTGCTCACATTCAACCACTTCATTATTTGTGACATGAAATCTGCTTTCACTGATTTCTATATACAATGAAATCCACGCAAATTCAATCAATGCTAAAATATAGCATACTTGGCGATTTTCAAGAGTATGGTTCAAGAGCAAGTTCATACCAAGAGTATGAGTTTTATATGGTAGGAAATATTTGAAATAAAAAATTTTATACATAAAAGGTCTCAGCCAAATTTTTTAAACTCACATAAAAAAATTCACAAAGAAGAATTAATGCAAAAATTTATTAGATAAACTAATATTTTATCTGTAGAACTTGTAGAAACACGTGTTTAGCAATATTTTAATGGTATATTTACAAATTACAAATAAAAACATAAAACAAACTAAGAAAACGAATAAATCTGAATATTAATAAAACATAGCAAGATAACAGATTAATACTCGGTAATGAATTTAAGAAATTTAATGAAGCAAATTTACGTACACTGGTGAACTATTCTCTTGTTTTACGGATGACGTATTGTTTTGTTTGGTTTTCTTTGAAGAAGTATCATCGAAAACACTAAAAAGTTCATCAATATCATCCATTTTTCTTCTTTTTTTTTTTTTTATTTGAAAAATTTTTATAAACAAAAATTAAAATCACAAGTAATGAGCCGAATCGATATGATCAATTGGCGGCTAATGGTAGACATTCGTGTTTTTGGAATTACGGGCGATGATTGGTCACTGTGGCTAACTCAATATGATTGGTTGGTGGAAATTGTTTTTGTCACTGACGATTAAAGAACAACACGAGGAAAAGTTTAGGAGAAAAGGAGGAAATCTTACAGGATCAGACGAATACTCAAAAGAATAAAATCTAAAAGATATTTTAAATCGAATAAAAATCTTAGAGGGCCGGATTTTCAGATGGAAGTGGATTTCATAAGAACATCCTTCAAGGGAGTTGAAAATATTAATAATTTCTTGAAGAATAAAAATTACTGATATGATCATGAGGGATGTTGAAAATATCATTAGTAAAATGATTAGAATTTACATGAGAAGGATGTTGATTCCCTGGGACTGGGATCAGTGATGGAGCATAATAAGGTGCATTTTGGACAGTATTGGCAAAAGTAGTTTTATCATCAATTTTTCTAGCACTAAAGAATTTAGCTGGGGTTTCTGCTAATTTGATGGCGTGCTTTCGGTTAACATAGGCAGGCAGTCTTTCCAAGAGGCCAGGTGACCTGTATCTTCGTAATTGATACACTTAGTATCTGGAATTTTGGAAGTTTTGGAACATTCTTTAAAGTAGGGATCGCCTTCACATTTCAAAATGAGACAAGGCGGAAAAATCGCCCTCACATTTAATAATCACGTTTAATCACAAAATTACTTAAAATTAAAATAATTACTTAAAATTATTTCACAACAAGATAGAGGAGTTTAGTTACTTCAAAAATGTTAAAAAAGTTTTGATTCGCAAGTAAAAATAATATGCCAAACAGAATTTTTTTTTTTTTTTTTTTTGCTTAAATTGGTAATTTGTTAACTTTTTCAACTGAAAAACCTAAGCCAATTAAGGTTTCTGATATTTCATTGTTATAAGTGTTAATGGGAAATCCTTTTGAGTAGTATGAGATTTTTAGGGTTAATTACAAAAAATTTTAAGTTGTTTTCTTTTGAAAATTTTATTATCAGCCTGTGTTGATCAGAATCGTTTGGGAAGCATTTAATATGCTCACCAGTAAGCTTGAGATGAGCTTGAACGTTAAAGTGATTATCAAGAAGCGGGAGTTTTTCTTTAATATTTCCAGATTGACGTACTAAAATAGGCGACAATTTAGGTTCTGCAAGACAGTAGGTCGTGGCTCCATCACTAGACTCATCAACATTTAAGGTAGAGAATTTATTAGAAGTATTATTTTTAGAAACATTATTAGTATTACTTTTGACTTTAGCTGTATGATGTTTAGCCTATAAAGATTGGTCATTATCATTACTTTTAGAATTGTGTTTTTTCCTATAATTAGTTAGGGCATGTAGAGTAGTTTTAGCAGGATTATGATTTCAACAATTAATAATCATTAACCAATTACTTGGATTATTTAATTACAACTCGATTAAATATTTCTCAACAAACTTGACTCTTTCAGGGGATATTTTTCGGTGCATTTGAATAATGAATGCAGTGGTGTCAACTATGTATTGTTTTCTACATTGAAGAGCAACCTCAGCTTCCATAAGTTTCTGTTCAAAGTTGATACATAACTGCAAGCACTCGGCAAATCGTTGAGTTTATCAGCACCAAAAGGAGTTAGGATAGAGAGAGACTTGCGTTCTATCAATTGTGGATAAATCACAGGAATTAACTGGACAATCTGTAACTTCCGACGGGCTCTGAAGAGAGCCGTTCCCAGTGATTTCCATCGGAACATCGGAAGGATTGACTTTCGCTTCCGCAATGGAGAACGAGCTGCTTCATCTTCATTGTTATTCTAGACACCGAAGTACGATTTAGCGATGGATCAAATTCGTATAAGTGGTACAAATCATTATATCATTATTATACAAATTATTTCATATGTATACGAATCATTACAAAAGTATTTATGATACGAATCAATGCAAACATACATAAGAATCATTTTTTATGAATGATACCAACAATTCATTTTAAAGCTATTAATCATTTATTTTAAAGTGGTTCACATCTAGTAACTTAGATACCATAGCCAAATGATTTTGAGATAAGCCGCATAGAATAATAATTATACTTCATGTAGTGCTAGTAGAAACGGTAAAGAAAACTCATTTTTTGAATAGGTGGGAAAAATAATCCCTTACTTCCAAATCTTAATTCAGTAAATGAGTAGAAATATAGTCATTATAGCAAATTTTCTTGATTGCGAAATTAAATTTATTAACAAACCCATTGCTCATAGAGGAAAAACACAAATGATTAAAAATCATTACACTTTACTGCATAAATTGCAGAAGTCGAACATCTCAAGGGAAATGAATTAATTTTACTATTTTTAAAATTATTTTTTTTAAATTTATATTAGGACACACTGATAACGAAAACAAAAAAGACTTAATCTGATTGTATTTTATGATACGTATCGAACTTAAATCGTATAATTTCGTATGGTACCAGAAATATGGACTCTGTGCTGTTTGGTTTTGGAAATATAGATTCGATACTGCTCGTTGTTTGCTACCAGAAATGCAGATTATATACTTCTTGGTACTATACATTACATGAAGAAAAAATTCAATAGTGCTTGGTACAAGAAATACATGTTCATTTACTTATTTGTACACTGTTTGCTATTTTTATACTATAGCGTGCTTTCTTAATCATTAGGAGGTCGAGGGAATTTAAGTGTTATGTACAATATGGAATTGTAACGAGTTTACTAATAAGATATACATTAAATTTAAAGATAAAATTAGAACAGAATTTAAAATTTATTTTTTGCTTGTCATTTCAATAATGGATATATATGAGTTGTGATGAAGTAAGAAAAAAAATCAAACTTTAACAAAAAATTAAAGCGTTACTTTTTAAAGAAAGTCAGAATACGAATTTATGCGATACGTACTAATTAACAGTATAATGTTATTTATTAAAATGCCTTTTTATTTTCCTTGCTCCTTTGGATTTAAGTTGATGAAATCACAGCAATTTCTTTTTCATTGGTTGTTCGGATTTGGGTCTATCGCTGTTCATATGAAATTTCCCTAGACTGTAACAATAATGAATAAATATAATAGAAAGAACAAGTGTTCTAAAATGAAAATAATTTTTGAGTGTTATAGAAACAAATATTTTTGAGCTATAATTTGAAATGTAATATACTTTTTCTTTACAGAATAATCAATAAAAATGAAAATGAGCTAGAGCTGAGTTAAGTAAATCTCAAAGCTTCAAATCAAGTGAAGTCAAGTCAAGTGCTTTCAATTTTATTTACAAACACGATATTTTCATGCCGTTCAAGTGTTAACTTAATGAATGCTGCTATGTTTTCTAAATTAACACAAAATTTTTTATCGAAACTCAGATTTATAAATTTACATAACGTCTTAAAAGTTAGAAATGTCTCTCTTGCTTGTCAAAAATATTCTCAATCAAATCAAAATATGCAAGGACTAATTTCATTTGATGATATTCGTGTGCAAAAACATTTACAATTCCTCGATGAATTATATTTAAAAGCAGAAAAACACGAAAGTAATGGAGTACTTGGTCAAGGATTTAGTATCCATGTTTTAAACCACATACATTATTTATTAAAAGAAATCACTGCAATAAAAGAAGAAATTAAAGAGCTTGAAGTTTTCATAACTGGTAAAAATTATTAATATTTATTTAAATTTCCAGAAATGCATCAAATTAAAATGTATAGTTTTTTGATAAACTAAGATAAAATATTAAGATAAGATAAATTTATGCTGGCGTGAATTTCGCGTTTCTTATATATTCACTGTTTGATCTCGTGATATTCTGGATATTTTAGGTTTTAATAGTATCATATTTAAATCCAATAACATCTATATGAAAAATAATTATATTTTTGTGTATTAAAGGCATTAAAAATGTCGAAAAATTAAATCTATAACGAGTTTCTACAGGATGAGATTCTTATTTTCTTTCAATCACATAATTTCAGATAATGAATTTAAATTCCGTTTTAATGATGAATATGTATCTATTTTTTAAAAAAAACACACTTTACAGTGTTATGTTTTAGATAAATAACACCGTAAACTGAATACATTATAATGTATGTTACTTAATTACATTATAATGTACTATAATTGTGATGCATTGTAATTTTTTGTTTAAGGTTTTGTACAAAAAGTGCCTTTAATAATAAACGAACATTTGTATTACGAAAATTTGTATATTACGAAAATTTGTATTTATATTGTTTTAGCAAAAATACCAAAAAAATTTCTGAAAATTTTGTTTCATCAAGGCATACAATTACTCTTATTTTTTGCTTATTAATATATCTTTTTAAATAGCTTTTTTGCCTCATTACTTATAGATAAAAATTTTATACTACAATTTTAACAAATTCTAAGTCACAACTCTAAAACTCTATAAATATAATGTTGTTATAATATTATATATTAACATTAATGTTATATATCAACATATATAATGTTGATATTCAAAATAAAAAATAAAAAAACAGCTGTGTAATACAGCTTATTTTTCAACTGTTAAAATTTTAACTTGTGTTGATTATGAAGCAACTATTAATTGTATTTTATATGCAGATATGTAAAATGATTACTTTTCAATAAAAAAAGTAACAATTTATTTACAAGTATTTTCAATTTCTCACTTGATTATGTAAGTAATTTAATATTTCAATTACTTCTGAATATATTAGTATAGATTGACTTTAATGTAACGCAAAATAATCAGTAATATACTATTAATATTTCACTAATAGTTTTTTTGATGCAAATTATTTTAACTCTTAAAACTTTTTATAATTCATTATTTACTTAAGAAATTTATGCAATTACATTCATGATTATTATTTTTTTTAAAGTAGATTTTGAATAAGGATAGATGAGCATTACTCATGACTAAATATTTATGTTTTTTTTTTATTAATCTTTTATTATTTAGTTGTGAGATATTGATCAAAATAATTCAGTATATATTTTATATTTATTTTACATTTAAAAATTATTGCATTTAGAACGTTTAAATTCGTAAAAGTTAGTTCATAGATGAATAATATTAAAACATTTTAAAACATCTTCTGTTGCTAATATTATAGAGGAGCATTATTATTCTTACAGATAAAATTATTTTAAATGACTTACTGAATGTTTTTTCAATTTTTGACTATTTATATAAGATATATTAAGTATGTTTTAAATTTTATTCACTTTTATATTTAATACTATTATACAATATTTATTGTAATGTATTAAAATAATTTACTTTAATTTTGAATTCTTATTAATTTTCATGTTTTAATGATTTAAAATAAATTAAAAAATAAATTGTGAAAATAAAATATATGTACTTCAGTAAACTGTTTGACAGTGATACCTTTTACTTCAGTCTACTACAGTTGTATTCTTCGTAGTTATTATAGAAAATAAAAAAAAACTTTGGATTAATTGTAGACCATGGAAAAGACTATCAAAAATTTATGAAGAAAGTTATTTTATTATTTTTTAACTTCATTCAATTAAGAAAGTTCCATTAATATGAACAAGCTCCAGCATTTTCAGAAAGTAAAAAAAAAAAAAAAAAAAAAAATGTTGCACTTTTTTTTTTTAATTATTAAGAAATTAAAATTCAATCTCATTCAGTAATGTGTATTAATTGCTGTGTAGCATTATACATTTTAAAAGGTTATATTTTTTCCTATATTAAATATCTATAATAAATAATTTCAGCGTATATATTGATAGCATTATGTCTTAAATTATCTGTAAACTAATCTATGTTAATGAAATTTACAATTTTAAAAAATTGTTGTGTTTCTTGACAAACATCAAACATTCTAAAAATTACCTGAAGTACATTTGAAAAGTCTCATTTAACACAAAGGTAGAGAGCCAAGCCTTTTTACAAGGAATTGATATAAAAATCCGAATCCCAATTCTTTTATAAAATTATTTTTTAATTTTCAAAATTCCAAAATTTAATGTTCAAATCAACTGTTTATTCAATTATATCCTTCGATAATATAACTACTAGCAAAGATAATTATTGCTTTAGCAGTGATGAGAGACTTTTCTCTTTCTCATAGTCAGAAAACATTGTTTCAAACTCGACGATGTTTTCCCAAAAAAATCAGTGTTTTCGGTATCAATCGAGATTTGACACGTTTGTGGCCCAAAATATCTTCTAAAATGGAATTGATCGATCCTTTTGAAATTCCAACGTCATCAGCAAAGTCTCTCATTGTAAATCGACGGTTTGCAAGTACCAAATCTTTAATTTTTCGGACGTGGGCTTCATCGGTTGAGGTTGATGGTCGACCAGAGTGCTGTTCGTCTTCAACGCGTTCTCTGCCTTCTTTGAACTGTTTATACCACTTCTAAACAATTCTTTCCGATATAGAAATGCTCACTGAATGCCTTCTGCAACATCCTATACGTTTCCGCAAACAAAATTTAATGCAAGTTCTTTGCTCAATTAATTCAGACATTTCAAAAATCGCCGTAAGCAGTTTTAGCGTCTCCCAAAGCCAAGCGTAACTCCAACACTAATGAATATTTTGACTATTTTTTTCAATTTCACACAGATGTCAAGGACAGTGCCAACAACCTAAAAATGAAGAAAAAATTGAAATTCCATATGCCGGGGAAACTTGAATTGAAAATTGGTTTTACTTTTTGGGTACAGTAGTATATATATTGGTGAATAAGAATATTTTTTAAGTTACTGCAAATACGCCATTAAATTTGCCAAAAATGCTTTGCTAATGCAAAAAACTTTTTTTTTTGCATTCCATAAAAGTTTTTTAATTTATTTCACAAATTTTGAAAATCTGTTAGTAAAGATTGTTGTTCATAAAATACAGTAAGGAGTCAGTATAAACAAATTGAATCAGGAGTTAGAAATGTTTTTACTGATTCTCCACCCCCTACTTTAAAGTTGACCTCTCTGGATCCATTGACATTATTTTGAATTATCACATAAATTATCAAAATAATATAATGCTCCAACTTTTATTTTATTTTATTTATCTATTCATTTATTTATTGTTGACAAATTAATGTGTCATGTACATAGTTATCCTATCTATTATAAAAAAAAACAATGTTTCCTGTAAGTTGTTTCCACTTAACTATAAAATATTCTATGTATATATTGTGTAAATCTCTTAATTACTTATCCGCTTTTTCTTCTTTTCATTAATTAAAACTATTTCTAATCCAAAATAGATGATATACTAAAATATAATAATATATTAAATAGAACATTGCTGCTGCTTGGCGATTTTCGAAATGACTGAATTCATTGAGCAAAGAACTTGCATTAAATTTTGTTTGCGGAAACGTATAGAATGTTGCAGAAGGCTTTCGGTGAGCATTCCGATATCGGAAAGAAATGTTTAGAAGTGGTATAAACAGCTCAACCGACGAAGCTCACGGGCAAAAAATTAAAGATTTGGTGCTGGCAAACCGTCGATTTACAATTAGAGACCTTACTGATGTTGTTTGAATTTCAAAATTATCGCAATAACAATATAAATATATATATTATGCAAATAACAATATAAATAATGCGTTTCTTTTAATGCGTATATCAAACTTACATGTGAATAGGACCTTTTCACTAAAATCGCTTCGAGTTGCTGGTAGTACGAATGAAAAAAAAATTCGAGTGCAAAGGGTTAAAATATGACTATACACGGATAATCGTTTGAGAGCTACTTTGATGTTATATTCAACTGTTGGATCCAGGCATGATATCTTTTTGGTTAACGCAAAATTTAACGGAGAACGTTCTAATATTTTTTTAAATGTACACACAATCCTTGTGAAATAAATTTACTTCAACAGAGTCATATTGTTTTACTTTTTTAATTAATGTTTGACTACAAAGCTTACTGTGCTTGCAAACCGTCAATTTACAATTAGAGACCTTACTGATGATGTTGGAATTTCAAAAGAATCGCTCAGTTCCCTTTTTGGCCTCAAACACATCAACTCTCGATTGGTACCGAAAACACAGAATGCGCCAGCTCACACTGCATTGTTTCTTCGTGACTTTTTCGCCAAAAATGAAACCCTTATCGTTCCATAACCACCGAATCCGTCCCCCGTGCGACTTTGGCTATTCCTGAAACTCAAAACACCTCTCCGGGGACACCGGTTTGAGTTCGATTGAAGAGATTCAATGTTGTCATCTTTATTTATGTTGATGATTAAAGTTAAAAAATTTATTTCAATTAAGTTTAAGAAACTCATCAAGACTTGTGTACTTATTACAAAAAGATTTTTTTTTCTTACAGAAGACAATTTTTTTCTGCATCTGACTGAGCATCAAATTTATTTTGAAATGTATTACAATAATGAATTTTAAGTAACTATTTTAATATATGCTATAGATTAATATTATATTTTAGATTTAAAGGCGCATAAAGATGATTTATATAATGCAGCTGTACAGGAAAAAAAGGAATTTGAACATAAATTAGATGATATTAAGAATGAAGTAAGTGAATAATAATAATGATGGATAATTTTTTTATTTCACTTTTTTTGTTATAATTGTAATGCATCAAATAATTTTAAAACATGTTTATTTTATTGAGAATAAAATTATTAATTGAAAAATTAGTTTTAATATTTTCAAAAAAATTCTTATTTTAATTTTTATAAATACTGAAACTTCCATACTATATATTTATAGTATTTTAAATTGCTTGGTTTCTTTGATTAAAAATAAATTGTTAACATTAGATAACAATTATTGACTATATAAGTTATTAGGTTTAACTTGTAACAAAAAAAAATTCTCGTATTACATTTACCTTATGTTATATATATAAAACGAGATTTGTCTATAGATATGTATTTCCTGACACTTAAAACTTTAGCACACTTCTGAATTTATTATTTTTTTATCTAGTGAGTAGTCCAAGTTACAGCACGACTCTCAAATTTATACAGATGGCGGAAAGGGTAACCAAGGCTATTCTAGTAGCGTTATCTTCATTAGGACTCCTACTGTTACATTTAGACTTAAAAATAGAAATTCTAATTCTTGCTGTGTATTCAGATCCGAACTGATCGCTATCGAGAGAGGCCTGAGCCGTGTTGAGAATATTGTTGAAGCTGATTTTGTGAATATATGGATATTTACTGACAGCCGATCCTCAGTTCAATATCTAAGTAGCTGAACAAACGTTGGAGACGGGGCTGACATTTCCAGCCTGACATTGCTTTCTAGACTTTTAGTTCTGAGGTGCACATCCTTCGCACGTCGGCATTAATGGCAACGAGATTGCGGATTCTCTAGTTGCTTCTTCGGAGACATCCCAGTCCGATGTGCTTTGCACTTTTAATGAGGTGTTTTCCGTGTTTGGGGAGATATTTAAGGATCTCTGGAATATCCCTCTAGGACATAACACTCGAGTAATCGACCTGGTTAGTGCCATCCTTTTGGAGAACCGTAGAAGCCAACAAACTTGCTTATCCCGTTTTTCTAGTGAACACTTGAGGAATCTCACTTATGAACAAGGGCAGAAGATTTTTGAGGTCTGCGCTATGTATAGGACTTCTCAAGCATCATCTGCTCATATTTTAAACTGTTTTGATTTTAAATGGAACGAGGTTTTTTTCTGAACTTCTTCTATTCTTGGGCATTTTAGAGGTTTATGGTCTTATGGATTTGTTCTAAAAGCTAGACCATATAGGGGATTAGGAATAATATAACTCTAACGAGTTATTTTTTAATTAAAAAAGCTGTAATTTTAATATATTATAATAATGTAAAACATGGATCAATAAATCCTTTGACTAATTACTAAAACAACAATTTTTGTAGCAAAATTTTTCGTTATTCATCAACATAGACTCCTACAAGTGCGATACATTAATTCCTGTACTTTTCTATGCTAGCTGTGTAGAACGATTTTTCTTTGGCTTCAAAATAGGCGTTAGTTTCAGTAATCACTTATTCATTGAGCCAAATTTATTTTCATTGAGCATCATTTTGAAGTCTGAACAGCCAATAGTCACTGGGAGCCAAATCTGGAGAATACAGTGGATGCGCAAGTAATTCGAAGATTCATTCATTTAATTTGACTACTGTAACCATCGACTTGTAAATTGTCTTGGTGAAAAAGCACATTTTTATTCTTCTAAGAGGGCCTTTTATTTGGGATTTCTGTCTTCAAACGTTCTAATAATGCTATGTAATATTCGCTATTGATAATTTTTCCTTTTCCAAGGTAGTCTATGAATATTTTGCCATGCACATCCCAAAATAAGGCGCTCATAATCTTACCGACTGACTTTTTGTCTTTAATCGGTTCGAACAGCTTTTATCGGTTGTTTTCCACTCATCTGATTGCCAGTTTGATTCTGGAATGTTAGTAGATCCGTGTTTCATCAATTGTGACATACCATGCAAAAGTTCATGTTCATTTCGCTTAAACAACGCCAAACAGTTCTCTGGATAATCGATATGTTGTTGTTTTTGCTCCCTTGTGAGCGAACGCGACACTCATTTGGAAAAAAGCTTCTTCATGCCTAAATTTAATGGAATATAGTGCAAACACTACCAAATGATATCTTCGGGATATAAACGCAGGATCTCATGCAACTTAACTTTGCTATTGTCTCCAAGATTTTGAAGGGTTTTTCTTAAAAATATTGTCTGAAGTAACAGCCTCATTCAGACAACCAAAACGTTCAGCAACATTTGTGGCTGTACGACCCCATTTGAAATCAATGAACCACTGACAAATGGTTGTTTTCCATTTAGCAGAGTTTGAATAACACTTTCCAAGCCATTGCTGAGCTTCAGTAGTATTTTTTTACTATTAAAAAGCAGTGTCTTATCAACAGTCGAAACTCGGGGTTTTTTTTCCATTGTTTTGATAATTGCAAAAGTAGTGCCACTTAAACCACTGTAGTTTGACAGCAAGTGATTGAAATGTTCTGAAATTTTGGTGTTTGAATGGTAAACTAACCGAAGATGGTATGAATATGTAACTAAAATTATCATTTGTTAGTTAGTCCCTGAATTTATTGATCCATGTGTTATTAAAATTCGTTATAAGAATATCATATCGTTATATCATATTGTTATTACAAGATATTTTATTGTTAATATGCAATTTATTTTTATATAATATTTATCATCTTGTAGCTTATTTTATAACATTGTCACTGCTTATATGTTTGATAAAATTTCAATGTACATTTTCTATATGTTTTTTAAATTAAATTTTCTGAAATAGAATGTGTCTTAAAAGAAATTAATGGAAAAATGAATTATTTTTTTACAAAATTGAAAAAGAAAATATGTAATGAGATTTTAAATTGATGATAAAGATTTATTCTTAAATATTTTACTCCTGAGAAGGACAAATTAGTACTTAAATGGATCTGAAGGAAAAAGTGTGTTTTTAAGTCTTCTAATTTCATTTTAGTTTTGAAATTGCAATTATATTTTATTTCATTAACATATTAAAATTTATTATATTATATTTAAATAACTAGGCAATGCTAGTATAGAATAAGATATGTTGTATATATTATTATATATATTATGCTCTTTATTAAAACTATTAAATTGTGTATTATAATACCAATCCCTTACATCTAAAAAATTAATTTGATAGCATTTTCTATGTTAAGTGAATAAATCAAGCAACACAAGATGTAGGTAAATCGAAAGTGTAAAATTACTTTTAAAACATGTGAAATATTTGAAATTTTGCTATTGTTATTTTACAAATAGCTCTCTATTTAATCATAATATTCTATTTTTTATTTTTTTTAAAGATTTTCCAGTTGATTATTCCTATAGATATTGTTGATGATAAAGATATTATAATGGAATTGTCAGCAGGAGTTGGAGGTCAAGAAGCAATGCTTTTCGCTAAAGACTTGTTTGATATGTACTGTCATTATGCAAGGTGGAAAGGATGGAATGCTGAAATATTAAAATATGATTCAACTGGCATAGGTTAGATTTCATGAACATTTATTCTAGGCTTGCAAATATTTTGTTTATAGTATTTTATGTAAAAGTTATTATATTTATTTATATTTTAATGTAAATCAGGATTTTACAGATGTTGAATTTTAGGCCATATGTGATCTTCTATTGTTTTGTGGATAGTTTATAGCTGAAGCTTCTAATGCTATACATAAAATTATTATTCTATACAAATAAGGATTGATAATTTTATCACTTTTTATTTTTCCGAAATATATCAATCCATTTAAATTTTATCCTAAAACACATCCAAATTAGTTCATTTTGAATTCATAAATATTTAAAATTTTATTACTTGCAAAATAAATTAAGTGAGTAAGCCTTTTAAATTTTTTGGATCTACATGTTTGTATGAAATATGCGTTAAGGATTTAAAATATTAAAACCACTTAATTAATAAAAATTTCAAAAAATCATTCATAACTTACTTAATATAAAAATAAAATAAATATTAAAATAACATTGGTTGGTATCAAATTTCTCCTTGTAAAAATAATGATTTCATATAGATTATATGCTACTAAGGGCAAATATGGCAATGAAATTATTCTATCACCTGTGATTTATTTTATGGACATGGTTGTTTCAAAATTAAAATAGTATTACAAGATCTTAGTTTTAGAGCCCCTGGGATTTAGTGCTGAAAAGGCGATGCCAAATCGAACTTTTTGTACTAAATGGGAATTTCATTTCAGTTGCATTTCTTTTTAATTTTGCATTTTTGACTTAATTCTGTCCAATTACCAATTTGCCAAACTTACACTGAGTCCCCTAAACTACAATTTTTTCTTTTTCAAAAACATTTCCTCTGAAAGCATGCTATTATTTGGTTTTTAGATTTTCTTGTAAAAAGTTAATTTATAAACTGCATATTTAATCTCAAAAATATATTTAAGATTTAACTACAAAATTTTATTATCACTCACTTTAAAATAGTTTTACATTATTTTTATAAGAAATGTGATTTGAAGTATTCTTTTGCAGGTGGTATTAGAAGTGCTCATATTGCTATAAACGGCCAGAATGCTTTTAAAGTTTTTAAATATGAAAGTGGTGTTCATAGGGTGCAGCGAGTACCCAAAACCGAAAAAGCTGGCAGAATTCATACGAGTACTATGACTGTGGCAGTGCTGCCGCAACCTTCTGAGGTAAAATGTTCACAGAGATCAGCATTCCATGTTCTTAACACAAATCTTGTTAAAGTTTCCTGTGTGTTTGTAAGGTTTAGAAAATTCAAGCAGTAAAGTAACAACCTATTTTGAAGTAATTTATTTATTTGGTAGGACTTTATTTACATGCATGATAAAAAAATTAAAATTTTATTATTGGTTAAAAAACTGGGTTTTTTTCATATGAATGAATCATAATTATTAGATATTTATTTTCAAACATCTGCTTATGGGTAAATCTTTGATCTTGTAGGGCCATTGTGAAGGTTTTTAACATAATATTCGATTGAACATTGTTTGTTTTTTTATTTAAAAAATAGGGTCACTTTATATTAATTAATTATTTCTCCAATTTGAAATTTTCGTAAAAATTTAATTAGGATTATGCTACTTGTCCTTAGAATTATAGTATTTTAATTGGATAAGTTTGTGTTAAATACAGTAATGTGTTAAATGTGCTGGTGAAAACATGCAGAAGTGCTTTTAACTTCTTTTTAATATTATTATGTGTTTTCCAAACATTTATGTGCTGATGAATAATTTTAGAAAATAAAATGTACATCTGATAGTGAATTTTTAAAATTTAAGTATGCTGTTATTTTTATTAAATTCCTTTTCGAATTGATTACTTATGAGTTTTGATAATTCCAACTTTAATTTTTCTAATGTAAATCTTTTACAGATTGAAGTAGTGATACATCCCAATGATATAGAATTGGAATTTAAACGTTCTAGTGGAGCAGGAGGTCAGCATGTTAATACAACAGACAGCTGCGTAAGAATATATCATAAGCCTTCAGGTAAAAACTAATAATAATAAATAACTTTTGAGGAAATAACAACAGAGGATTATTTTTCTCACAAAAAAATTTATCTTGTAACAGGTATAGTTACTGAATGTCAAATGGAACGAAATCAGCATAGAAATAGGGAATTGGCTATGAAATCTCTCAGGGCAAAATTATACGAACGACAATTAGAAGCTATCATCAAAGAAACTACTTCTAGTCGTAAACTACAGGTAAGTAAAGGGCTGTTAGCATGATTTTTTATGTTATATATATATATATATATATATCAATTAGCTCTAGTGGTACTGTTTGTAGAATGTTAAATTAACAGATACTTTTGAAAATTTTAATAAATGAGAAAATAAATTAATTACAGATTTAAAAATGACTTTACCTAATGATATTTAATAATTTTTTGTTGTCATCTGCTCATTAGGTTGGAACAGCAGGAAGATCAGAAAAGGTCAGAACTTACAACTTTCCTCAAGACAGAATAACGGACCACAGAGCTCACCTGACAGTGCATGGTGTTCAATCTTTTTTAATAGGAGAAGATGATTTCGAACATCTCAATGACAAGTTGCAATATTGGAATAACATGCAATCTTTAAATGAAATTTTAAATAAATATAATACATAAAGATATGTGTTTTTGTATAATATATAAAGATATGTATTTTGTATATGAAGATATGAATTTTTATGAAACATACTAACTTATAAATAGAAAATCCCATGCTTGGCAGCTGTATAGTTTAATTTTTCCATAAAATCACAAATCCTTCTAAAATGGATGTTAAAGGGAAGTTTTGCTCAGGCTCAGTAGCGAGTTCAGCTCTTTTTAATGAAAATTCTGAATAAAATATAAGATGAAAAAATTTTAAGTTATATGTTAGATTTAGAATCATTAAATGTGACAAAAAAGGGTAATATCATAAAAGATAAAAATTATTCCATTTAATATCAGGTTATATAACCTAAAAAATTAGTGGATTTTATTAAAAATTATCCTGGTATTATTAACTTTTAAATATTTTTTTCAAATTTTATCTATTACGAAACATTCATTGGGTAAGTTTCTACTAATACAAAAAGGAATAAAAATTTGGTTCCGATTAAGAAAACTAAGTAAGCATGAATTTAAATTCTTATTTACTATAAAACACTGAAGTTGTCCATTAGGAAAAGCAAAACTTTTTAAATTTTAAACTAATAAAACAATGATATGAAAAAACTTATCTATTGTTCAAGTATTCTATTGTTTATGATCTAAAAGTAAATTGCATTATAAATTGTGAGAAAATAACTCATTAGTGCCTTTAGAAAAAGTATATAGTCATTTCCTGCAAAAGAAACTAATAAATTAGAAAGATAATCCAAAAAAAAAAAAAAAAAAACTACAAATAACATCAATAATCTGCCTCTGCATTCGATGATTCTTCAATGCAATGTCTGGAAAAGATGGTTTTTAGAAGGAACAAGTGGACCATGCATTGCTTACTGTTCCGAACCTGGTTCTATAACAGGGATTCTTTCAGAGATTTGGAATGTTAAAGAAAGTTGAAAGTCATTGAATGGTACATGCTTGAATGATTGATTTCCAAGAATACTGTGTGTCAAAATTCTAGGAATGATACGATTCTGTCTGTTAAGAATGATCTATCTTATGTTATATGTGGCGGTGCAGAACAAAAATTGATGGTAAAGCACAAGAAGTGGCCCATTCGACAAAATTCGTGGCTTTTTCATTCACTCATGAATTTTTGCGACATACATGACGTAACATGCCACTGTGGAGGAGACTGAATATGCGCTTAATATCCTGACTGATAAGAAAAGTTGTAAAATATACATGGATGTAATAATGAAAGAAAACATAATTTTACGTGGACCTAGTGTCGTTGTGAAAAGTGAGAGCAAGTTCAGTGTAAAGAACTTTTCGCGGTATATTTGTGCAAGAGTGTTGGGTATTTAGCGCTATTGAAAGAGGAACAAATATATGCTGTCGTTTTTTATAGAATGCAAGATAGGAAGAAGGAAATCCGTTTGCGCGTTATTGAAGATAGAATCATGGATAGGAGGCATTCCTGTTTCTATTCTTAAGGAGATAAGGCGTCTTTTTATTGTCGTTCTTTTACTCTCCTCTCGAACGATCATTGACTGTTGCGATCCCTGTTTTTTTTTGTTTTTTTTATTCGCCTGACAGAATACCGATCGGATTCTATTAATATTCGTTACTTAGTCTAAGCTGAGAAGTGTCCTGGATTATTTGCCGTGTGATCCTGTACTCTCCTTTGGATTGGTCACCTTCCTGCTCATTTGTTATGAATATTGTTAGCCCCTTTGATTTACAAACAAATCCAGTTGCCTTCAATCTCTTTAAGTCTTTAACTTAGACTCCTCTAAAAGAAATTCATTCAAACACCACTTCTACGGAATGCGATAATTTCGTAAATAGTTTAAACCCAACCCTTTCAGAACTTTAAAAAGAATCTTTTAGATCCACAATTATGTGTGAATTGATGAGCAATATCAACTTGAAAGTCCCTTCGTTTTGATCTTTCAGTTGCAACTTTCAATGTAACACCTCAAGCCCATCAAACAATAAAAATATCTCGAATGGATAAAGAATCCTCTGGTAAGCGCACCAAAGGTATCGCACAGTATATCGAAACTAAAAACAGATTCGAATATCTGCCCTTTTCGGTCAAAGATGAACAATTTCCAGAATTTTGTTTGAAGGAGTCACGAGTCTTACCTGAAGGAAAAATACCACAGCCACAATGAATCACATTCAGCAAAATAAGTTAGATGACAACAAAGAAGAAACTTAATCAATATCAATAATCTTATTGCTTTAAATTATAGTGAACAATCAATTGTTATATTATCATGTTATATAAAGTAAAATGTATGAAGTTAACATGAAATACATTAAGAAACTAGCATGTCAGAAAAATAATTAACCTTCATAAGGAATTCAATATATATATATATATATATATATAAGAGGGGCTGTCAAAATATTACCGGAATTTTGTAGTAACTCATTATTACCATAATATTATTAATTTATTTTTTTACTACTGTAATTCACAGCAGTCAGTGTGACTGTGGCCGAATGTTGTGAAATAAGCATAGAGATCCATCGTTTCTTGAGACAATCGTTACTGATGATAAGACCTGGGTGTGCTGTTACGACCGGAGACAAAGATGCAGTCATCATGCATGCGGCTGTCATCAGAATGGTATACAACGTCTTCTCCTCGACTAAAGAAATTACGTCATATCAAATCCAATACAAAATGCTCATTGTGCTTTTCGACAATGAAGGTGTGGTTCACCATGAATTTATACTAGCTGTATAAACTGTTAACGCCTTTTTGTACGTGCAAGTTTTGAAAAGACTGAGAGAGACAATCCGAAGACCACGTCTCGCCAAATGACAAGAAGGATGATCACGGCAGTGCTCTCACCCACATATCTGTTGTTATGCAGAAAATGGCTCTCAGAAAAGAACATTTCGCTCCTCCACCATCCTCCCTACTCCCTATGCTTTTCCGCAACATCAAAATGGGGTACCTTTTTGGCACCGTAGAAGACATCAAAACCAAAGCGAAGGCTGAACTTCGAAAGATACCACAACAGGACTTTCATCGTTGTTTCCAGCAATGACAGGAGCTGTGGAGCGTGTGTCTAAAGGAATCTAGTTTGAAGGTGATTAAGTAAATGTGTACTTTTATTGTGGTAATAAAGAGTTGCAACGAAATTCCGGGAATTTTTTGACTGCGTGACGTATATATATTATTTTAAAACTGTAACTTAGAATATTCACAACGGTATAAAAATGTTCTGTTTTTAGATATTTATTTAATCATGTTTAGTCATATATAAATTTATTTTTGGTTTGCAGATTTCATGTAAATTTATTTTTTATTTTTTATTATTAGTCCCAAATAATCTAAACGACATCCATACGATACTCCGACAAAGATAAGGGAAATAAAAAAGAGGACAAGGAAGTACATCGTATATTTTTATACAATGGCAACAGTTTCTTTGTGTTTGGAAACAAACAAATGGGGGAAACCGAAAATATCGTGGAATTTGAACTTGCGAAATGCCAATCATGAGATGTATAAAAGAACTTTCGATTGTGAAATCTAGATTACTTTTTTCAAAAGTAAATTCAATATCGTACTTGTTAAGTTTATGCATCTAATATAGAAAAACAAATTTATTCTTGGACGTGAACTTTGACATTTATGCTCTGCTGTAGCTTTTAAAATTTTATTTTAATTATTTGGCATTAGAAAAGTATGGATAAAAAGAAGGCACCAAAAAATGATGATGTTTTCTCTTTAATTCCGGAAGAGAGACCAAGAAATAAAACCTCTGTATTGTGGCTTTTAGTTTTCGGAGTATTTGTATTGTGCTTTCTTGGTGTAGCCACCTGGTATTATGGTAGACATACAGTTTATCTATTTCATTTTGGTAAAAAGCCAAAGTGTGATTATTCTCCTCTCTGCACAGGAATTTCGAATTTAGACAAGTTTGATTGTCATCCAGATCCGAATGCTTCCAAAGAAAGTTGTCTTCAACGGGGCTGTTGTTATCAGTCAAATAAAAATGATATTTCTGTAAATTCAAACTTAAATGTTCCTTATTGTTTTTATCCTTCTAATTATGAGGGTTACTCAATTGGGAACATAACACAAGATGGAAGACATATTAGAGCTGATTTGAAAAGAGATTCACCATCAGGATTTCCAAATGACATTCTCAGCTTACATCTTGTAATTTCTTTTATTGATGACTGTACTCTTAGAATAAAGGTAATTAATTATGCTATGTCTTTTTTTGTATTTATTTATTTGTGTAAATTATGTTCTGAAAATATTTCCATCTGTTAAATTATTGTTATAATTTACAAATGGTTTTTGCCATGTTATTTTGAAGGTTTTAATTTGCACTTGTAATAGATAATCATTTCATTTATTAATATAATTTATTTTCGTATGCAGAGTACGTAGAGTATTATTTACCTTATTCTTCATGTATTTCTCAATTATGCTGCAGGTTTTCAAAAATAAATTACTTTAGATATAATCTGTCAATGAAAATAATTCCAGGTCACTGATCTAACGTATTTATACATATCCAGTAAATTTTTTTAAATCAACAAACTAATGAAGTTAAATAAGTGAATAGATTTTGGTGTGGATATTCTCTAATTTTTTTCATTCTTTTTTTTTTAATTCAAAATAAGCTGTAGAAATTGTATTCAATTAAAATGTAAAAATTTCTTTATTATTGGTCTTCCTGATCCTGTATTCCTAATATTAAAATAATCATCTTCCCATAGATAACTGATCCCAATTCAGTCCGTTTTGAAGTGCCTATGCCAATAAATGATGCATTGAAAAATTTAAATAAGCCTTGTTATGATGTAAAGATTGATTCAAAGACAGGACAACTAGTCATTAGCAGAAAAGCAACTGGAACAATAATGTAAGTTTATTATTTATTATTCATTTTGAATTATATCTATGACACAAGATTTTTTTAAGAGCGAATAAAACCTGTATAAATTTTTAAAGGTATTTTTAATTTTAAAGTTTAATATTTAATTTCTGGGGTAAATTTTGCATGTTGTATTCTCTCAAATATGAATTTTGTTTCTGTAATATTTATGTTGTTTCTTTTTATAGTTTCAAAACAAATTTGTCACAATTGGTTTATTCAGATCAATTTCTGCAACTTTCTTCATATCTTCCAAGTCCATACTTATATGGTATTGGAGAGCATTATAGCAGTCTTCTTAGAAATGTTAATTGGACAAGATTAACATTGTTAAATTCTGATCGTGGTCCATTGGTAATAATACTTTTAATAAAATAATAATAAAATATTTCCTATAGATACATATTATTTTGTCATAATCTTTCATGGAGTAGGACTGAGTTTCAAGCTTGATTTCATTCAATTTTCTTTAATGTGAAATAAGTTTTTGTTGACTTTTATTAAGGAATTTAAAAGAATATATATACTATAAAGAAATATTTTATTTCTAAGAGAATATACCATAAATTAAACTAATCTTACTAATAACCATTAAATTACTTTGGTTAAGTATTCACCTGATAAATAGGCATTAATAACTTTTTAATAAGTAGATATAAAACTATTGCTTTTTGTTGTTCAGAGATTATTGAACAAACAAAAGGTAGCAACATCAATTAATATTTTATAGAAAAATATAAAATTAAAAATAAGAAAGAAATAATTTGATTCAAAGAACAAAATCAGCTGTAATTAAAAAAGGTAAACTCTTAGTTGTTTAGAATGCTTTAAAAAAAAAAAAGCATTTGATGCATAAATAATTTAGAATTATACTCTACATAAATGCTAAAATTATTTATTAAACAACATTTATTATTTTATGAACAATTGAATTATCCATTCAGTTTTATGAGAAAAATAATAAATTACTTTTTATGTGTTTTTCTTTATAAGCCATTTTATTTTTTAATCATTTTCTCATTATAATTTTTTAATGTGTTAATATATTTTTCACATTATAATAAGTTTTTAATGTCTTTTCAGTACATTCCTATATAGGTTTTAATTTGTAAATAATTTGTTTCTCACTATTGATTAACTAGTTATTTTTCATTCTTATACAATTTAAATTTTTTGTAGGCTAATTATCCCCTCTATGGAAGTCACCCATTTTATTTATCATTAGAAGAGGATGGAAATGCTAATGGTGTTTTCTTGCTCAACAGCAATGCAATGGGTAAGTTTACTTTTACTTTTTTAATATCTGATTAAATTCAATAGATATTGTTTTATCTATTATGTTATTCTTCCTTGATGTGCAATAAATCATAGGATTCTTTAGACAGAAAGATTATTAAGATTTAAAATAAAGCAAAATAATTATATCTTATCTACAGATAAATTCTATTTTTATTATTGCATTTTCTGATTTCAAAATGCTCTAGATTATTTATCAGACTTATCTCATATTATCTAATGTTAGGTAAAAGAAATTTTTTTTTTTATCTGGAACAATTATATTTGACTATAAAAATATATTTTATAAATAATATTCTTTAAAAGTTTTGCCAGTTAATTTTTTATATTAATTGTGCATATAAAATAATTAAAAATGTCTAATGGATATGTAGTATACCTGCCTATTATTACATTTTTAAAATGAACAAGCTTTAATATCAAAAAAGAGAAATGGCCACCCATTTAATAAGAAAAATACTGGAGTGAAATGTTATATTATTTATCTCAAAAATAATTAAATGCTTCTTTTTTTTTTTGAAAAATAAAAATGTTTGATAGAAGACATCTAATCTGCATCAAAACTTGAAGCATGACCAGGAAATGATAATTTGAAAATAAACAAGAAAAACAATGATGACAACAATGACAAACATTATCTATAATAAGATAATGGAATTTTTTTAGTGCCAACCATATCAATTACACTTTTATCATTCGCATCTTAAACTTTAATAAAAAATGTATAACAAGCACTATCTCAAAAGTATTAGATCAAGAAAAATCATAATTTAACACTTATATATTGCATATCATAGTTATGATTTCCATCAAATAAATTGTGTCGATT
Source organism: Caerostris darwini (assembly GCA_021605075.1). Taxonomy (NCBI): domain Eukaryota; kingdom Metazoa; phylum Arthropoda; class Arachnida; order Araneae; family Araneidae; genus Caerostris; species Caerostris darwini. The sequence continues at coordinate 294,645 of BPLQ01010645.1, read as the reverse complement.
AAATCTTCAAATTTTTCTGCTGACAGTTCTGGTTCATTTTCTTTTCAATTATCATTTATAACTTTCAGAAGAGTTATATTGTGTTCCATTGTAATAAATTTAATGTGTTAAGGTATTCCAAATATTCTCAATTGAATTTATACATCATGCTTAAATAACATTTCTGATATATATATATTCCCTTAGTGGGAATGGAAACCACTGGCATGTATCGTGAGATATGAATGAAAGCATTCTACTACTGAACATTATTTTCATTTTGCAAAACAAATTTTAAAACAATACCAAGATGTATTGTTGCCACTTAGAAATCTGTTATAGACATTGGGTATTCAAAAATTAAAGTAGTACATGATGATACTTTTTAAAAATTTTGTTTGAAAGTTCTAAGCTTTCTCCAAAGTAATTTAAATCTTGTTTTGCTGCTGGTTAAAAACAGTTCAATTTAAAAAAAAAAAAAAAAAAAAAAACATTATAAGATCTGTATTTCTAGTTTTCAAATGTTTATGTTCGATTTTCTTGTTACCAAATGGAATAGTGTGTTTAAGATATGTTAGTAGCAGCCTAAGCTATTGTGTTGAATTTGTAATGGGTTTCGAAATCATACCTGCTCGACAACTTCTTTAAATTGATAGCTTATTTTTTCGATATTTCTTTGAACTGTATCCTTTGTTATCTTATTAATTTCAACCCGGCATAAAGACCTATTTTATTCTGATATCAATATTATAATTTGTGCATCAATTTGCATATTCATTAAACGTTTATCTTGGATTTTTACTCAGAACTCTCATTCTTGCATTAATTTATCTAACCATATTTACCAAATCTACTGCATTTTACAGTAGTTTTTGACATTTTCCATTTTATTGTGTGGATGATAAAAATTTTCTCATATTTTTAATGCTGGCAAAACCAAAAGATTGAAAGATTGGCTACAACCTGATCAGCATAAATAAATCTAGAACTTGAAAAATTATTGTTATAAGCAAGTCAAGAATATTTTAGTCAAGAATATGAAATTCAGCTATAAAAAGAGTAAATAAAATCAAAAAGTGTATGTAGTAAACATGTCAATTTCATGACACATTTCAAGATATATAAATTTATAGGACAAAGAAGTCAAATCTTATTAGGTTTTTTTAAGCAGTAGGTTAGTGAATTTAAATTTTTTTAACTATTTAACATAAAGCTGTTAAAGTATTTTCTATTTTATAATTTTATTAATTACTCCTAAACATTTTTTAAAGAAAATATAGAAGAATTTGAATTGGCATAGCAGAAATAGTTTTTTAATATAATTTTTATTCACTTTTATGTCACTAATACAAACTCTAAGTTTGGAAGAAATACATAATTTAAGAAAAATATGAAAATTGGTATTATTTTCTAAATCTGAGAATTTTGTTTTAAAAATTTCTTTAACTGATCAATAATTTAGGCTGTTAATTTGCCCATCAAGACTCAAATAACAATATTCCAAATAATCCAAATAAAGAATCTGCAACAGGATATAAATGCAGTACATTCTTTATTAATTTCGCTCTCAATTTTTAAGAATTAATCTATTGTGTTAAAAAGATGGTTTTATGTAGCTTTACCCTTTTGATTATAAAATGTGTGACAGTTTTCAATATTTTAGTTTCCTGACTGTACCCAGCTGTATGGTCATCATTATTTGTCTTGTTGAAGTCCATTAAATGTTTATTTTTTTTTTCCTTGTTGCACCAACATAAATGGTTATTTAGTGAAGTATAAATTGAATCAATGTATATTTTTGTAGTCATGCAGACAAATTTATGTATAAGTAATATGATCATATGTCCCCTTATTAGTAGCTTTTTTTGTTGTCTGAAGCACAGCTTCTTGGTGGCAAAATATACCAAAAAAAAAAAAATTCTGACCATAGCACATAGTATCATGATAATGACATCTTGTGCAATCATCATCATCATTCAACGCACAGAGTACCTTGGCCGTGTATGGCCTTAAGACTCCTAATCTTGAGGAATAAAGTTCTTTGGAAACAAAAAACATGAATACAAACAAAAGCAGTGAGCATGATTATGTCCATTGTTAATACAAAAAAGAAAAGAGTAAAAACAAATCGCAGAGTAAATAAAAGAAAGGCGCAATTAAAAAATAATTAAATATTGTGCAATATGTCTCACACATATATAAGTTGGTCAGAAGTCTGTAAACGTGCACAAAATTGTAAGAAAGGGATTGCATTGGTGTTCACAAAGAATATGAAAATTAAAGCTGCTTAGTTCTCTAAATTAAGCAACGAATATTTGAAGCAGTGGACTTTTTCTTCGAAGAATTAAAAATATTTAGTGGGCAATTAACCGAAATAATTAAGACAGAAGAAATTCGTATTGTAATCGGTCTATTTATTGAAAAAATATTTATTAATTGTAACTAGATAAGTATTTCACGAGTTTTCATTTATTTCTTACTGATTTATACTGCAAAAAGTGATTGAATGGAATTCTGGTAAGGTTTCAACTGAAAATCATTGAGTGGAATTGTTCAAAAACCTTTACACAAATAATTTGTTAAAGATGAAAACAATAGTTCTTTAATAAAGAGGAAAACAGTAGTTCTTTAATAAAGATGAAAACGATAGTTCTGTAATAAAGATGAAAACAATAATTATTACATATGAAACGATTTTCTACATTCATTGAAAAGTCCTTAAAATGACCACCAGTCATATCAAAAGCATGCATATATGCTACAGTACAATGGCTAATTGTACACGATACAATAGCCTTATATCCACTAAAGGGAAAGCAAAATGCAGACGAGCTACTGAGCCTTTTTCTGTAATAACTGCGGTTCAATATACCAATTGTTTCAGATGTTCCCACAAAAAAAATGCAAAGGAATCGAATTTAGTGATTGTGGTGGCTACATAACCCATTATCCTTCCATTCCAGTGTCCAGGTATTATGTATAAACAAATTGAAATGTGCCAGGGCTTCAACATAAGGGAATTGTAGGCCATGTATTGCCAATAAAGATATGCCATCATTTGTTAATCATGGTGAAACACAAAGTAGGAGTCTTACCAGTGAGCCATTGTAAAGCAGATACTTATAATGATAACCCAAATTATTCCGATTGATAGATTTACAGACCAGTGGACCTGATGTCTATGCAGGTGAACTGAATGAGTATTATAAGACACTGATTACTAGGGTCTTCAGTACTCACAACAGCCATGTCTTGCACATAAAATTCTTCATCTGCCCACAAGATATGTGGAATGAAAGCATTGTTGGCTTCATGTGGTTGAAATAGCCCTTAAAAAATATTTTTGTAAGTCCCTGGATGTAGCCCTTGTATGGTCTTATAACAAAATGGATATACTCTCACATTTCTTAATATCATGTGCATACCACTGCTATATACATTAAATTGCCTGATGAGTGCAATTTAAACTCAATTTGTATTTAACTCAATTTGCTTCATGCAGTCACAATATCAAATCCATTTTTTTTTTTTTTTTTTTTTTTTTTTTTTTTATTATTATAAACCTATCATGGTTTCTTCTACCTACATTGTAGCAATTATTTATTTAGTAAACCTTTCTAATATATTTCACAATTTATCATCCAACCTGGTGATGGCATATGCATCGTGATAATGGCATGAGAAATATCAATATGCATACTTCTTTGCAATTTATAATGTATTGCCACTACATTGGCTGCAGATAAAGTATGTTATGCAATATTCACAAATTGAATACATTATCACTATGCAATGATTGCTGATACTTTCAAGCAATGGCAACTATTCTTTTGTGTAACTGACACACATCTATCATCTATCTCTCTTTAAGTTGTTACTCCCTTCTTAGCAAATTTTAGTTTTGTTAAATCTTTTTGTTTCTCCTTCATTCTGCAGGCTTACAAGATTCCAGTAAAGCTTAATTTCTGTACGCTAGGTATGATGTCATACATTTTCTTTTTCCTTTTCTCGAAATCTGTGTATTGTGTAGGTAGGGTTCTTCACACAACTTCTATGTACTGATAGCAAAGATTCTCAACTTGAACAGTTTATGGAGTATTGTCTAAATATCCTTTATGTACCAACATTTATTATAAATTACGCTCTTGTTGTCTTAGATATTTAAGCTCTTGTTGTCTTGGTAACTCTTCTTTTTAATATATTTAGTAAACTGTGTTAACATTTTATGACTACAAATAATGGAGATAGTGTAGAGCAGAGAGAGAAGATATATTTATGAAAGTTAGAGTAAGAAGGAAAAATTCAGTTTTTTTAAACAGTGCTTTACAAATATCAATGAAGAAATTTCACCAACTAATTCACTCTTTATATTTAGTAATAATTGTTTTTTATGTCCATGTAATTATAAATATTATCATAAAATGCAAAAATCTAGTATTGTTTATTCAAATGAGTTGTTCTTAACAAATGTTTTTTGTTAATGATTGAATTACAGGGTTATTGTTTACTACTAGATTTACTATTGTTTAAGGCTAATTTTATTTATGTATATATTGGAATCTAAAAATTAGAATATATGTTATTAGTGAACTGTAATTCTCAAAACATAAATAGCCATTTTTCATTTTCTGGAATAAATAGAAATGCATTTAAATTTATTATTTTTGTTTTTTATGTGAAACATTATTTTTATAGCTTAAGTCTATTATTATTAGAACAGAGCTACTAAAATGTTAGCCTTCTTATAAGGGTTTTTTTTTTATAAATTTTTTTAAAAAACATATGTTAGAATTCCTTCATTTTAACAAATCATATTAGCTGTATCATTTGTAACTTCCAGTTTAATTGTTGAAAAAAATGCAACTCTTGGGGAGGAAAGGGACATTTTCTGACTAAATTTTAATATTTTTCAATTTAAAATATTTTATTTTATTATTTTTTTCATTAATTTTTGTTAGAAATATACAAAAGTGTTATCCATAACTGTTATTTACAGTGAAGTTTCTGCCAATGTTATAAATTCATGGCATGGTAGGTTTATTGATAACTGTTATTCAAATTTTATGAGTTCATCATTTTTAATTTTTAATTACTTTTTTGTGTATGCAGTTAAATTGTTTATGAGGCCAACATTTTCCTTTATTTTTATTATTAGAATACATTATTTGTCATAATTTCAAAAAACAAATAGTCATTAATATTTTAATTCTCAAAATATTTTTTGGAACCATCATTAATTATATTTAAATTTTCAGATGTCATTCTACAGCCTGCGCCTGCCATAACTTTCAGACCTATTGGTGGAATTTTAGATTTCTTTGTAATGCTGGGACCCTCTCCTGCTAATGTTGTTCAACAATATACAGATATAATTGGTCGAACTTTCATGCCTCCTTATTGGAGTTTAGGATTTCAACTCTGTCGGTATGGATATGGTTCTCTCAACACAACAAAAGAAACTTTGATGCGAAATTTAAAAGCTGGTATTCCTGTGGTAAGTATAATGTATAATGGCTGATGTCTTATAAATTAAATATATTTATTATTAAAAAAAAGTTAAAATAATCAGCTATTGACATGAATTTGCTTTGATTATTATAAAATTAATGTTTGTTTGACTACTTCACCTAAATGGGTTTTGATTGATTCTGAATGGACTGCTGTCCACTTGGATGAGTGTTCTGCACTAAATGACTTGGATTGTCTTGTTGGGAAGTATTGGACTTCTTGTTGCCTACTGACCTAATAGTCAATGGCTTGGAATTTGTTTAAAATATTTGAAAAAGTGAGAAAGGAAACTGGAATTGAGGCCGTTCCATTTAAATGCACTCCATCCAAGTCCCTTGAAGTGTTTATTGATTACTGCAAATTTAGGCTTATAAAACCAGCTCTGTATAACCAGCATTCCAAGACATTGGATGGGTTCTGTAAGATTGCGATGGAATACTTTCAGTTCAACCTTGATATTTAAAAACAAAATTCTTTTTATCTTGAAAATCAAGTTTTAATATGATAGTTTAGCAAAGTGGACATCAGACTGAACACGAAAGAAAAGAAAATTATCTTTGTTATATATTATAGATAGGCATTATAAATATTCAAAATTCGTTACTAAAATGCGTGAACACTCTATATATCTTTAAAATGTTTTCACACTTCAAAAGATAATGGATAAAATGATTGTTAACAAAATCTAAATTTTGTAATTTAAAAACAAGGGACATTTTGCCTCTATCATTTGTTCTGTTAACATATATGTGATTTGTTGATTGATATTTTCTGACATATATTATTGATATAATAAAATTTCAAATTTTACAAATATTGAATTTTAATATTTTTTTGTTTGTTATTGCTGCTTTTAATTTAGTGATAGAGATTTTTCGAAACTTTGCCTTTGAAGTTCCACCTCCCTCAAAAATGAGTTATTTAATAATATTGCTGGACATATCATGAAGAGTATATATTTTTTCCAATTACATTGTTAAAGGGTTTTGCATTAGGATTGACTTTCACATTATGATTGTATTGGATAAGTACTTTTTGTATTTTGAAATAAATTTATACTTTTAAATTTTTTCAGTACTTGACAAGATAAATTCATGGTAATATTATTCAATGAATAAAATGTATAAGTAAATCTTATTTTGTTAATCTACATCATATTACAAACAATTGATAAATTTGTATAATACTTCATTGTAACATTTAATGAGTTCAGCAACATAAATTAAAACAGAAGATTGATCAAGTTTCAGAATAACTATTATTAAATGTATGGATTTCTTTTATGTACGGATATGTGTATTCATGTTTTTCTGTGCTTTTATATTTTTACAATAAAATAATAGAAAAGCATAGAAAAATGTATATTATTAGAACTATTTAAATAACGTTACTTTTGTCTAATTAACTTTTTTCTTATTTAAAGGATGTTCAATGGAATGATATTGATTACATGGATGGTAGGAAAGATTTCACTTATGATCAAGATAAATTTTCTGCTTTGCCTGAATTTGTTGATGAATTACACAGTAAAGGAATGCATTATGTAATCATGACAGTAAGTATTTAACATTTATTTCCTCTACAATATTGTTATTCAATAATAATAAATCAAGAAAAAAAGTAATGTTCGTTTAATTTGTATACTAGCATAAGATACAAGTAAAATTTGATTAAAAATGTTTGTTATATCTTCCAATACTTTTAGCTATTTATATTTGCTTATTACACATTAAAATTTTATGCAGGAAATTTTTAATTAATTATAATGTCCTTAAAAACATATGTAAGCATAAATAAAAAAATTTTGTTTTATAAACATAAGCATTATCAATTAAAATATATCAAGTTTAATGCTGAAATTTTAAGAACAAAATTATCTAGTATTAAAGATAATACAATGTTATATAGTATTTAAAGACAATAATATCATATATTTAATATATTTTTTCTTTTATAATAGTCTTAATTAATATTTAGTTTTTGTACCATAATTAGTTATTAATATTGCAAATAAGTGTGTAACATTTGCTTACTTAAAAATTTAATAATTATTTTTTCTTTTATTATCATTTTTTTTTGTTAAATGTTTTTATATTGCAAACTAAATTATCTTTAAACTAACTTTTGATCTAATTTTCTGACAGGACCCTGGAATCAGCTGCTCAGAGAAACCTGGCACCTATCCTCCTTATGATGATGGTCTAACAGATGACATCTTCATTAAAAATCCTAATGGCACTATCTTTAGAGGAAAAGCAAGTTGTTTTTTAATAACTTTTGTGAAAACTTTTCTATAATTTTGTCAGTGCTTATTTAAATGTGCTCAGTGTTTATTTAAATGTGTCACTGCCCCCATATTTAACTATTTTCCTCCTTTTCACTTAATATTTCATTATATTATTTTTTATTAAACAGATACTAATTTTTTTACACTTTTCATTTTATTTTATTATTTATATTTATAGATACTTATAATTTTGAATGGATTACATTATTTTGATTATATAGTTATTTAGCAGTTAATTCACTGTTATTTACTGTGTAAAATTCACTTTTAAGTTTTTTTTTAATCGATGATGTGTTTTGAAGACTATATATGGTTATTTCAATAAAGTATTTATTATATATATTTTCAATTATAAATCTAAAATATGGAGAATATGCCATGCCAAGTTTACAATTTTAATTTTCCTTAGGTTTGGACAGATGGCGAGACTGTTTATCCAGACTTCAGTAATCCCAAAACAGATGCTTACTGGCTAAGACATTTTGCCGATTTTCATAACAAAGTGAAATTCGATGGTGTTTGGATTGTAAGTACTGCATTATTATTTTATTTTTTTTTCGTTATCCAAATTTTACCTACATTTTAAATATAATGGAGATTCATTGGACGTTATTGTGGATTTTCAATAATTCTATGTTTTATTTATAATACATTTTAAAGATTTATATTAATGTAAGAAATTTTTACCATTCATACTTTATCTATTTGATAGCCTATTTATATACAGTTTTTTAATAAGTCTAAAATACTGTACAACATATTTTTAGTAGTTAAAAAAAATTGTTAACTCTGCTTCTATTCTTTTAATTAATGATATACTACAGTAGTTTGTTGTGAAAATAGGGTATTGAAAAGTTGTGAAATAAATTATTTTAAAGCTTTTTATACCAAAATTATTTCAATAAATATATAAGCAAAAAAAATGTATTATTGTTATTTTATATGTGAATAATTTTTTTATTTTAAATTTTTTAATGTTTCAGAAATAAGACAATGACTTTAGCCATTTGTTTATCCCCATTATATGCATCTTTTTTATTTTTAGGACATGAATGAACCGTCTAATTTTTATGATGGTGGAAAAGATGGCTGTATGAAGTCTTCCTTTGAAGATCCTCCTTATTTGCCAAATTGGGAACAGGGAAACATTCCTTTACAACATAAAACAATCTGCATGACAGCAAAACATTATTCAACTATTCATTACAATGAACACAATTTGGTAGCTTATAGAGAAGCAACAGCAACATATCGGTAAGTGAAATTTTTTTTCTCAATTTCTACAAATTTTTTATAAATTATTTAAAAATATTTTTTATTATCTTAAATAAGAAATTTTACTTGCCTAATATGGACAATTTAGTATTAGTTCTTATTCTTATATATGTAGTTTTGGTTCATCATAATATTTCATTTATATATTACTGCATTGTTTCAAATTAAAATATCAAATTATCCAAAAATTTATCTTTATAGGATATAAATATTTTGTAATTCTTATTTTAATATTATCTTTAAAGTTTCTGTATTTTTGTATGCAATTTTCATTAGATTGATATTTTTACACAACATTAATTTTAAAAATGAATTAAATTTAGTTATAATTGTATTGTAAGTTTTATGTAATTAATTTGTTATACAATTTTAGTTTGAAAATATTTCGGAATATTTTAAAACTTCTATTATAAATACAACTTTTCGCAACTATTGTATATAATTTTAGATTCTTCATAACATTTCTACAAGTAAAGCAGTATGTTGCAACATATTCTTTTTTTTCTTTTAAATATATTGGAATTTTTATGACAACTTTTAAATATTTATTATAGTGTATTTTGATTTAAAAATTTATTTTAAAATATGTATAACTTATTTTAAGATATTAGATAGTTTTAATCCAAAATATTACAATAATTAGATTAAATAATGCTATAAATCTAGCTATATCAGTTTTTGTGCACTCAGTCTTTTTTTATTTATGTGTACAGTACTATTTGTCTGCAACTAATTAAATATTTCAACTTACAGAGCATTAAAAGGCATTAGACAAAAGCGACCTTTCATCATATCTAGAGCATCATTTTCTGGACTAGGAAATCAAAGTGGACACTGGAGTGGAGATATATCATCTACATGGGAAGATCTGCGCTACACTATTCCCTGTAAGCTTATTTATAATGTGGCAACTGATTGTGTGGAAAATTGGCAAATGCCAAGTAGGGTGGATCGATATTAAAAAAAAAAACTAGTTGAAAAAAAAATTCTATATTTACTATTTGATTGAAGGGAAAGTAATGCAGAATTTAGATAGACAATTTTGAAAGGAAAAAAGAAATATTTAGTGATGTACATATTTAATCATTAATGTATTTTCTATGACATTTAATAATTTTTTATTAATTTTAATTTCATTGTGAAAGAACTTTTTAATACGCTTTTATTAGTTTCACCTGTATGTATGTATGTAAGTAACTGACTCTTTGGGCTCGATTTTGCCCTACTTTAAGCGATCCGATTTAATTTAAACGTTGTAGACAAGGACCGATGACAATAAAATATTTTGATAAGTTTATTATCTCCTCATGATTAGCATCGCCAGCATTAGTGATTAAAACACACAGCCTTTGAAAAGTCATCTTGATTGGCGCATAATTTTTCCCCTGGAGATCTGCTTCTCCTCATACACACTATTTAAGCTGCAAAGAAACATTTACAGACATCTTTCAGATATTCAAACCTACGTGGGACAGTGGCACAACAGATAACGCGCTTGATTAGGAGATTCCCTGTTTGAATCTTGGCTGGCTCGATATATTCACATTTAGCCTTTGTTTTACTCACAATTAAATTATTGTAAGAACCAGTCCTCCGTACCGGGACCTAATTTAAATATTATAGTTTAAAAAAATTTTAAAAACACGCTGTTAGAGTTAATAAAACTAAAGAGTAAATAAATTAGTTTAAAAAACATGTTTTTAGAGTTAATTAAACTAAAAGTAAAAAATAAATTAATAGTTTAAAAAAACTAAAAAACAGGCTTTTAGAGTTAATCAATCTAAAAAGTAAAAAATAATTGTTAACATAAGAATAAAATTACTGACGAGAAAAGGAATGTCACTGCTCTAAAAGCGTGGGATTCTTTGTATGACATTTTTAAACTAACTCTGCATTTCGGAAGGAAACTAGTGAAAAATTATAACGATTGATATCGAGCACCCCACGCTTTTAGAGCAGTGACATTCCTTTTCTCGTCAGTAATTTTATTCTTATGTTAACAATTATTTTTTACTTTTTAGATTGATTAACTCTAAAAGCATGTTTTTTAGTTTTTTTAAACTATTAATTTATTTAGTTTTGTAACAAATTTCTGATTTAGAGAAATTGTATTATACAATGGTTAACTGTATACGATACAATAGCCTAGTATTCACTAAAGAAAAAGCAAAATGCAGTCGAGCAACTGAGCCTTTTTCTGTAATAACTGAGGTTCAATATACCAACTTTTTCAAATGTTACCACTGGAAAAATGCAAAGGAATGGAATTTGGTGATTGTTGTGGTTACTTAACCCATTCCTCCTACTAGTGCTGGCAACCGGATGGCCAATCGTTTAGCGCTGTGGTCTTTGGTACCAAAGCTTCAGGTTTGAATCCTAGCTGTGGCATGGATGTTTGGTAGCTGTTCGGAATCCATGTTAAGCAGTAGATCCCAGTCTAATTAACCTAAAGCATGCGCAAAATAACTGTTGAGTAACAAACCAAACCAATTCTCATTTAGAGAATTTTCAATCTCCAGTTTATTAATGAAATTTTTGGTACAAAATTCTGTAAATCCTAACTAAATAGATATATACCGATAGAGCTATGTCTGGACTATAAAGTGGATGAGTTTGAAATTCACATCCAAATTCCTTCAGTTTCTATTAAGTCATTCGTGTAGTGGGAGACTGAGCGTTCATTATCTTGTTGACATATCACACTCCATAGATTAAGTAATGCAAGCCTTTTAATGAGTAAAACCCATTTTAAATTCTCTAATTATGAACAGTGAATGTTTGAAGTGATAGTTTGGTTATTTTCAAGCAGTCTAAAATAAACCATCCCTTCCATATCCCATCAAATGCAAAGCAAAACCTTCTTTGGATGTAATCCAGTTTTGCAGTAGGAATAGAACTTTCTTTTTTGCTTAATTGTCTTTTTTGAGTAACATTTGCATATGATGTCCACTTTTTATCTCCAGTCACCATCCGCTTTAAAAAAGGATTTATTTCATTTTTTGTGACTAGTGATTTGCAAAGATTTACTTATTGCTGATAGTTTGAGCTGTTAACTCATGTGGGGAACCCAAACACCATCTCAAGAAATTTTTTCTATTGTCTTTAAATGTTCCATTATTGTTGTTTGTGTACAATGTAGTTTACTGGTTAGTTTTCTGCTTGTTTTACAAGGTTCTAATTCTATCAATGCTTTCAATTCATTATTATTAGCCTTCATTGGTTAAGCACTTCTCTGTTCATCGTCAAGACTAAAATTCCCAGCCCGGGATTTTTTAAACTAGTATTGAACTTGATTTTCACTTTTAGAGTCTGGTTACTATTAATGAGTTATTTAAACTAATAGTTTTTTTTCCATATTTGATTTGTATCCATTTAAGGAAAAACTATTATCAGTAATATTTATATTTAAATAGAAAATAGGAAAAAACAATATTTGCTCACAGCATTTGGTTATAGCTATTTTAGCAACTAAAAAGAATGGATTTCAAGAGAGGAGCATCGTAATGTAAATTGTCAATATGGACATATTTTTGAAAACTATGTAGACTTGGTATATTTCACACATAAAAAAGTGCAATTAAATGTAGAAAAAAGTATAAACATCAGTAATGAATATGCATTACTTATTTTAGTATTGGCATAATTAACTTATTCCAAAATACAGTAGCCTCACTTTAATTCAGCATTAAATAGTGTAGCACATTCTATAATCCGGTACCAATTGAACTATCACTTTCATATGGATTCAGACGTTTGTTGGCGTTGACCGCCAGATGGCAACTAAATGCTGCTAACATTTTCATTAAATATGTATACATTAAAGTGTACATATATATTGAAATCATTGAATATTTCATATTAATTTACTTATATTTTTATCAAGAAGGCTCTTAAAATTACTTGGACACTCAATAATCTATCAAAATCGTTAATCCGGTCCGAGCATGCTGGATTAAAGAGAGACTATTGTAGTTTATTGAAATCCATAAATCATAAAATAAAGTTATTTTCCATTTTACTAATTCTTTTCCATTAATTTTTTTCATATATGCTTTCTAAGATGATAAATGAAGAAGTTTAAGATCCTTATTGTTGTTTATTTCTTACAGCAATGCTTAATTTTAATCTTTATGGCATTCCTATGGTTGGATCAGATATCTGTGGCTTTAATCAAGATACTACTGTTCCACTTTGTGCTAGATGGCAGTCTTTGGGTGCATTTTATCCATTTTCAAGAAACCACAATACTCTTGGTGCTAAAGTAAGGAATAATATTTAATTTTAGAAACTATATCTTTTAAATTTCAGTACATAAAAAAAAGTTTTTCTATTATTCAATCAATTATTTAAATTTTGATGACAAATTTCAAATTAAACAGATTGTGTAGAAATTTTGTGATTATAGAATATGTAGATATGAGAAAAAATCAAGGAAATAAGAGTTTTAGATATGATTATATATTAAGAGTAAATTATTTATCAAAATGTATTTTTTTTAATTTTAAATTATATTTCATTTGAAAATAATTCAAAAATTGTAAATATCGTGCAGATACATTGAACATATTTTCATATCATTAAAAACATTAATGATAACATTTTTAAAAAAAACTGGGATAAAAATACTGTTGCAGAAAGGTGTCCCATGTTATTTTCAAAGTTATAATAATATTGATTGTATGGATTGAATTTGTCTTAAATTGTCTAGTAAGAAAGGCAACTGCTTCACTAAGATGTTTGTATTGGACTTGAATAAAATGAGAAAAATACCCATGTATTGCATCTGCTTAAAAAAATAGTTATTAAAGAGTGCATCAATCTAATATAAGTAACTGTTTTTATTATTATTATTTTCTTTACTAATGTTTATAATTCTTTTATAGGAAATAAAATCACTTAAAATGATTAATACTTCTACTTTCTTTTTACATATATTTAATACCATGAAATAAATTGACATGCATTTAAAATTTTTTAAAGCTATTTGAAATGAATGAGTATGTGATCTTATTAATAAAAAACAATACTTATTCTTGGTAATATGTATTTTAGGAACAAGACCCTGCTATTTTAGGTCCTACAGTAATTACAGCTACTGTCAATTCACTATATATTCGTTACCTTTTGCTACCCTATTTATATACTTTATTTGCTCGTAGCCATGTATTTGGTGATACTGTTGCAAGGCCTTTGTTTTTTGAGTATGTATAATGTATATTAATTCATTAAACATTTTAAATATCCTATATTTATGAAACTAAAGAAAATTATTAATCAATATTGAAAGTTTCATTCTTTAAAAAAAAATACTTTTTTGCATTCTTCAATAATTTGTTAATTTTGGTTTTAAGTACAGTAACCTCTTTTTAATCTGGCACATGTAGAACAATTGCTGTATAAAATTAACGAACATCAATAAAGCGCTGTAGATAAAAATTTCAACAATTTAATCATATCTATATTTAATGTAAATACTGTACTAAAATCAAAAGTGACAGTTACGCTAAACACTGGGGAAAAATGCAAGCAGCATTATTCTGCCACTGGTAGTCAAGGTCAACAAACATCTAAATCCATATGAAAAAAAATATGAAGCATTGGTTTGGACCTATTTATAGAATGTGCAGAACTATCAAATGCTGAATTATAGAGAGATTACTGTACCTTATGGTTTTTTATTATTTTAGAAGAGTGCTGTCTTTATTGGGTTCTGCTTTAGGAGAAGTATTCACATTTTTTATTGTATATAACAAAATTTAAAAAAATTTGTAGTTGATGGCAGTATGGTTACTGGGGCCTGAACGCTGAGTGACTAGCACTCGGTGCCACAGGTTTCAAGTTTGAGTCCTGGGGTGCCATGAATGTTTGTTATGGTTCGGAATCCACTTTAAATCATAGGTCCCAGTCTAATATAGCTGTAGTATTGAGCATAGTGCTTAAGTAGAGCGTTAAGCATAGAGCTGACAACCTCACCCCTTCAAAAGAAAAAAATTCTGTCTCGAAATCTGCCAGTAGGTAGATGGTCTTGTGCCTCCATGGGACTGTTGCACCATTGAAGAAGAATATGATTACTGAAGAGCTCATCAGTCTCCATATTTAATAGGCATAATTAATAAATACAATGGTTGAGGACAATAAAATAAAACTTTCAACTTTTTTTTCAAAAAAAAAAAAAAAAAATGCTGTAAACATTTCTATAAATATCTATATTAGTCAAATTTCGTATTTGCTAAATATGTCACTGGATTCAGCATATATAATCATCTAATTTTTTAAATCTTCATTTTTATGTGTTCAGGAGGGGAGGGGTATTAAATTGCTTCATTTTTAACAAGAAACGTTTTTATTATTATTTAGGTTTCCTCATGATAAAAATACTTATTCCATTGATGAACAATTTCTGTGGGGATCAGGGTTGATGGTAAATCCTGTGGTTTATGAGGTAAGAAATATATTTAATTAAATTTTGTTTTTGAGTGAATAAAATATGTTATAATGTGCAATATTTGTGCCAGATAAAAGAATATTCTAATGTTTGCAGGTATTTGTTTTGTTTAAAAGTTTTAAATTCCTAAAATAATGATATTTGTATATATTTTTGTGTAAAATATTTTTATAATTAATGTGGTATTTGTGATTAATTATGATCAAACTGGCTGCCATTTCTTTTTAAGGGTAGCAAAAAATAATAATAATAATAATAAAAATAATGTACATTTGATGAAAAGGTCACTTATTTGTAATGTATTTGTAAAAAATCTTTTAATACTTGAAATATAATTTTAACATTAGAATACTTCAGTTGTTAATTTCAGTAGTTAGAGAGCCCTGCATTGAGTAATCCCCCTTGAAAGAGTTTTGCTTGTTTTTCAATCAGATGCATAGCAACTTTAAGTGTTTATTTTATGTTTTTCTTTTATATTATTATTATTAAGCATTTTATCATACTGTTTTCAGAATGCCACAAATGTGACTGCTTACTTTCCAAAAGGAAGATGGTATGATAATGTTGGAAAACTAATAAACAGTTCTGGCCAAAGAATTACTATTCAAGTTCCTATAACTGAGGTTTCCATTGCTATAAGAGGAGGTTACATTTTACCAGCACAGCTTCCTGCTCTAAATACTGAATTGAGGTAAAGTATTTATTATGGTAAACTCATTACTGCTAGCATTTATTTATTTGCATTAAATAATTTGTCTATTGTATTAAAAAACATTCATATTTGTTTTTCACACTTTCTGTTTTATTTTTTTCTTCGCATTTTAAGATGACCATATAAATTATTTTTTAATAGTAATATAATTTTTAATTATCTTTATAAAGAAAGAAAGATATATTATATTAATCACTGTGATTATAAAATAAGATGCATTTTTCCTTACAGTCGTCAGCAACCTTTCGTTCTCATGGGTGGTCTTGATGAAAATTTGCAAGCTACTGGTGAACTCTACTGGGATGATGGAGATTCATTAGGTATTAATTTTGTATATATTTAATTACATTTTTTTAATATGATAATTTCTAGCTTGTGATGCTTTGTCTACATTAAATTAATAGATTGTAATAGAACTGGAATGTTACCAATAAATTTTTAGGTAATTCTATTTAAAATTTATACCAAAATGAAATATTGATCTGATTAGCATTTATAATATTTTCATGTTTTATACAAAGTTACATAAATACTAGAAAATTTTTTAAGTATTATGTTGAATAAATTTATGTATGTTGTAATTGTTATGTTTTTTCTATGATATAAAAAAATGGTTTCTTTTCCATTTTCTTTCTATATAAATTTTATTTATATGGACACTAATTTTATATGTTAGAAATTTCTGCTTTATTTTATTTTATTTATTACAAATATGTCATTTTTGACTTTTAATAAATAGTGTACATTAAAAGAAGTGTAAATTAAATTTGTCAAATAAAATTCTTCAGCGAGTTTCTTTTTATGAAAATGAAAATTAATTTGACTGTTGGAAAAATAATTTAAAAAAAAAAATTACTGATATTTACATTATTTTTTTAGATACTTATGTCAAAGGAAATTATACCCTTATTCGAATTAATGTGAATAATGTAAGTAGTTTTGATATATTATAAAATGCTTATTTACTCATAATAAAAATATAAAATTATGTTTTTTATATAATTAATAAAGTTATCTTATATATCATAAATTTAAAAAGCACAAAGACTAATAGATATATATTTTGTTTTAATACAATCAAATGTTGATGTATAACTACTAATCAAATAAAATATAACATTATATGTATTTGGCTGATTTCAATAAAGTAAATTTTATTAAGAAAAAGTTTGTTGAGAATTGATTGAATTTAGGAAATATTTAACTTATTGTACAATTTCATTGATATCAATAATTTCATACCTTAATGCAATTAAAATGATTACTTTTACAAAAAAATCCATTTAATGCTTTATTAAAGTTTTATTGCTCAAAACAATTAAGATAAAGTTAAAAAAATATTTTCAAAAAAAAAAAATGATGTTTTTATATTTTCCTATTTGAGTGAAAATAGGAAAATATAAATATAGAAGGCTAACAATCCATTTATTTAATTCAAAATATGAAAATGAAAAAAATTAAAATATTTACAAATTGGAGAATTAATCACTAACTAAATATCTGTTTATATAAGAAATTATAATTTTTTTTTCTTAAATAGTTGATTAAAAAAAGAGCTAATTAAAATTTTTCATTGATTTTGATTATTCTATAGCTAAAAATAAAACTGATTTTGTAGAAGAAATGGGTTCTCACATTTTAATATTCAAAATATTTTTTATACGAAGATTTTATTTATTTATTTATGTAAATGATTGTAGGAATCTAGTAAAGCTCATCTCTTTCTAAAGAACTATATCTTTTATAAGAATTTAACAATTGAATTTTTTGCTAAAAAAAATTATATAATCAGAAAAAGAATTGTGTAAGGGTGCAAATCAAATTGATTTTATTGGCTAACTTATTTGTATAAATAATCATGTGACTTTTATTGCCATGTGTTTGTGATATTTGTTGCAGAATCAATATTCATACTCAAGAATGATTCAATGCATTTTAATAATAAATTAACTTTTTTTAAGATCAAAATATATATTATTATGAAATACAAATGGAATGTGTGGGAGCTATGTGAAACTAGCAAATTTGTAGTTGCTGTAGTTGTAATTAAAAATTTATACCACTTTCAATATTATAATGAAATAAAATATTATGCTTTAATTTTAATTATCTTGAGCTGAAATAAAAGTAATTTTAATTTTATTTTTTCTTCTCTAAGAATACTTTGGCAACTACTGTGGTTAACAAAGGATATGATGGTCCCATGGATTTGGGTGCAACTCAAATAGCAGGCATTGAAAAAGATCCCACAGAAGTAACAGTGAATGGTGTGAATTGTAAACGCCAGGTGAGGATTTAATTTTTATTTATTTAAATTAAAAGTTTGGTATATTTGTGGTGATTCATTGAGCATTTTACATATATAAGTTATCTTAATTGTTTCCATTTATTTTGTCTAATGCTAGAATTAAATGGTACAGAGTGTCAGTTGTATTACTATGATGTAAACAATTTAAAGGATTTCTATTTATTGAAATAGTCAAAGAAAAGCTGAAAAAATCACACTTGTGAATGCAATTGGTAGCAAAGAATTTCCAGATATAGCAATAAATCATTAAATCTATCATAACAACTAATGATAAATAAAGAACTGGCTGATCAAGTAACAGTGATAGTGAGAAGAAAATACATTTTTTTTTTTTTTTTTTTTAATTTACAAGAAGTTAAATGAATTGTTTAAAAAAAGGAACCATCTGATTCTGCAATACAGAGTGGTAGTCAAGTATTTTTGAAGAAGTCAGAGTTAAAAGTCAATTTAAAAATCCTACTTCCTGCTGTTTTATAAAAAATTTTTTAAGGAGACAATTCAATTGTATCATTTAATGATACAACCAGCAGCAAAGACAGTGGCTGTATTAGCAGTATACCAAGTAAATAATGATAAACTTTACTCAGCACTGAAGCTTATAAAAAGCTATATTGAATTGACAATAAAAGAAGATCTTGTAGAAGCTATTCTGTTGTTAAGAAACAATAAAATTTAATATATTACAAATATATTATCTCTATGCTTAAAATGTACAATTTTCTTTTGCTCATTTTAAGCTATTCTATAATATATTGGTATCTGTTCATTTGGTAGTGTTATTTTTATAGGATATAAATATTTTTACAAACAAATTTAGAGTACAAGAATATCTTTTAAGTTAGTGCAAATATTACAGCTTTAAAGTTGTAAAAAAGTACTTTATTATGCAAAAACTGCTTTTATAGATATATGAGCCCAATAAAAGTCATTGAATTTATTTTACATTTCATTTACATTCTTCTAAATCCAATCACAGCACATAAAATTATGGAAGAGAATCAAGAGTTAGGAATCAGTATAAAAAATCCAACTTTTAAAATACCACCAGAAATGCTTTTGACCAACTCCCCAGCCCTGCTGCAATCGATATTTACTTAAATGTAGAAAGAAGAGAAACATTAATAGCATAGAAACAACTTTTTGTTCCTTGCCATGAAATTTCTAAGGAGTTTAATTATAAGTTTTAGTAAAATACACTATTATAAACTTTAGTAAAATAATAATAATTATATCATCACTTATTAAAATCTGCAATAAGATTTCTTTCAACTAACATTTTTTCATTTGTTTTAAAATTTTAATTTTAAAATAAAATAACTTAAAAAATAAGAGATGAAAGGTAATACAGAGAATGAAAAGTTAAAAGTGTAAATTAGCTTGTGGTTTTTTAAGCATTCACTTCTATCTTATACAGCAAATTAATGGAAATTTTATGGTATTTTAAGATATGTAAAGGCATTTACTTTTTACATTTTTTTTAGATTGAATATCACATACTTAAGATAATTTTATTTTTACAAATTCCCCATGATATTTCTTATTTTAATTTATTTTTAAAAAGCATTGTAAAAATTTAAATCAAATTTGATTTTCAATTTGAATTTTTAAATGTTTCAAATGCAGATTTACTTTAATATTTAAAAATTATTATTCATTTACTATTATTATAATGTCTGTATCAGCTAACTTTCAGTTTATTTTGTGCATTTATATCCAATTTATTAATTAGCTATATAAATTTAACATTATTAATTCACTTCCAATTTATAGTAAGAAATAAAGCAGTAAGCATATATTTTTATTTAAAATTATTAGTAAAATGAGGAGTTCAAAATCTGTTTCCAAATTTCATTGTTGCTTCAAGTTGAGAAATTTTGGCAATTACAGATGTATTATCCACATTATATGTATAGATAATTTCTTTTATGGGTGATTATTAAATCTGTAGAACCTCAAACTATTAATTATATTTATAATATTTGTAGTTATATCTGTTAAGCCAAAAAATTTTACTATATAATTATTTTACTTCAGCCTTCTGGAAAGAAAGAACATGAAATGAATTTGTTTAATCCATCCAATATAATCGATATGGTTCGTGGAATCAAATCAAAGGATCCTTTTTGTGTTTATGCATACATTGCTCATGTAAGTTACCCATTTTTATTGCTATTCACTAAAATGCTTTAAGACAATTTTTAGAAATTATTTACAATTATTCATATTATTATGATGAAACAATGTAGTTTCAAAATCATATATATATATATTCCACTTTTCCTTGGAAAGTCTCGAAAACATTGCGTCGTTTAATTCAATATGCTATATGTTAATCTATGAAACTATATAAATATTTGAATAAACTGTGAAATACGAATGCTAGCAAGAAAGTAATTTACAATGAAGTCTGTTAAATTTCAATAGAAATATTATTTTACATACAGAAATTCTTAGAATTTTTAGTTTATTATTTTGAATTTTGCTTTGTTTTGTATTTTCACCTAATTAAGTACTATAAGAAAAATTGCCTAAAAAAATAGTTTGTATCATTTATTATATTGCATTTTTTTTTTTTCCTCAAATGCATAGAAAAAAATAAAATATCAGTACTAACTGCAGCATTATAACATTGTACAAATTTGAAATAGCCAATAAAAATTTTGATGTAGAAAACCTTACTTTATGCAGTTAGCCAAATTTAAAGTAACAAATGTGCAGTTACATGACTCATCAGTATTTGAAAAGAGCTTCCTTAAATGAAGCAAATTTTTATTTTTATTTTTCTAGATCGTTCTCTGTTAATTGACTATTTTGTGGATATGTTGCTAAGCACTTTGAAGTGAGGTCATTTATCATTAGAATTGTAATTATGTAGCAGATTCAGCATGACTCAGTGTTACAATATTGCACCTGTATTGTGACACTTTAATTTGGAACTCCCTTGGGGGGGGCAGTAGATTTTGCCAAACCTGTGTGATGCGGATTCATTGTGCAGCATAGATACAAAATTTTTCTTCATTTATGCTGGCACAAGGAGTGAAACTGAGTTTTCTTTGAATCTGGAAAACTCAGTATGCTAATCCAGTGTGGTCACTCAACCTGGAAACTGGGAAAAGGCAGGGAATTTTTGAAAGAAAAAAAATTGAAAATTGTTTTTAAAATTTAATTTAATTTCAAAAAGTAAGGATTCGCCGATGATCCTCCATAGCCAAACCTCAGTTTCAAGCCCAAGTTGGCTATCACTAAAGTACTAAAGTGGCGATGGTTTTGAAAGTGGTGAAAATATACAGCACCTCCCCCCCCCAAGTTAAAATTTCTAGGTTCGGGAATGGAATAAGAACGGCAGGTGGGGGAGGGCAAAACTGTAAAACTACTTGAAACATGAGATGAGGGGGAGGGGCGACTTGGCGAAATCAATGAACAACACGGAGGGATTGAAGTTTTTCCAAACTTTTGAGATTAATGTCCATATTTTCAGTATATCATGCAGCAAAACAAATTTTTGATTGATTGCAAAAAAGAATTTTGAAGTCCTGATTTTCGGGCTCGTACGATATAATTTTCAATTGATTAATAAAAGACTGGAATACTTTAGCCATTCCTCACATCAACAATGAATTTTTTTTCTTCTTTTCTTAAATATTTAGGGTGAGGTTCGGAGTAAAAAAAACATGAGTGAACATGAATTGCTGTTGCTTTACAAAATTAAAGAGAAAATTTGTGACCATAAAAGGAAATCAATAATACTGTATAGCTTTCTGTTCTGGATATATTGAAAAACAAGTAATATAAAAAAAAGTTTTTTAAAGTCAATTCCTTTTTCTTTTTTTTTTTTTCATCACTATATTGCAGGAAGTCCTTTATAAATAATTTTCATTCATTTTTTTAAGTTTATCTGGCGCCCTCTATTGGTAGATACATGCAACTTAAATCTAAAAAAAAAAACTAAAATTAATTAATTAAATTTAATGAATGAATTAATATTTGAAAAAACTGTATTAACATTAAGTGTCATCCACTACAAGTTAAAAAAAATGTATTTTATTAAGTGATGAGATTATTTGGCATTTTTGCTCACTTTAAAAAGATTTTTGCTATATTCCCCTCCACACACACAAGCTACCATCTCGTGACATTCTTTAAAAGTGTAGAGAAATTCCTGAATTTATGCTTATTTAGCCCCCCACACACACACACACTACATTTTTTTGTTCCAATTGCATTGCAAAAAAAAAAATTGTAATATAAAAAAATACTTTTTTTAGTCTATTCCTACTTTTTTTCACTATATTACAGAAAGTCCTTTATAAATAAAATACTTCTGGCGCATCTATTGGTAGATTCATGCAACTTAAATATAAAAAAACTAAAATTAATTAATTAAATATAATCAATAAATTAATATTTGAAAAAACTATATTAACATCGAGTGTCATCCACTACAAGTTCAAAAAAAATGTATTTGAACTTGAGTGGATGAATAAAAAGTATTTTATTAACGATTGAAAGTTTGAACAAGATATATATAGGGAGAGTGTGAGCTAATAGAAGGAATTGAAAAAAAAAAAAAACTTTTTCGATTGTCTGTAGTCGGTGCACGATTCACGCAAAGAAATTACATTTTACTGACCTAATCAACACAAATGATGATGTTATGTTCATTTAAAATATCATATGAATGACTACATTTTTTATGGAAATCTGTTGTTGTTTGGGCGTTTTCAATTAGTAGCTATATTCTAACAAAATCATTCAATTCCTTAAAAACTTTTTTCGATTTAAAAAAGAGTGTTCTGTTATACTTTTTACGTGATTGTAAACATTAGCATGAGTAATTATGTAAAAAAATTGCATTATTTGTAAAAAAAAATAATAATAAAATGAAAAAATAATAAAAAGTTGTGTCAAATTTTAAAATTTCAATTGAAAGATGTATATGTGTGTGTTTATTTAAAAAGCTAAAATTACTACTGTGCCCAAAAAGTAAGACCGGCCAGTGTCATCAATCCAGCCCGCGACGAACGAGTATCAAAATTTATCTTCGCGTACTCGGCGACTAGTCTAGAAATTATAGATAATGGCGGAAAAATTAAAACGGTTTTGGCCTTGGTACTTACTGGAGTAAACAGTATGGCCCGAAGGCTGGAAAGTTTGGAGACCTCTGATCTAAATAATAAAAAAAAATTTACGAGTTAAAAGAAGAATTATCACCAGATGATTCTATATATATAGACGTGGACAACGGCCGTACCATGCTGAATATACCGGTTCTCGTTAGATCACCGAAGTTAAGCATCATTGGGCGCGGTCAGTACTTGGGTGGGTGACCACCTGGGAACACTGCGTGCCGTTGGCAAATTTGGGACCTGAATGGCCGAGTGTCTAGCGCTCTGGCGCTCGGTGCCACAGGTTTCGGGTTCGAATCCCGGCGGTGCCATGGATGTTTGTAGTGGTTCGGAATCCACTTTAAGCCGTAGGTCCCGGTCTCCTATGACTGTAAGAGCGTCACGGAGCAAAAAGTCAGGCTTCTACCTACGGGTGCTCCATCACAACAGAAGCTGCTTCCTTCCCCTTCAATCATGAGTCCATATGGGCTTGTGGGCTTGGCCAGCCAAGTGGGATAAGAAACAACAAAACAACAGACGTGGACTACATACAATTCATTGCGCCTTTAAGGCTGGGATTCAGGAAACAAGGGTGGAAATAGTATAATCTTTCAGAAGCTTATAAAACTGTGCCCCAAAAGTAAGACCAATTATTTTTTTTTTTCAAAAACTCTTTATTTATTCTCCCAAATTTATTTCATCGCCTTCAAAGTAATCCCCTCCAGACACAATGCACTTATGCCAACATTCGTACTACCAGCAACTCGAAGCGATTTTAGTGAAAAGATCCTATTCACATGTAAGTTTGATATACGCATTAAAAGGATCGCATTACTTATATTGTTATTTGCATTGTCTCCGTAGCGGAGCCCTCGAGCTTGAAGACACATTTTAAATGGCTCCGCTCCGGAGCCCTCGAGTGCAAAGGGTTAATTTCAAACAATTGAATATATGACATTAAAGGGGATAATAACAGATGGGCTGAAAAGTTCGTAGGCTGACACATAGATGGTTCTACTAGTATTAAACCCATATTTGTAGTTAGCCCTAACCTCCAAAAGACACGTGTATAAATTTGACAGCTATTGCACTATTAGTATGTGAGTTATAGCATCTTTAGTGAAGCAACTTTTGTTAGTTTGAAGAAATGGATGAAAAGGAATTTCGTGTGTTAATAAAGTATTGCTTTTTGGCGAAAAAAAAATACTATTGAAGACAATGCTTGGCTTGATAAACATTATTCGGACTTTGCATCAGGAAAAACAAACGCAGAGAAGTAGTTTGCTAAATTTAAACGAGGCGAAATGAGCACCGAGGACGATGCACGCAGTGGACGCCCAAAGAGACTGTTACCGACGAAAACATCAAAAAAGTCCGCAAAATAATTTCTGATAACCGTAAAGTGAAGTTGATTGAGATAGCTGAGACCCTAAAGATATCAAAGGAACGTGTTGGACATATCATGAATGAATATTTGGATATGCGAAAGCTCTGTTCAAAGTGGGTGCCGCGCGAGCTCACAATCGACCCAAAACAACAACGAATTGATGATTCTAAGCAGTGTTTGGAGCTGTTCGATCGTAATAAACCCGAATGTTTGCGTCGATATGTGACAATGGATGAAACACGGCTCCATCATTTCACACCGGAGTTCAATCGACAGTCAGCCGAGTGGACTGCACGTGATGAACACAAAAAAATGCTATAACTCACATACTAATAGTGCAACAGCTGTCAAATTTATACACGTGTCTTTTGAAGGGTAGGGCTAAATAAAAATCATATGGATTTTATACTAGTAGCGCCATCTATGTGTCAGCGTACAAACTTTTAGGCCCATCTGTTATATATGAAAATTTTATAGAAGTTTGTTATACTCCATCAGTGCAAGCCGGTATGCTTACATATAAACGAAGTGAAAGGAGATTAGATGACTACTGGTCAAACAAGTTTGTAACTTGGATGTCCCTGATTTGCAGAAATGTGTTCATCTGATTTTAACACTTTCTTATGATGCCTTTGTTGAAAGTTGTGTTTCTATAAATTCCGAATGCATGGTGGAGAATCAGTCTGAAGAAAGCTTTGTTGGGTGGAGACAAATTTCAACTGGAGTGCATCATCCAGTGCAAGCAACTGGAAGCATTTTAAACACCAAAATAACAAAAACAATGCTGAACTATGCGAAATCTTCGCACTCCAAGTATGTTGAATCAATGGCAAGAAAAATAAATCTGAAGCTCTAGAATAGGGGTCTCCAAACTTTACAGAATTAGGGCCATACTGTTTACTCCAGTAAGTACCAAGGGCCGAAAGCGTTTTAATTTTTCTGTCATTATCTATGATTTCTGGACCAGTCACCGAGTACGCGCTCTTAGTGAGCATACGCTTGCTGACTACAAACTATTGTCAGTGAAAAATCACAATTACACAAATCTCATAAGTATTTTTTTGCAAGTGGATGCCTCCGCGGTTTCATTCGCGTTAATTTAGCTTTTCCGTTCCTGAGTGATTTTCAGGATAAAAATATGTTTGATTCAGGATATATGCATACATATGCGATACTCTTTACCCCAACATAACTACCGAGGATAACCGCGGGGTGTTCACTAGTTTATAATGTTAGTGGGATTCATTTCAATTATGTGTTAGTTGTTATGCTTAAGTTAAATTTTCTGCTTATTATGCTTGTCTTTAAGCTTTACCTAGCAAGACAATAAAACCGCGTTATTATCATTCTGTGTTTTTTTATCCAACTTATTACAGCAGCAATAAGCTATTCGCTGTCGCGGGCCGGATGGATGACACTGGCGGGCCGTAGTTTGGAGACCCCTGCTCTAGAACAAGAAAAAATTGATTTCAAAAGGGAAAGAAGAGCCGAGTAATTAAAGGAATTACAGAGCGAAAAACAAAAATCGTTTCGTGATGTTCAGCAAGAAAGAGCTTTTGAAATTAAATAATTAATGCGTTAAATAAGGTTAGATTCTTACTTATAAACGTTTTGTCTGAAGAATTTCAGGAATCCTTTTAGAAATTTACTAGATAATATGCCTGACCTTGCACAGGTAGAACTTAATTTAGATTTTGCTAAAGCTTATTTTAACTTTTTAGGTCTGCCTTGTTCTTCCCGAACATGTATTGTGTCATGGTCATCGGGTCTAACATTAGTTAGAGTAATATGAAATTAAAAGCAGATTAAAAATGAAAAATTAGAATTTCAATTAAATATTTTACAGATAGTAGTAGGATTGTTAGCGATTATAAATGACTTGACGGTATGCTTAGAATATTTTTTAATTGGGTAGGTTGTTTGAGTTTTTGGTGCTAAAAATATTTTAAAACTATGAATTAGATTAAATTTCAGGAAATAAGAGGCATTCTTCAGATGCCGGACCTAGGAATTGTTATCCAGGTTCCCATTATTTTTTTTCCGGAATAAATTGTGGTATTTATAAATCCATCCCCAAAGTATTAAATTCCTTTGCCAGATGTGTTTCATTCTAACAGTCTTGCACATACATTTTTTTTAAAAGTGGGAATATTGTTGCTTCATTTATTTAATGTGGTTGCAGTTATTTGCATGGTACTTAGTTTACTATATATTATCAAAATTAATTTTGAAGAATTTCGATATTTCCTATATGTTCGTAATTTATGTCTAGCATTAAAATATTTTTATAAAAAAAAGTATCATAAGTTGAGGAATATTTATCCAATTTGTCGCAAAAATTTAAACTTATTTTTCTTTAAAACTCACTATTTACTTTTCTCTGCCTTCCTTGAAACATATTGTAGTAGAATCTTCAAACCGCTAACGATTTCATATATTTCTTCAATCGGGATATCGTACTAAATGTATACTTTCTGACTAAACGGTTATGGTTGATAATGTATTTTTACATAACATTATAAAAAAATACCGGTACTTACGTATTAACGCTACCTTGGCTGCAGTTGTGCCAATAAAGAACAATCTTGTTGTTTGCACGCGCACGCAGTTATCTTTTGAACGCCAACCGCAGCTACCGTTTTGGCGGTTTTTAAAATTCTGCTTCCCTCAAACCAGTTGTCTTTTCTAAGTCCCACATGATAAGCACACTGACTGAAATTGCATTTCCAAAATAAAGTTTCATGTCATGGGAATTGGGACATTTTCGTTTTTTTGGTAAAATATTTCGCTCCTGAAAAAATAAAATTGCATCTTGTTCTGTTTCTGGCAAATACACATTTTCGTAGCACTAAAAAATGGCGTCAAAAATCAGCAAATTTTTAGCTGTTAGATTGGCGACACTTAAAAGCCGCCAAATCTGTAGCCAAGGTAGCGTTAATACGTAAGTACCAAAATAACAAAAGAGATTGGCAAGATCAGTACATGATGGAATAATTAAAACACATCATTCTAAAGGTTGCTGTTTAATGAATTCCAAGAATCTAATGAATATGACTGTAAAAGTTACAACTATTTTTAAATAATGGATTTAACTGCTTAGCGTATATGAAAAAAGAAAAAGAGTTGATTAAAGAGTTATGCTAAATATGAAATAACAGATAACAATGTCAACGAAATTGAAGAACTAATACTAAACATACAAGAACTTCGGACGAAGGAAATTTCTGGCTCATAAATTTCAATAGTGATGGAATTAAGGCTTTAGAAATATTAAAGCACTGATTTGCAAGAACCTAGAAGAACTAGCGTAATGATGCTGCAAAATGGAAAGTCGTGTGAAGAAGAGCACTCAGCAAGATGAAACATTTCTCTAAAACCTAAAAGGACTAAAATATTCTTATTTTATTTTAGACAATTCTGTTACTGTAATTTTATTTATTTCTTCAATTGATTTGTTGCAAAATATAATTATTTCGTTTGTAATTTTACATCAGATAATTGTACTTATACGACGTTCTTTTGAACTGTAACTGTTGACAGTTTGTTCATAATTTGAAAATATTTGTTACTTTCTACCAGGTTTTAAACATAAGTGTTTATTAATCACTGGTGTAGTATACTTTTCTTATTGATAGAGTTTTTAAAATAACTTATATGATGTTCCGATGTGAATTTATATGTGAATGACCTGGAATATTTTTAAATTTCACGGGCAATCCGGGAAAAATCATAGAATTTGATTTTGTCTGGAGAGTGACCACCTTATAATCTGACAAGCTACTTCAGCCCATACTGTTCCATGAATATTTTTTCTTTGTTTTCATATTTAATTCTCAAAGTTACAAGACTTTTATTGTGTCAAGTAAATATATGATTTATCAATGCTGATAGAATATACCTCTAGAAATTGAATTAATTAATAAAATTTAGCTTAAATGCAAATTGTATTAAATTATGTGTTTTGGTATTTTTTTTATTTATATTTATCTTCATAAATTCTTTTTGTGTTTTAGGATGGCGTATCCATTGGTACAAATGGTTTTAGTTTGCTTTCTCCTATCACTATTACTTGGCGATAAAAATTATTTGTAAAAGAACTCCAAAGAAAAAAATGTTTCCTATATATGTGCCAAGTTGGTGCTTTCTTTCTTCATTTTTAAAATCAAACAAAGTAATTAAATGGAGGAAAAAAATGGTGCTATTATAAACTGGGTTCAATTCTATTCTGTATTAGTAATGAATAATTTTGTTGACATTTATTTTTAATTTTATGATTCATAAGTTTATTTTTCATATGTTAAAAAATATGAAATTGTTACCTAGAATGTCTTTTAAAATCTTTTTTGTTCAAAAATATATAAATCAACTATACTTCCAAGTATTTTTATTGTAATTTATATATACATATGTTAAACAATTGATGTTAATTATATTTAAAGAAATGTGAAACTTCTGTCAATAAATTAGAAGTTTTAAAAATCTTTCAACACAGTCATGAAATTAATTTTTTTTATAGTTTTTAAAAATCAAAAATTTATTTCTGTTTTTAAAATTTTAATATTTTATTTTCAATTCCTTTAAATCTATTATGTTTGTAAAAGTTTGTTGTTTTAGGTGTGATGTTGTATTTTATGAATAGTTTGTTTGTGCTTTTGCTGAATAATTTGTTATGTGGATTGCTTTTCTCATAAAGTGCCTTCTATTTAAATAGCAATTAAATGTTATTAATTTAATGTCACAATTTTTTTGTATTATTGAATGAGTATTAGATGATGATATTAAAATAATTTTTTGTTGATGTTTTCTTTGAAATCTTTAAAAAAAAATTAATCTAATCTAATTTTAAATAATGTATCAAATTTTTTCATGATTCAAATACATCATTTCAGCATTTTGTTGTATTTTTATGCGTGTTTAATATGATGCTTATATCTGATTAAATATAATATTTTTTTGAAGAAATATAATTAAAAATAATAAGATTTTTTACTTAAATATACCTATACCTATCAGCTTAGAGTCTCTTTATAAAGCATGAATTTTATTAACTCATTTATTTCATATTCTTTTAAAAATTGTATTACTAATGTGTTTAAAGATCCATTATCAAACATTTGATTTAAAGAAATATTTTAATTATTAAAATCCATACACATTTAAAAACGAAACATGATACAAATTTGTTAAGCGATGGAGATACAAACTTAAACTTAAGCACAGTTTCTAAGCCCAAGCCGTCAGGGATTTTAGATTATTTTAAAAAAACGGATAATTTGGATGAAATTATAACTAAAATGACAGCATTAGATGGTTTGCCATTTCGAGTATTTTTTGTGATATTTACATTCTCTAATAAAACTGGCAAATAAAAAAAACACTTGTGTGTTTCTTTCTTTTTCTAAAATTTCTACTATCGGTATTAAAACCGGTATCCCGGTATTAAGATCTAAAACATACCGAATACCGGTATCGAACTTTTGGTCCGATATTGCAATCCCTACTTACGATTAGTCAATTTATTAGAAAAAATTAAGCACTTTTTGAATAAAAAAAAACAAACAATAATTATGACGAATTTTCAAACCTAGATTGGCTAAATGGTTTAATGTTCTTATGTGGCATCATTCACCATTTCAATAAACAGAATAAAATACATAGACAACATCATTAACACAATGTGTCTGAAAACAGACAAATTGCGTAAATGACGCGGAAAAATCTTAAAATAATTAAGAACAAATTTGACATCTTCACTAAAGATTTGGAAACGAAAAATCAAAAAAATATTTTCCTCAATTACAAAAATCATTTTTTTCGAAACACAAAAATTTCAGAAAATACGCTTGAAATTTAAGAAAAGGCAATTAAAAAAATATTTAAACATTATACAGGAAATAAAACGAGCTTTTCAGGGCAAATATAAAAGTTCCGAAATCCATTTAATTTTATTTTATATCCATATAAAACGGAATTCGAAACAATGGAATTAATCGAATTTATGTGGTTAGGTTATCCTTAATTTAGAAATGGAATAAATTGAATTTCAAAGTAGCATAGTGCGGGAAAATAAATTTGAAAACTCGAATTCTAAAGTAGAAGGAAAAATTGCTGAAAGTAGTGCAGATAATAGAGAGTTTTTGCAAATCGTATTTCGGACGTCCATTAGCTTTTTCTCCCTAGCGCGCATGCTCATAGGAAATTGCGCATGCGTATCTGTAATGTTTCCTATGAGCATGCGCGCTAAGGAGAAAAAGCAAACGGACGTCCGAAATACGGTATGCAAAAACTCTCTAATAATGATCCCACCTAAAAATTAAAAATATTATAT
Source organism: Caerostris darwini (assembly GCA_021605075.1). NCBI lineage: Eukaryota > Metazoa > Arthropoda > Arachnida > Araneae > Araneidae > Caerostris > Caerostris darwini. Next base: position 263,311 of record BPLQ01010645.1, on the reverse strand, counting down.
TAAACATATGAGATGCTTTGCCAAACAATTTTATTACAATGAAGTTTCTTTCTTACTCACTTTTAACGATATTTGGGTCTACATATTCATGTGAAATCTGTTTCACTTAATGAATTTTGTAAAATATACCAACAGAAATAAACGTGAAAATGAATTAACTGCGAATTGCGATAAAATAACGAATGAGGAATATGAACTTAACATTAAGAAACTATCTGAAAATAAGCAAGAACAGATTTTACATTAAATATATTTTTAGCAAATTTTTGATTTACACGTAGATGTAACGTTTTTTAATGAATAATTTATAATAATTAAGTACATTTCTTTATTCTTTGTTTATTCATATACTAAGTACAGAGGCGACACTGGGCATGGTATCACATGAGCAGTAATTTATTATAATATCACACCTTTAATATCTATTTTTTGACGTCGACTTTATTTTTTTGCTATTCACTTTATAGGTAATAGCTGTAAAAAAGTAACAGTCTTGTCTATATCTTCCTTTCATTGTATCCTACAGACCATATAATATTCGCAAAAGTTTGATGCGTCTTCACTTCATGTTTATTATATCTTTGTTTGGTTATTTTGTTGTAACTTCCTTTATTTTGTCAGTAATGCTATTCGTCTCTGTCAGTTTTAACGCTTTTGATTAAGTTTTGTTTTAACTAACAAAGTCAGTATTATGACCTGCGTGTTTGCAATATGCATGACGACTCGTGTCCCAAGGAGAAGGGGATCCTAGGAATTTAGACCAGCTTTTGTATGGGCAATATCCTCTTTGTCCTCTGCTTCTGGTAGACGGCCGGTACACTGTTTCCGTATGTATCGATCAGTTGGAATTATCAGGTTTTCATGTCTGGAGTTACTTTGGATTCATGCGATGGGTCAATTGGCCATCTCGCTAAAAGGCCATTTCGAGAGTGGCCCTGACAGTACTGATCAGCACTAAAGCACAAATCTGTTTCCCATGGTGGGCGGTGCGATTTTGAATTTTTTCACCCAATTTATGAATCCTATCTCAATTGTCTCTCTCCATCGAAGGCCATAGTTTGCCACTTCCAGATTCATTTCCCAAAAGTGCTCATTGGCATTTCTTTTTTGAAAATTCAAACGAGGCTAATGGTTCGCGACATTTTTCAAGATTTTTGATGGTGTGCGCTGACTTTTCATATATATCATTCTTTAAAATCCAAATGTGGAGAATCGAAGTCAATAAAAAGATAACCATCAATTGAGTTTTTAATTACAGCTTGTCACAATTTTTTGATAGCCAACAAAATACCTGATATAAACATTGAAATCTTTGCACATGAAGGTGCATTTCCATCAACAATGACGTCAAGTTTGGCAAATCAGAGCGATCAAGAATGATTGTCAGAGTGAATCACTACTTTGTGCAATTGAATATATCTGAACTTGTATAATTTATTTTTATTAATTGCCAATAAAGTAGAGGGATAACTAAAAAATATTTATATTTAGAATAAAATAATTTTATTTTCAAGAATGTAATAGATATACATTTAAATGAGAAAAAACTTTAAGAATAATAAAGTTGAATTATTAAACTCTTCTAGAGGAGTTAAAAAATTCTAATTAGTTCAATAATGCAAGCTGGTACATGATTTCTATGATGCCAAATTTATGACTAACTGTCATGAATCATACACAGGTTGATATAATGGAAAATTAGTTAGCCAACATCTACATATAATTTTTTAATGTAAATTAAGCAATATATATTTATATATTTTTTTTTTTAAGTCTTTTCCAGTCTCTTTTATAAAAATCCCCACCTAAGTCAATAAAAAAAAGTCTTTTGTGATCAATGTCTGACTTTCATAAGTTCATCATCAATAGTTTATAAGAGATTTATTACTTAATAAAAATATTATTTAAAGTTTTATTATGTTTCTATTATTTAATTTAAACTTTTTAAGAGTTTAGTAATCAAGAAAAGCATTTTTTTTTTAAATGTTTAATCACCTACTAAAATGAATATAGTAGGGTCAGGAAATATTAACTAATAATCTTGTATGTATCACTTTTATTCACATAAAATGACTAATGATAAACATGCAATTAAAGAATTTTTTGATTATCTCATAATACAATAAAATTGATCACAAAGACTTTTTTTATTGACTTAATTTTTATAATATGTATATATGCATCTCTCAGGACATAAACAACACCTTTACTTTTGGAAAAGAAATTGTCATAGTTCATCCTAATATAAGCATATTTCCAATATGTTAATAAAGCAAGTTGGGTAGCTGGTCTTCCAATCAGGCTGATTTAATTATTGTATCAAAATTATTTAAATTATTAATTAATTATGATTTAATTATAACTTATTTGGTTTAATAAATTTTTATTCTTCAGTAATGCAAGAGCGGTACTGTTGCTAATATGTAAATGAAATGGATTTCATAGTTTATGAGTTTGGCTGAATGATCATTACAATAATAAATGGAGAGTAGTATTTAAAAAAACCTTAAAAATTTTCTTACAATTCTCACTTAAACTCTGAGCATCACTGAAAAAATATTAGTTCAGGCTAACATTACATTATTTTGAATAACAGTTGATTCTTTATGAGGTCAATTTTATTGTATTATGAGATAATCAAAAAAATTCTTTAATTGCATGTTTATCATTAGTCATTTTATGTGAATAAAAAGTGATACATACAAGACTGTTACTATGTTAATATTTCCTGACCCTACTATTAATATTCATTTTGAAAAGTAGGTGATTAAACATTTAAAAAAATGCTTTTCTTGATCATACTAAACTCTTAAAAGTTTAAATTAAATAATAGAAACATAATAAAACTTTAAATAATATTTTATTAAGTAATAAATCTCTTACTCTAAACTATTGATGATGAACTTATGACCTACGAGTCAGACATTGATCACAAAGACTTTTTTTTATTGACTTAGGTGGGGATTTTTATATAAAATAAGAGACTATGGAAATGTTAAAAAATATATAAATATATATTGCTTAATTTACATTAAAAAAATTATATGTAGATGTTGGCTAACTAATTTTCCATTATATCATTGCACCTGTGTATAATTCATGACAGTTAGTCATAAATGTGGCATCATAGAAATCGGATGTACCAGCTTGCAGTATTGAACTAATTAGAATTTTATTATCTAAACTCATCTAGAAGAGTTTAATAATTCAACTTTATTATTCTTAAATTTTCTCATTTAAATGTATATCTAGTGCATTCTTGAGAAATTTCTTCTAAAATTATTTTATTCTAAATATAAATATTTTTAGTTAATCCCTCTACTTTATTGGCAATTAATAAAAATAAATTATACAAGTTCCAGATATATTCAATTGCACAAAGTAGTGATTCACTCTGACAATCATTCTTGATCGCTCTGATTTGCCAAACTTGACGTCACATTGTTGATGGAAATGCACCTTCATGTGCAAAGATTTCAATGTTTATATCAGGTATTTTGTTGGCTATCAAAAAAATCTTTGATTGTGACAAGCTGTATGTTCCTATTAAAAACTCAATTGACGGTTATCTTTTTTATTGACTTCGATTCTCCACTAATAATATGCAAAGGATTTGGATTTTAAAGAATGATATATATGAAAAGTCAGAGCGCACACCATCAAAAATCTTGAAAATGTCGCGAACCATTCAATAGCCTCGTTTGAATTTTCAAAAGAAATGCCATGATGAGCACTTTTGGGAAATGAATCTGGAAGTGGCAAACTATGGCCTTCGATGAGAGAGACAATTGAGATAGGATTCATAAATTGGGTGAAAAAATTCTGGTCCTAAATCGCACCGCCCACCATGGGAAACAGATTTGTGCTTTAGTGCTGATCAGAACCTATACTGTCAGGGCCACTCTCCGAAATGGCCTTCACCCTTAGCGAGATGGCCAATTGACCCATCGCATGAATCCAAAGTAACTCCAGACATGAAAACCTGATAATTCCAACTGATCGATACATACGGAAACGAAGTGTACCGGCCGTCTACCAGAAGCAGAGGACAAAGAGGATATTGCCCATACAAAAGCTGGTCTAAATTCCTAGGATCCCCTTCTCCTTGGGACACGAGTCGTCATGCATATTGCAAACACGCAGGTCATAATACTGACTTTGTTAGTTAAAACAAAACTTAATCAAAAGCGTTAAAACTGACAGAGACGAATAGCATTACTGACAAAATAAAGGAAGTTACAACAAAATAACCAAACAAAGATATAATAAACATGAAGTGAAGACGCATCAAACTTTTGCGAATATTATATGGTCTGTAGGATACAATGAAAGGAAGATATAGACAAGACTGTTACTTTTTTTTACAGCTATTACCTATAAAGTGAATAGCAAAAAATAAAGTCGACGTCAAAAAATAGATATTAAAGGTGTGATATTATGATAAATTACTGCTCATGTGATACCATGCCCAGTGTCGCCTCTGTACTTAGTATATGAATAAACAAAGAATAAAGAAATGTACTTAATTATTATAAATTATTCATTAAAAAACGTTACATCTACGTGTAAATCAAAAAATTTGCTAAAAATATATTTAATGTAAAATCTGTTCTTGCTTATTTTCAGATAGTTTCTTAATGTTAAGTTCATATTCCTCATTCGTTATTTTATCGCAATTCGCAGTTAATTCATTTTCACGTTTATTTCTGTTGGTATATTTTACAAAATTCATTAAGTGAAACAGATTTCACATGAATATGTAGACCCAAATATCGTTAAAAGTGAGTAAGAAAGAAACTTCATTGTAATAAAATTGTTTGGCAAAGCATCTCATATGTTTAATATAATATTTTTAATTTTTAGGTGGGATCATTATTAGAGAGTTTTTGCATACCGTATTTCGGACGTCCGTTTGCTTTTTCTCCCTAGCGCGCATGCTCATAGGAAACATTACAGATACGCATGCGCAATTTCCTATGAGCATGCGCGCTAGGGAGAAAAAGCTAATGGACGTCCGAAATACGATTTGCAAAAACTCTCTATTATCTGCACTACTTTCAGCAATTTTTCCTTCTACTTTAGAATTCGAGTTTTCAAATTTATTTTCCCGCACTATGCTACTTTGAAATTCAATTTATTCCATTTCTAAATTATGGATAACCTAACCACATAAATTCGATTAATTCCATTGTTTCGAATTCCGTTTTATATGGATATAAAATAAAATTAAATGGATTTCGGAACTTTTATATTTGCCCTGAAAAGCTCGTTTTATTTCCTGTATAATGTTTAAATATTTTTTTTAATTGCCTTTTTCTTAAATTTCAAGCGTATTTTCTGAAATTTTTGTGTTTCGAAAATGATTTTGTAATTGAGGAAAATATTTTTTTGATTTTTCGTTTCCAAATCTTTAGTGAAGATGTCAAATTTGTTCTTAATTATTTTAAGATTTTTCCGCGTCATTTACGCAATTTGTCTGTTTTCAGACACATTGTGTTAATGATGTTGTCTATGTATTTTATTCTGTTTATTGAAATGGTGAATGATGCCACATAAGAACATTAAACCATTTAGCCAATCTAGGTTTGAAAATTCGTCATAATTATTGTTTGTTTTTTTTTATTCAAAAAGTGCTTAATTTTTTCTAATAAATTGACTAATCGTAAGTAGGGATTGCAATATCGGACCAAAAGTTCGATACCGGTATTCGGTATGTTTTAGATCTTAATACCGGGATACCGGTTTTAATACCGATAGTAGAAATTTTAGAAAAAGAAAGAAACACACAAGTGTTTTTTTTATTTGCCAGTTTTATTAGAGAATGTAAATATCACAAAAAATACTCGAAATGGCAAACCATCTAATGCTGTCATTTTAGTTATAATTTCATCCAAATTATCCGTTTTTTTAAAATAATCTAAAATCCCTGACGGCTTGGGCTTAGAAACTGTGCTTAAGTTTAAGTTTGTATCTCCATCGCTTAACAAATTTGTATCATGTTTCGTTTTTAAATGTGTATGGAGTCCGCTTGTACTTCCTCCATTTACTTTATTAACTCTTAAACATTTTTTACATTGTGCCACTATATTCTTTTCATCCTATAAATAATGAAACCAAACCGAAGTATTATCAACTGATTTTTTATGTTCTTTAAAGTTATTCTTATTCATTATTATGGGGTATTATTTATGAGTATATATATATATAATAAATCTGAAAAATATTTTGAACTCTAAAGTATAATACGCAAATACAATGTGAATAACAAATTCGCCAATTTAAAAAAAAAAAACCGAAATATTACACACTTTCTTCACAACTACAACCTTATTTTCACAGATAAGATTAAGAATTTCACAGATAAGAATTCTAAATTTCTAGTAAATACCGAAAAAACGGTATTTATGAGTACTATTATTGAGCCATTTGTACAAAATTGTACAAATGGCTCAAAATACCGGATATCGGTATTGCAATCCCTAATCGTAAGAATTGCAAGTGAACCGTCAAACATTTTTGTACGTCAAAAATTCCAGAATATTAGGACTCGATTTTCTTTAATAATTGTGCTAATTCTCGATTAATAAGACCTTTTGCATTTATGAAATTGAAGACTTTTATTACAGCTGGCCTTGTTGTTTTTTATCCCACTAAGTAGACATCTAGACCAAACCCACGAGCACGTATGGACTCATAGTTGAAAATTAATAGTTTAAAAAAACTAAAAAATACGCTTTTAGAGTTAATCTATCTAAAAAGTAAAAAATAATTGTTAACATAAGAATAAAATGACTGACGAGAAAATGAATGTCACTGTTCTAAAAGCGTGGGGTGCTCAATATCAATGGTTATAATTTTTCACTAGTTTCACTCAGAAATGCAGAGTTAATTTTAAAATGTCATACAAGCACCCCACGCTTTTAGAACAGTGACATTCATTTTCTCGTCAGTCATTTTATTAATAAATAATTGTTAACATAAGAATAAAATGACTGACGAGAAAATGAATGTCACTGTTCTAAAAGCGTGGGGTGCTTGTATGACATTTTAAAATTAACTCTGCATTTCTGAGTGAAACTAGTGAAAAATTATAACCATTGATATTGAGCACCCCACGCTTTTAGAACAGTGACATTCATTTTCTCGTCAGTCATTTTATTCTTATGTTAACAATTATTTTTTACTTTTAGATAGATTAACTCTAAAAGCGTATTTTTTAGTTTTTTTAAACTATTAATTTATTTTTTACTTTTAGTCTGATTAACTCTAAAAGCGTGTTTTTTTTTTTTTAGTTTTTAAACTATAATTTATTTTTTATGAAAATTATATATGTATAAGGCATGAATTATATAGGCATGAAAATTATATATTTACAAGAATAAAATAAGAAAAAGTAAAATTAAGGAATAAAAAATTTAAAAGTTTATGAGAAATACAAAAAGATAAATACAATGCAAATAAAAATTAATGAAAAATACTAAAAAAGCTAAGTACAATACAATTAATATAAGCAAAAAAAAAAAAAGAATAATATAAAAAAGTTGGAATATACTACAAAGTAGAGTAATTGCTGCTAGAAAGGATGACTAAAGTCTAGGTCTGGTGCAAATTATGCAGAGACGGTACCTTGGCCGATTATCCGCTAAGTTTATATACTTTTTGCCCACCGAAATTTTCGGCCAATAGGAAGAGCGCAATTCGACATGATCGCACTCCTATGCCTTTGAGATCCGCCTCTTTTTAGCCACGGAAATTTTCGGCCAATAGGAAGAGCGCAATTCGATCGCGGATATTACTGAATTTCTACCCGGGGTGAAAGAAAGCTGGGCAACGGGCGTACCGGTTATGATGTTCCTTGGTGGTTTTAAGAATCACAAAACCTCCACATCTTAAATTAATTGAAACATTAGCATAAATTGTAGTTTCTTAAATTAATGAATAGAAGTAATTAAAAATAAATAAATGAATTTAAAATTTAGGAAAAACATCTGCTTGAGAACAATTAAAGCATGAGATCAAAAAAGCTAAAGCTATCGGTGCAATTAAGAGTTCGTTGACGATGCCCAAAAATAAAAAGGTTAAAGTTAAAAAAAATGAGAATTTTAAGATAAAAGTAAAATAAAACAAAAGGAATTAAGATTAAACAAAATAATTATACAAAATAAGTAGGGTTTGATCAGTTGACTGACTCGCCAGTAGATGGCGCCATCAGTCCCAACATCGAGCCCAAAAAGTGAGTTACATACAAACATACATACAAACATACAGGTGAAGCTAATAAAAGCGTATTAAAAAGAGGGCAGCTTCTGTTGTGATGGAGCACCCGTAGGTAGAAGTCTGACTTGGTTCCGTGACGCTCTATAGTCATATGAGGCCGGGATTTACGGTTTAAAGTGGATTCCGAACCACTGCAAACATCCATCTCACCGCCGTGAACTCGAACCGGAAATCTGTGAAACCAAGCGCCCTTACGATTGAAGATGATTTTATGATAGCTCATACGATTTGATCTGTATGATACGATTTGGTCTGTATGAAATTCAACCAAAGAATGTCTAATATAAAACCCATTTCTTTACACACATATTTGTTGCACCTTCTGTTGTTACAGAAACAATTATCTGTAGGGCAATATCCATTTCTTTAAATGCATTATCAAATTTTTTAAAAATACCAAAACTGGTAAACTGCTCTTTCAACGTTATAAGCTTCATTAATTCTGTTTGTTGTTGTTGTTTCTTATCCCACTTGGCTGGCCAAGCCCACGAGCCCATATGGACTCATGATTGAAGGGGAAGGAAGCAGCTTCTGTTGTGATGGAGCACCCGTAGGTAGAAGCCTGACTTTTGCTCCGTGACGCTCTTACAGTCATAGAAGACCGGGACCTACGGCTTAAAGTGGATTCCGAACCACTATACAAACATCCATGGCACCGCCGGGATTCGAACCCGAAACCTGTGGCACCGAGCGCCAGATCATTAATTCTTCTTTCAATATATCGCCTTATTTATATTGAGCTTAAATTTTTCTAGTTGTGCATAACCATTTACATCATTATTCTTATCTAAAACAATCGAATATGTTTCTGAATACTTTAAGTCATTATGTATTTCCCAAGAAATATTTCTTTCTAATTCTATTGCACGATTTTTTATTGCATTGCTATCCATTGCATAATTGGATAGCAATGAAATCTGTTATTGATTTTGGTAACTCATATATAGAGTTTATAATGAAACCTGTTTCTTTAAAATTTGCAGACAATGTAACACTACATTCTAAAAACGTGTGTTACAAACTCTCGTAATGAAAGAGATTACTCATAGCAAGCAGTACAATGTATTTGAAAACTAACAATTGTAATGTTAATTTTTGGGATAAAAAAAAGTATTTAAACACTCGTTTGTAAATGATTCCGTTTTTTTTCTTTCGTAAAAAAATATTTCCTGCTTTTTTCGTTTATTGAGAAGATATTTCAATGCAACTTTTAAAAATGTCTTTTTACATTGTATGCACATGAAACATTTGAAACGCAAGGTAACTGTTTACATTGTATGCATTTTCCTTATAAATTATACAGTTTTTTTATTCTTTTCAATCGCGCCATATTTATCAAACCATTATGTTTAAAAGGGTCTATAACTTTTATTAAGTTTGCTTTTATTTTTTAACAGCTAACAAAGTATATGACTACAACTAAAAATGTTTATATTGAGAATACAATAATTTTAGACAAAAATTTCTTATAAACGTACTTGATGAGAAAATTTATTAATAATAAAATAAAGTTGGATTATTAAACTCTTCTAGATGAGTACACCGCCAATTAGTTCAACACTGCAAGCTAATACATTTCCGTTCTACATTGCCAAGTTTTTACCTGATTATCATGAATCATACACAGGTGCAGTAATACAATAGAAAATCCATTAGCTAACATTCAATTGAAATTTTTTTTTTTATTATAAATTCGATATTAGATATTTACCCTTTAATTTTTTAATATTTTTGATTATCCAATCTTTCTTTTATGATATAAAATATAAGTTTATAAAAATCATAGGTTCACCACCACGGGCCTCAACGGAAACTGGATAAATTCTTAAAAATGATGGACTGTATTTATTATTTTACTGACTTCATATTTTAAGTATCTTTTATTTCAAGATGGGAAAATTACTCAAATTGTCTAAGCAAAGATTCTTTAAAAAAAAACTCTGCTTATATGTCTATTATTATTATTATTTTGTGTGTGTTGGCGAATAATTTATTTTAATCTATTATATATATATGTGAATGTATTTGTGTATGTATCTTCCAGTGCAATTTGAAAACTATAATCCGTAGAAATCTATTTTTTTTTCTATGAATTTATTATATTTTTAGCAGGAACGTAACGAACAATTTTTAATTACTTATTTATTAATTAAATAAAAGTCGTACTTTTAAAAATTCTCCTAGAATTGTCTGCTTCTATTCGCATGTTTTTAAAATCAAATTCATAATAAAATAAAAATTAAATATTCTGAAACTGCATTATAATCCGCCCACGGATCACTTGGAATAATGAACATCTGGTTTAACAATGGAAATGGACGAATCGATCACCTATTAGGGGTGTTAGTCTGATATGCACGGTGCAAAGCTGCTTTGAAAGAAAACATATTATAATTAATATGTAATTTTTTTTCTTAATATCGTGTAATCAAACATTTAAATTATTGAAAATTGAAAAAAATTTCTTGAAATTAAAATTCCTTCTAAAGGGCATGTATCTATCCCTTGACGTACCTCTGTTTGAATCCTTCCAACTTGGCTGTTTGCCAATTTTCTACACTATCGTTGGTGGAATTATGCATCCAATCAAATGGAAGGAAACGATTTTTTAAATTTATCATTAATTTGTAAATAATAATTTGTGTTTGTTTTTAGAAATATTCTTGGAGTTAAACTGGTAAGTTACCGCTTTTTTACTATAGTTATATATCTTTTCGGTTCTTTTCAAATGTTTTTCTAATAAAAAAGTTACAAAAGAATTCTAATTAGATCTTTTTTTAATAAAATAAAAACAGTAATTGTAACATATTTAAAATAATTTAATGAATTGTTATAACAAGAATTCCATTATTATACGAATAATATTATATTTAAAAAAAAAGGAATAAAATAATATCAATGCTTCGTAACAATGTATTTTTATATCATTTTTAATTTGTAAAATTTTTAGTGTTTAATTATTCGATAGATAATCAGTGTTTTTTATTTATATGTTTTTCAATTCAAATTTTGAGAAATAGAGTAAGTGTTAAAAAATAAATTCATGAAAAAAATTAATTAAAATATTACAAAATCGAAATAGAAGAATGAAGAGAAATCTTAATTTAACGAAAAATTTATTTATGCTTTTTTTGCTAGAATGATAAAGTAATACTTAAATTAATATTACTTTATTATTATTTTTATTCTATGAGAAATATTTGTATTCTTAATCACGTCTTTTTAATTTCTGATTTAATTTTAATTTTGAAATTTAATATAGTGTATTAAATAAATTGGATTATGTTTGCTATTTATAATAAAAATATAGTTATTGTTAAAAAAATGATTTGATCGTGATGTTTTGTATGTTTGACGGTTTGATTGATGGTCGGGATTAGTTTGATCGTGATGGTTTGTAATATATCGAGATGATAATGATTTTTGGCACATGTCAATGAAATGTCAAAATGGCTGAGACAGTTTATGTCGAAGATATTTTTGTATCGTTGGATTGACGACCATCACATCGAATTATATTTTTTGCCGTGCGTAGTAGCTAGCTATTGAATTTACCCAACAGATCAGCAGATATAACGATCATACAGAACATTGCTTTTGCCGGATTTCAATATGTTTGGGGTTACTTCAAGTAACATGTCTATGTGATTGAAACAAACTCTTTGGATGATCTGAAATAGTGCACAATTATACCAGCTATGATCCAACGTATCCAAGACTCTGTATTTTCACGGATTACCGCCAATGAGGAACATTTTGAGTAGTATCTCCAACAGAGCCTTTTTTTTTTTTTATGTTTGTCTACAACTAGTACGTGGCACGTATGATGTTCATACAATTAATGTTTGCTCTAACTTATTGAGCATTTTTCATTTCCAAAGTATCAATTATGCACATTGATGGTCTACACCTTTTTGATTGTCATTTTGGTACTTACGTATTAACGGTACCTTGGCGAGAGTTGCGCCAATAAAAAGCACACGTGCCAACCGCAGCTACAGATTTGGCGCCAATCTACACTTAAAATTTTTGTTCCAAATAATAAAATATATTATCACTTCATTTAAAATCAAAACGCTTTCAAAATATTTTTATTCCAAATAATAAAGATTGGCGACACTTAAAAACCGCCAAGTCTGTCGCCAAGGTACCGTTAATACGTAAGTACCGACATTTTTTGTCTTAATTCATTTTAGAGTTAGATTCCAAACTTTTGTGGTTAGCCACTATGGATACTGCGACGGCGTTCGTTGAATTCATGGGCATGTACATTTTACTTTTGATGGACTCATCGTTTATCAAGGAAGGTCCCTTTTATAGTTAGAAGGACGTTTTAGGTTGACAACTAGAATACTGTACCCCTGAGGGAGTCGCCAATCTTGTAATCCGGAATATTTCGATAATTTCTTTAGGGTTACAATACTGTAATTAGAGGAATTCGTAACTTCTTCTTTTTCCGAACAATATAATGATAATTTTACTTTGATTGTTATTTGCAGAATTTTTATTTATAGTAAATAAGAACAGAAATATATATTCTTTTAAATAATTATTCCGATAAATTACTTCTAAGATTAATACTATAACTTATGTCGGCTACTGATACAGAATATAAACAATTTTTATGATGTTGCCATTCATGAAAAGACGTTTTTTTACTTTATTAATAACTTATATTTCATTATAAAATAATTATTTTCGTTTTAATGCTGTTGACATAGTTAAGGTTTTGTGACAACTGTTATTTGAATTCGCGCGAAATTTTTTATTTTTAGAACGTTAGTTTGCGGCGAAAACGCTGCTCGAACGCATTAAATTCTGCGGTTTTGTGATGTTGTTCTTGTTTTGTTCATTGATTTAATATGGCTATGTAAGTGCAGGTTTTAGTGGGACAATAAAAAGATTACTTTCGCCTCCAATAAATGATATATATCAGAATAAAATGTAAGTTACTCTCTGGTTACTTTTTTTTTTATTAATATTGTTTTATCATTCGAATCCGGCATCAAAAACAACATAATATCTTCTTTTATTATGTGAAATATCTTTTTACATAATCGAAGAAAAATTTTGGCATATTAGCGAATAATTTTGGTTTCCTTGTAATAGTGATTATTGTTGTGGTTGGAATTATACATATTTGTGAGTTAGCAAAACAAAATTCCACGTGATAATGTGACGTCAAAGTGATAAAATTTGGCGTAAAAGCAATTTATAAATAAAATTTTGTCAAAATACTGATGTATTTTGGAGTAAAAGCGTTAACATATGACGTAAAAGCAAATCATTAAAATTTTGCCATAACAGCGGTAAAATTTTGGGGATAAAGCGATATAAGATGGCAGAAAAGTAACCTAGGCATAAATTTTTACACAATAGTATTAAAATTTGGTTTTAAAGCGCTAACATTGGCGAAAAATCATTTCAGAAATAGCATTTTAGCACTGTAAGGATAATATTTGGCATTAAAGTGATTAAATTTGGCGTATAAACAATTTAAGGAAAAAAAAATTTGGCATAATAGCCGTTTGGCTACTAATGTTTTCGTAATAGCAATTTTTGACGATGAATTTTGACGAAGTAGCGTTTTATAGTACAACGACATCTAACTTAGGCAGCTATTTTATTTATTCACTTGGTGATTGGCATCCTAGTGTGGATTTCGGCGTAATATCGTTTTACTTCGATAACTAACTGCTGCATTCATTATTATGTTTACTTGCATGCTGGCAAAGGATACAAGGTTTTAGATTCTTACCACGTTTTACAGTAATTTCAATCTCCAATTGCTTAAATTATTTTACAGCCTTTTACCATTATGTGCTTACTTCCCTAAAATTCTAATTCAACTCTGTTCTAATGCTATTCTTTTCGTCAATTTCGGTACTCTCCATACGATGTGGAATTGCAATTACAACAAAACTGATGGTATCTAGTTTCAATATTTCTCTAAACAATCCTTTCTAAGTTCTAGAAATCTAACCTACAAAACCATTCACAATCAGATTAATAAAAACAAAACATTCTTTTCAAAATTACTTGAACAAAATTTGGGAAGAAAAATTCATTGCACTCCAACCTAACGATAATTGTCTTTTAAAGCTCTCAAAAGTGCGCATGACGACATTGTGCACTATGAGCCATTTCTGCAACTAAAACTAGAACTGTCAACTAAATTTGAAATGAAATTTATCACATATAAGTCTTCCAATATCGAAATCGAAAACATTGTCAACGAAGTAATTAAAAATTTTATCACAACTACTGCGATGGAGAAATTACTCTAAATAAACCATCTGAGATTGCATTAATTATTAAGCATTCTGTTATAAAAAAAAGGTCCGGAACTAGTTAAAATTACCAACAAAATGATAAAAAATGTACTATTATTCTGTTGTTAAATTCTCAAATTAAATCAATTAAATTCTCAAATTAAAATATTTCAGGACAAAATGGAAAATGGGTGCTGTCATTCCCATTCCAAAACCTGGAAATAATCCCTCTAATCTGTACAGTTTTTGATATATTTCTCTCCTTTCTACTTTTAAAAAAAGTACTGAAAGCATTGTCATTTCCAAACTTAATCTTTTTTGCTTCGGCAAATAATATTACCAACCCCGTGCAATTTCATTTCAGGCTGAATCTTTCTACTACCCAATAATTATTTCACACTTCTGAATATATTGTTGTAGGATTCTAGAAGGAGGGAAAGCACGGCTATTCAAAAGCGTTTGATCGGGTATGGATTAATAGTCTTATTTTTAAACTTATAATTCTAAATTTTCCTCTGACTTTCATTAAATCTATTCATTCCTACGGTACTGATCGTAAATTTACTGTTAAATTATATGCAGTCTTCTATAAAAAATATTTTAGCAGGTATGCTCAAGGTAGTAAAATCTCCTTTTCTCTTTTTTTATATTTATAATTCAAGGGGCCTGAATGGCCGAGTGGCTAGCGCTTTGGCGCTCGGTACCACAAGCTTCGAGTTCGAGTCCCGGCGGTGCCATGGATGTTTGTAGTGGTTCGGAATCCACTTTAAGCCGTAGGTCCCGGTCTAATAGGATCGTAGAGCGATGAGGGGGCATTGTTACTCCGCGTCCGTGACTTATCTTCAAGTTACACGCGCCCCCTGGGTAATGAAAAGTGAGTAACGTCTGTGCAGCGCTGGCCTTAAGGCATCCAAGACCAAGCTGTGTAAGTGTTTATATTTCAAATATTCCTACTAACCATGAGGTTTTCATTGCGAATTTTACAGACAACACATCTATTTTTTATAAAAGTAAAAATCTTACATTTCTTACTATCATACTTATTAACTATCTTAAAGTACTTGACAATTACGATAAACGGAAAATTGCAATTAATATAAATAAAGTCCTTTTCATTAAAGGCCACAAAATTAGCATGTAAATTATAATTCTGAAAGATAAAGCCATTATTTGGAAAGAATGCACTAAAACCCTTGGAGTTTATTTAGATCAGCATCTCACATGAGGGCCTGAATGGCCGAGTGGCTAGCGCTCTGTCGCTTGGTACCACAGGTTTCGGATTCGAGTCCCGTCGCTGCCATGGATGTTTGTAATGGTTCGGAATCCACTTTAAACCGTAGATACCGGCCTAACAGGATCGTAGAGTGTTGCGGTGGTATTGTTACTCCGTGTCCGCAGCTTATCTTCATGCTACACGCAACTCCTGGATAATGCTAAGTGAGTAACGCCGGTACAGCGCTTGTCTTAAGGCATCAAAGACAATTGCCTAAGTGTTTGCCAGCTGCATTAGAACAAAAAAAAAACCCCATCTCATATGAAAAAAAAATTCATTTCATTTATACTAAACAAAAATTCCTCTAATACCTCCATAAAATGCCTTTTATAAATTGCCTTTCTTCAATGAGAAGGGAAAATGAATACTCATATGCATTGTATTACTCAGTTATTAATATATTATTAATCTATTGTTACATACATTTCATACGCTTTCCCTGTATAAGCCTTCGCCACAGATTCTAACTCTCAATGCATTCCAAAATATTTCATTACGTTCAATTAAAAATGCAAACTATTTTGTGAGAAATGTTAAACCTGTGATCTTTCACCACTCAAAGATTTCATTATATATTTCCATTAAATTATTCTCTAGTCTTAATGAACACGAAAATACTTCAATCTAGGAAATAATCTCCATTGTAACATTAAAAGGTTTTGCTTTAGTTGTTTAGTTTTCTTTCTCTTATAATTTGTTATAAATTTCTTTTTTAATTATAATTTGTATTAAAAGATTCCTCTAACAAATTTATAAATTCTGGGCAATTGATCATGTACTGTTAACTTTTATCCCTGCAACTACAGGAGATGAAGCCCCATTGGAACTAATTAATGAGCACCAAAAAAATTAACTACCTCTACCATCATGTTATAGGATCGTTCCAATGAGTGCATTTTTAGTTAAAATGAATTGGTTCCAGCTTTCTTCTCTGATATTCAGATGTTAATTTGACACAAAAAAAAAATGTCTTATTGTAGATTAATACGGAGATCCTTGGCCGCGTAGCGGCCACTAGCTCCTTTGTTGTAAAATGTTGAAACATAGCTATAGTGTCATCCTTTTGAGTTAATAAGAAAAATAGATAATTAAATGCCCTTTTTTTAAAAAAAGAATTATTTATTTAATAAAATTATAAAATGAAAAATAACAAAAATTTCAAAAGTGTAGATGTTGATGAATTAAGATTTCATGTAATCAAAGAAAATAATAAAACAAAATGACCAAAGATCAAATTAGGAGAAAAAATAGCTTAGGAGAAAAGCGAACTTTTTTCATCTCGGCAGTTGTAGGTATTTGAGACAAATAATATCGTTTTATTTTACAATTTCACTTATTTGTTGATGCCACGATCAAGATAGTAAGTTGTTACTTTTTTTTTTTTTTTTTCAGTTTCCAGCTAGAATTAACTTCATAGAAATGTTTGTAGGAGAAATAAATGATATTTAAAAAGAGAACAATCAAAATTAAGCATTAATTAAGTATTATTATTTTGTTCTTGATAGAGAACCTTTCAAGAAATCTCCCTGCTATCAAAGATTTTTTTTTTTTTTTTTTTTTTTTTTTTTTTTGTTGTTCTAATGCAGCTGTCAAACACTTAGACAGCTTGGTCTTGGATGCCTTAAGGCAAGCGCTGCACAGATGTTATTCACTTTGCATTACCCAGGGGGCCGCGTTTAACTTGAAGATAAGCCACGGACGCGGAGTAACAATGCCCCAGCAACGTTCTAACATCCTATTAGACCGGGACCTACGGCTTAAAGTGGATTCCGAACCACTACAAACACCCATGGCACCGCCGGGACTCGAACCCGAAACCTGTGGTACCGAGCGCTAGCCACTCGGCCATTCAGTCCCTTGCTATCCAAGATTGTTGAAATGATATTGTTCCGCTTCGTGCAAAGGTTCAAGAAATTCAATCCCGATATGTAGAAATGTGTTGGAATTTTCCATATACTGGTGATACTGCAGGAATGATCGAACTTCGTGAAAAGACGGCCTCACTACTTGTTAGATTTAATGAATATGGGCAACGCTCTGACTCCTGCCGTTCATCTCATGCATTTCTTTGTAATAAATTAACTAAGTCTCTTAGAAAGCTCCAACCCCCGCCACTTCTGTTGATCAATTCTACATCTACATAACTTCTTCACCTTTGGGGAGAGGGGCAGTAAACCTGAAATTTTTCAAGTACCCATTATCTGTTGCTACTAGGGATTGCAATATCGGACCAAAAGTTCAATACCGGTATTCGGTATTTTTTAGATCTTAATACCGGGATTCCGGTTTTAATACCGGTAGCAGAAATTTCAGAAAAAGAAAGAAAACACAAGTGTTTTTTTTTTTTTTTTTTTTGGCAGTTTTATTAGAGAATGTAAATAGCTCAAAAGAAATTTGTAATTTATAAGCTATGACAGTATATAAAGAATCGCAAAAAAGTAAAGGAACATCTTATTTATTTAAATCACAAAAGAGTGTAAACATCACTATTCAGTCTGTGGTACTATTACAAATTTTTGAAATGTGATCTTATAAAACATAATGCATCAATTGTACTATCATTAAACCTGGAATGTAATTTTGTGCAAAAATTGCCAACTGTCGAAAACGCTCTTTCAGCATCTACGCTAGTGGGTGGAAATGTTAGCAATGCGCGATAAACTTTTTCCAAGTACTTACCTCTAAATCCCTCATCTTCAAATAAATCTATTTATCGTCGGATTGTTTTGGGTATAGCTGATTTCTGTATGTTGAAAATTTTTTAGTTACTGCCAATTCTAATTCATTTGTGATTATATATATAATAAATCTGAAAAATATTTTGAACTCTAAAGTATGATATGCAAATACAATGTGATTAACAAACTCACCAATTTAAAAACTATCGAAATATTACACACTTTCTTCACAACTACAACCTTGTTTTCACAGATAAGAATTTCTAGTTTTCAGATAAGAATTCTGTCACAGTTAAGAATTCTAAATTTCTAGTAAATACCGAAAAAACGGTATTTAAACTTGTGAATACCGGTATTACAAAATTGTAGAAATGGCTCAAAATACCGGTATTCGGTATACCGGTATTGCAATCCCTAGTTGCTACAATACCTTGTTTGCTTTTAGTTTTTCGCGCAATTTGATTGCCCTCTTTATTTACTCATCTTATTTTTCAGCATTATTGCATTACCGTGGAATGCATAGTCATCTTTATACTTTATATTGTTAGGCTGTACCAAGATGCCAAAGAACATGTAACTCCACCAAAATAGCATGTGATTTGATATTAGCAAATCGTAAAACTTAGCAACATTTTACTTACATTTTAAAACACATAATTTGAATTAAGTGGCAAATTATTTTTATTTTAAGTAAGGTTTATGAAATGAAAATTATTTCAGATTCGCGAGGACATTAAATTATATTTAAATAATAACTTATACTCTAATTTTTGTTAGCTTCCATTTTTTTGTTGACGCCCCAAACTCCATAATAGGACAAAATGTTCATGATAAAAAAATGTACAAATCAGTTTCCTGATCCTAGAGTTATACAGAGTATCATGGTTCCGTAGGAGCCAAAAACCCTAATCTCGAAAGGAATTTCTCATAAGAAATTTTATGACTAATCAAATTTATTAAAAAAAAATGTAATTCGCTTTGACATCACTGTAAACGTTCTTATAAATATATTATTAACTGGGAGGATTTCAGGTTTTTGCTTAGTATTAAGTCCTTCCAGGAACTCAATTTGAATATTAATACTGATGCTGATTATTTAATTAAAGAATTAAGAGTCTTTGTTAGTCAATACTTACAAAAAATGTTCATAATCTAGGTTTAAACCTCCACAGGTTAAATTTCCAGATTATATCAAAAATTCTTCTAACAGAACGAAACAAACTTCAAAGATCCTGGCAGGTTTTGAAATATCCTGCTCTCCGTACTTTTTATTAGCGTAGTTGTTTTAATGCTAGAAAATTAATTAGAAATTTCTCACAATAATGATGGAAACGCAACATTGAGGCATTATCGCTTGAAGCAAATTCACTTTTTTGACGTTCATCTTTATTACGCAAACGTCATACAAACATCCCCCCTCCCGATAGCCTTCAACGGAAACTCAGCATATGCTTCGAAAGAGAAAGCTGAACTCTTAGCGGATAGCCTTCAGCTTCAATTTGACATAAATTATGACGTCTGAGATCCTGTTTTCTACAGACGTATTAACACTTTAGTCAAAAACTTCCTCGACAAAGAACATGCAAACTTCATTGGCAAGATTAACCCAAGGGAAATTTGTAACTATATCAAGACAATTGGTTCGTATAAAGCTCCTGGTCTGGACTCTATTTATAATCGCAAATTATAAAGTCTCCCCTTTTCTTACATTCTATTAATAACCAATGTCATTAACTTTTTAATTGAGAAGTATTATTTTCCTAAGAACTGGAAGAGGGGCGTAGACTTCTGATTCCAAAGTCTGATTGTGATTTAATTTATCCTCACAGCTATCGTCCTATCTCATTGCTCAGTAGCATGACTAAAATATTCGGATACTTGATTCTTAAATCCTTGGAATAGCACTGCACTGATAATAATATCCTCATATCTGAATATTTGAGTTCAGTAAGGTTTAAGTACAAACCTGTAGTTCCTATTTGTTAATGAAATGATCCATCAAGACTATATCAATCGAAAATCTACAAAAATATTATTCTACACGTAGCCAAAGTCTTTGATAAAATTTGGCATAATAGCTTAATTGCCAAGCTCACACGACTTGGTATTACAGATCATCTTATCAAACTTATGCACTCGTATATCTCTTACAGTAATTTCCAAGTACGAATGGGTGGCTTTTTATCTAAACTTCCTCCAAATAAGAATCATGTACCTCAGGGTTCTCATTTTTTGGTCTTCTTATAATTTCATATTTTCTTTAATTCTCAATTGAATCATTATATTTTGATGATATGGATTTAATTGCACCTTTGAGTGTCATTTTACAATATAGTAACTAGAGACCTAATTGTTTTGTCCTATTATAGTGAATCTTTTGATTATGTTTGACCAAGCCATTCCATTTTGAAACTGTGCATATCAATTGCTTTTGGATCAGAACCGGATAGATTGTTCATTCATCGTGCTCTTGATTCGCGCAACTTGATTTATCACACTGGCCCCGTTGTATTTTGTTCACTCATCTTAAAATAAAATCTATTCACCAATTAGTGATAAAGTAAAAAATAAAGTGATAAAGTATAAAATAGTATCCGGAATGCAAGATTAAAATTTTTATTTAATTCAAACAGACAAAATTATAGAAAATTAATACTTAATTGAGACTTCGGAGAAAATTATGCTGTTCTGGTAAAATTAAACTAGAGCTTTTATATAGAGAGATATATTTATTTACATTATAATAAATTTGCATCAGTATCTGTTTTCTCAATAAGATTCAAAAGTGAAGATTCTTTTTTTCATAATTTTCAAAATAAAAAACAAAAATCCAAAATTTAAAGTAATAGAAACAGTGAAAACAAAGTTTTTACTAGATGCTCTAGTGCGACAGGGTTCTTTATATAAAACCGTAGACAAATGACTTTGATCTATTTGAAATAAAATACTAAGTGTATTTATAATCAAAGATTATAAATGAACATATCAATGTAAAAAGAGCTTTTATTTAGATTTCAGTACAGCACTTTTTTTTTATATATGGAACAACGCATGCGCATTAATTCCTTAAAGTTTTGTGTAGTTCTGTCTGGTAACACAGACGGAAAAAAACTAGAAAATATTTAGCACCGTCCATGCTTGGAGTAAGGTCGACTTTCCTGGGTCCATGAATGCTAGTTGCAATTAAGCGAAAAATATGTATACTGTTTCTAATAGGCCATATAAATTATTAGCTAACACCAGACGAAGTAAATAATTACATCGTTTGTGCAATTTTAATTATTTCTTGTAAAACTTTTATTAAATAATTAAATATATATATTATTTTCAGGTATTTCACAAAAAGTAGACCCACTTGAAACTTCGACTAGTAATCGAGCATTTGTAAAATGTGGTGCTGATATGAGGTGAGATTTTTATTTTAGAATTTAAACTTTATTCATTTCATTTGGGTTTTCATTTTTTTATTATTATTATTTTTTTTTAATGTACTTCGTTTCATCTCTCTAGAAGAGCGACTTTTTAGTTACATAACTTAGTTTGTAAAAACTTGCATGCTGATTAAAAACTTTCTTGGATGTATTTTACCAAATATATTTTGTGATTTTTCAGAATTAGATCTTTTAAACATTTTACTTGCATGATGCAATCTTTTTGTTTGTTGGCAATCTGATCTTGCACTATAATCTGATTTCTTCCATCACATTTTGGAAGCACTTAAAACTGACCTACATATTAAAAATTTACACGATAAATATATGTTCAAGAATAGATCAGCAAAATGTGTTTAAATTACCACTATCAAATTGTTTGGTTAAAATTTGATAATTATCGAAATAGCGTAAGTTTTTTTTTTTTTTTTTTTTTTTTTCCCCCAACCTGAAATTGCAAGTTTTCCCTCATTTATTTCGATTTTTAAAGATTTCGTATAAATCTTTCAAAATCGAATATTTTTTAAATTCTTAACTAGCTTTGCTAAATGCATCATAATTTTTCATTTTCAATGTTTCTTATTGTTGTGATCATTTTTTAAACCTTTTTATGAATATAAATAAAAATTAAAATAAAATAATTTTTATAGTGCTTAAAATTTAAAAATTTTGGTATTATAATTAGTCACAGTTCTAAATCATGCTAGTTCTAATCCTGTCTAGGTCTATTTTGTAGGGGGAAAAAATTAATTTGTTTATATATATCCACTAAAATAATTCTTTTAAATTAAATAAATATTGATCTTTTAATTTGAAGGAATGATGCATATTTTGCATCTCTGTATATTTTAAAATTTTAACAATCATTCATAGTTTAGAATTTTACTTGTATTTTAAGGGTTTTTTCCATTTTATTAAAGCTAATAAAGATGAATTAATAGTTTTTTAGTTACTTTATAAGTCATTTAGTAATTTTTCTACATTATTTTTTAACTGTTCCAATAATTAAATGGATTGCATCAGCAAAAAAACAAGTATTTATATATGAAATGAATCTGAAAATTACTTTTTCAGTCAGACTTTTTATTGATTATTAATAGATTAAAGAAATATTTTATAGATTATAGAAATATAGTAATTTTATTTATGAGTATATAGCAGTTTCAAGTTATAAATGTAAAAAATTTAATGTATCCATTTATGCATGAGTTATTACTTGCCTGCTGATGTATATAAATCAATTACTTAAAATTATTAAAAGTATGTCCAAACTATATTTTAGATGCATAATTTATAATGCATTCAAAATATAGTTTGGTTACACTTAAAATTTATATATTTGGATATATATTTTTTTTCAATGTAATTTTGTTCAAATCAGTATTTATACATCCCATTTTGTTTTTGTTAAATTTGCTATTACTGTGATGTCTTGTATTTTTTGATTTTCTAAATATATTTTCTGTGTACATCTATTTGTTTTATTTATTTGCTTAATATATACATAATTAAATATTTTAATTTTGTTCATAATTTAATAAAGAAAAATTATAAAAGATTTAATAACTAATATAGATATAATATTTTGTTTAAGTCAACTATTTTAAAATGCCTCTAATATTTCAACTTTAATTCAATGACTTCATAAAAAAAATAAATTTAATTTTGAAATAATGATTGAAAATTTTTTTTAATTATAAAGTTATAATAGATTTTTTCCTGGTGTTGAAAACTTTTATTAATTTATGTACTAATATTGTATATTTTTATTATAGTGTTTATTTTAAGATTGGAAAGATCATAATGTTGTTTTTTCTATAAAAGTTTTAACTCAGCCTAAATAAAATGTTAAGTCTTATTTGCAAACAAATGTTTGTTTCAAAGAAAATTTTTCTTTCCTGTTGTCATGAATGGTTGCCCTTATGCACTTGATCTTGGTAGTGTTATTTATAGAACTTTTCTCTCACCTCTTATTGTAACCCAAAAGGCCTCTTCCTTGTATTTTAGAACTAAGTATGTTGTATAGAGAATTGAATCAAAGAAAGTAAATGTGAATACAAATGTCATATTTTGGTCAAAAAAATTTTTATATTTGTTTTAAATGGCTGTTCTTCTATTAATTAAAAATTTCAATCTATATTGTTAGAAGAAAATATATTTATATGAAAAAAAGAAGTTTTTTCAATTTTTTTCCTAATATTCAAACAGTTTCTTTAAATTAATACTTCTAGAAATTTCTTCAAATAAATGCATATGTAGTTCCTTATTTAAAATGTATCAGTTTAAATTAAATCTTGTGGAAAGTACAAGTATCTTAAATACCAGCTATAAAAAAAATTTAATAAATTTACTTAAATGACAGTTTACTAATCTTTATGGTTATCTAGCTCTCAACATATGATTTAAAGTATAAAATCATATAATAAAGCCTCCTTCAACTTCAGATATATTTTTACTTATCTCAATAAAAAGGATATAAAAGGGAAAAATGAGTACAAATGTGAAGATAACATTATCAGAAATTCTAAAATTTTTTAGTATTTGCATGTTTAGTTAAAAAATAAAAAAATAAAAATTATTTTGAAGTGGTTATAATATTAAGTAATAAAAATAATATAGGTTTTTTTATTTGAAAATTTGAAAATATTTTTTAGGATTGTTTTATTTTTCTTAGCATGTAAGAGATTTGTAATTACTCATATTCTTATGTATTTAATAAATTTGAGGATTAATGCAATATTTGAAAAACTTAACTAATTAAATATTTTTTTATAATAGATAAGTGATATTTTTATGTTTATTCATATTAAAAATCTTATAAGTCATTCAGAATGTTGTAGAACATAAGCATGAGCTTTAAAACCAATATTACTTTTAATTAGTTTAATCAACTACATTTCTTTTAATGCTTTATTTTATATAATATGTTATTGGTTTATCCTTCTAGTATAGTATTTTCAAAAATATGAGGAATACATAAATGGAATGAGAAAGGTATTTTAATTAAAAGTATATTAATTGGCATTAAATAAAAATATGAGCAAAATTTCAGGAAGATCTAAAAATGATATATTTTCATTAATTGCAAATGAAAATGAGTAAAGACTAATTATTATTTTTTTGATATATTTAATTTATTATTGATTTAAATTCAAGTTTGACAAAAGTTAGTAATTTGTTTTAGGGGTGGTAAGTTTTAAGTAAGTAGTTTTTTCCCTCCACTATCAGTTCTGTATATATATATTAAAAAAAAGGGTCATTCAATAAGTATTTTTAAAATATGTTTTTAATTCTAATATTTGAGCTTGTTTTTGTATTAACATTATAGATCTTTATGGATTTTTATAGAGGTTAAAAGTCTGATAACCATTGTTCCTCCAACTATTAAATTTGTTAAAATTGTAACATGTTGATGATTATTAATTATCAAACATTTATAATAATATGCTTTTATGATAATAATCAAATTAATAGGTAATTTCTAAAGTATTCAGTTTTAAGGAATTATCTGATAGTTATTTTCATAGTGTTTTTTTTTTTTTTTTTTTTTTCCCTTCCGTTTCTTTGTTTCATATTTTATATTTTTTTAATACAGTTTGCCCAAGCCTGTTTTCCAACAAGTGAATGGTAAAAGAACTCCAATTCAAAAGGTTCCACAAGAAAATTTTCCCCCACAACATGATGATTTAATTAAATACTTGCAAGATTGTAAGTAGTTAGTCGAATTTTTGTGTTGACTATAATTTTGTCATTGTGGTTTTTTTTGCATAATAAATACAAAAAAATGTAAAATGTTATATTATTTGAATAATCTTAAATTTTGTAATAGTGAATTTTACATGTTTGAACAAGATATTTAGTATGTAATTTTTCTTCACAGCATGGACTAGTGTACAGAAAGAATATGAAATATCTAAATCATCTGACAAAGGTATTTTTTACTAATATTATCTGTAATATCAGAAATAGTTAAAAAAATAATTCTGCTAAGTGTTATGTATGAAATGTATGCAAACAGAAAATATTTAAAAAATATTACAGACAAAATTTAATATTAATTTTTACAATCTATAGCAGTAATTAATTTTTGGATTTTATTTTTTTAAACTTTTTTCCTCTTTATTTTTTTAGTGCCTAAAGTTGTCTTTTATCAAGACACCAGTTCAAATCAACATCTTGCAAGTAAGTTTGTATAATAAATTAAATCTAACAATTTAATTAATGTAGATAAATTTTTAAAATAATTAAATTTATTTTTCAGTTCAAATTTGGTTATTTTCTATTCTTACCTAATTATATTGTAAAAAAAATGATGTAAAAATTTTTTTCAATGTCAATTTAGAATTATTGATTATTTTGTAATAATGTTTTCACTTCCTTTTCATTTGTAGAATGTTAATATATGTAGGTTTAATTTTTGTCGCATGTTAATATGTGTGATTTATTTTTAGACTCTTGATTTTCATCAAATTTTAAAGGGAAAATATTTGTTGTATAATTAGCATGATAAATTTATTTTTAAATACTCAATGTGGAATTTTATAAAGAGGCTGAGAAAATTATTTGAAATATAAATAATGAAAATTAATTTTTTAAACTTGCTTTCATTTTATTTTTTCTCCTGTGTCCTGTACTAAATAAAATTAGTGGTTTCTAATTTAATGTATAGTGTTTTAAAAATACCTTTTAAACATTTTTCATTGTAAGATGTAAATTTTAGTAAAATCTTCTCAATTATTTGGCAAGGATCATTTTTAGAAAAGTGTCATAATTAAATTAAATTAAATTAAATGAACATTTTGGAGAGCACACTTAGAGATAAAAAAAAAAAAAAATATTGAACCATTGTTAGTATTTGTGGATGTCTAACTAATATACATAAATTGCATTGATATTTGAAAATACTTTTGTTAGTTTACCAGTAATGATATATTAAAAGAGAATAAACTACTTAATATGAATATCTCAAAAGTTATTTAATTGTTAAATATTTAAAACTAAAAAAAAAAAAAAAAAAAAATGTTACAGAACTTGAAAATTTATTAATAACTCTAAAACCTATATATTTGGGATATTTATAAAATAATATTGCATGTTAATAACTACTTCTTTATTGTTACGAATTGAAAGGAATTTGATTTATTTATAAATGCAAAAACATAAATTGCATACAAATAAGAAAATTGTAATGTCTAAATCATATTCAATTAATGCCAAAAGAAGAAAAAAAAAAATTTTTTTTTTTTTTTTTTTTTTTTTGTCTGTTTATTTGTTAGCTAATAAAGATTGAGATGTACATTTTTCTTTTCAAATGTTATTTAGAAATTTAAAAAAAAAATGTATATTTAAAAAAATAATTTAGAAAAAATGTTTTTCTTTGGTTTGTAAATGTTAAAAAAAAATTATTTAAATTTCTGATTTTTCAAATTATATTAATATTTATGAAAAACATCAGTTCAAATATAAAAAAAATAGACACCAGTTTAAATCAACATCATCACTTCTACAAAGTTATAATCATTTTTAAACTTTTAATTGAAGATTAAAACTTTAATTATTTTTAAACTTTGATTACTAATTATTTTAACCATAATAAAATATAACATTCCCTTTTGATTTTAAAGCACACTATACAAGTTAAAGATTTATTATTTTTAATTTTCTATGTTTTGAATTAAGAAATTGATAAGTTCATGCAAGGATAATTGCGTTAAAAATTTTTGAGATCCAAAAATCTTTTTTGAAATTGTTTCTTCTCTCTAAAATAGTATATTAAAAAATTCATTTGTTTTCTGTAAACTGCTAAATACCATATAATGCCTTCTTGAAAAGTATCCTATTTTTCTCTTGCATCTTCAAGGTATTTCAAAAGCACAGCTAAGTAAGCTAGGATTATCTACTCCATGTACAATTGGAACATTTATTTATGAATATGTAATTAAAAATTTTATGCATAATTTAAGGGCGTGCATGTAAATTGTGTATAGACTTCATATTAGATGAGATGGTTTTTTGTTGAACATTGGTGGGTCTAATGTACCAATGTATCCCTCAAACAGTTCATTGATTGGTAATGAGGAGAGGGCAATGCCTTCTGGGAGGACTTTTAGGGGTAACTTTCCCACATTTGCATTTCCTGCAGAATAAAACTCCCATCAGACTGACTTGACGAGAGATGGTTGCAATAGCCATCATGTCTCTTTGCTTTTAAAAAGTAGCGAGTAAAACAATGCCACTAAGGGAATCAAACCTTGGTCCTCCTACACATGTTGCCACTGGACCATCAGTTAGCCCCCCATACATCTAATATGCCAATCTGAAACCCTGATTAAACTTTTATGTTGCTGTTTATCTTGAGATGAGCAATAAGGGACAAGGCAATTTGTTGTGTTTCATGCATATTTTCAGAAAATTTCGATGATAATCACAATCGCCTGTTTTTATCCTCAAAACATTGTGAACAAATTTTTAACAAAACAAAAGCAAAACAATACTCGTTGTATTCAGATATCCATTTTATTTTATGACTTACTTTTAATTGCATATTATTTGTAGATATAATTATTTTTTTATACTATGGTTTTCAAATGCCAATCCAATGAAATTTGCAAAATTGTGTTTTCAAAATTATAAACTGTATAGTTAAGATGCTCCTGAATTTTTATAAAAAAATACTTGTTTTTAATATGTTAGATATTTGTTATCTAATGTATAATTGGTATTTTAAAAAATTTTAAACTTATAATTGTTTTTTCTTTTGTAGACTTTGTACCTTTCGACTTGGAAGCATTCTGGGGAGAAAGATTTCTTCGGCGTATACAACAATCTTCGTAGATAATTAAATTACTCGTAGCCAATTCAAAAACAGACTAGTGAGATAGTGTTTATTGTGAATTTAGGAGAAAAAAAAATAATGGAGTGCTATGAAGTATTTTGCATTCCACTTAACCGGATCCCAATATAATTGGGGAAAACTGTAGTTCCATAATTCCTTCATGCTATTTTAGGCTTGTTGGATAACCATCAAGACATTTCTTTCCATTCTTCATCCAACATTAAAACAGACTGATTTATCTTTTTCATTGGAGGCCTCTTCCTTTAGCTATTATTCGTTTAAGTTTGCATTTTGTACAATTGTTTCACAACAGCATAGAAACAGAATCTGTGATTTTTATGAACGAAATGCGTTGCAATCTCAGCAATAAAATAATATATGACATTTTGCAGAAAAAGTTTGTTTTATTTATAATTATCTTCAAAACTTTATTTTACATTTAAAAAAAATCAAGAATATGTTCTCAAATTTTAAATTACAAATTTTGATGTACTAAAAAAAGATTACTATTTTAACAACATAAAATTTGATCTTTACAAACTATATATTTATTTAATGTTTCAGTATTTTATAAATCTATTGAAATAAAAATTCTTTCTTACCACCAATTATATGGAAAATTGACAAATGGCTAAGTTCGAAGGAGTAAAAATGAGCAGTATCATAGAGGAAGAAATGTCATTTAGGAGGGATTAATTGCAATAAAAAGAATTTTCATTTTAAATCATTAAAAAATTTTATTACATGATATTAAAAAAGCCCAAATAAAAAAATTCTCACACTAGATATTTTACTCAGTGTGAAATACCTAGTGTGGAATTTTGAAGCAACTTTGTGCTGCATTTATCTTACAGGCACCTCTAATAATTTATCCGTTTTTTCCATTAAACTGGATATTTACCATTCCATGCAAACTATTGATTGGACTACAGGTTGTTTTGCTTAAAACCAATTATTATTGCAATAGTTTGCGGGAAATTATAATAAACTATTGGTAAATTTCCATAGACCAAAAATTTGATTTATACCATTTGTTTAAGATTTTTTTAATAAAGCATTATATTGCCCTTAATTAAAAATTTCTATATCATTTGCATTATTTAATTAATTTGTTAATCAGAAAATTAATTCATAAATGAGTGGGTAATTTTAACTGAATTTTTCCAGGTAAGAATTTAAACTAAGGTTAGAATACCTTCAGTAGTTTGAGTTTAGGTTGATTAGATGCAAGAAAAACTTACATATTTTGTAATAATGGTGAATTTCATATTATGAAAACCTTAATTATTTTTTGGTTATGTAAAAACCTAACAATATATGCAGCATATGAAAAGGTAATATGTTAATTATATTCAATTCATTGAATATATAATTTCATATTATTTAAAGCTTAATATAGTGTTACATAAAAGGATAATTTTATAGTCTGTTCAAGATGTAGCTTAGGTTGTGCCAATCCATTTCTTGTATTTTAAAAATTATTATTTAAAGCTACTTTATTAATCTTGTTCAATTTTAATTCTTTTATCTTACAAAAAGAAGGGGGGAGTTTTGTTATGTAGAAAACAATACTCATTTTCAAAAAGTTTTTTGATAAAATAATTTTTCCAGTGTGACAAAGGAAATTTTAAGATTATATAGATTTTTAGAATATTTAGTTATCTTTAAAAATAATTATAATAATCATTTTTAATTATCTTGCATTGTGTATTGAAATGCATATAGTATATTTGCAGTATGTTGGTAATTTGGAATTATAATTAATATTTCATAATCATACTTTGGTTTAGTATATATTTTTCTGTTAAGTTAATTTTTCCTTCTTAGAGCAATCATTAATTAGCATATTCTTAAAATTAATAACTGACATTCACAAAGAAAAAAAGTAATTTTTAGTTGAATTAAAGTATTATTTTGTATATTTACAAAACTTATATGAAGGCAATGGATAATATATGTATATGTATATATAAATTTTAGCCTAAATATATGTAATTATTGATAAAAAAATCATTCCATATTGCATTGAAAACCTTAGAAAATCAGTTCCATTCATTGGTTGGAAAAATTTAATATGTTTGTAATTTGATAAACTTTTACGAAATCAGTGCTTAATGTAAATAAATAAGTGTTAAAAACATGATGCCTAGAACAAGGTTTTTAAATCCAAAAGAAAAATATTTATTCATTTCAATCAGTGGTTACAAAATCGGTAGATAAGATTAGCTGTCCAATATACAAAACTTCACATCTGCATAACAATGCACTAACGATATGAAATCGATATCGGTGCGTTATCTAACAGTTTATCCGTTTTTCTTCCAAACTGTTATCAATGTTATATCTGTTTAGATATTCCGGTGCAATTTGTAATAATCCACATTAAAAAAAGGAAAAATAACTCTTGGCAAAATTTAAATGTCATCGCAAAGAAGACAGATGCTTCTTTGAAATGCCTAACTTAGATTGATGGTGTTGTCAAAAGGGCTATCGCAAAAGGGAGGGCAATGTGCAACTTTCAATTAATACATCCTTCACCCCGACTGATAACTGGCATCGTGGTGGTAGATGACTGACTGATTCGGTCGAATAACTTATTGACGATTACGCGGGCATGACGTCAGCTTATGGGTATTTGGCGTGAAAAGGAAGGAAAAATTCCGCGTTGCAGATGAAAAGTTAGAGACACGAGATTTGTCACTTTTATTTTTTATGCTGGATGAATGATCTGTAACCTTGTATATCGCGGAAATGACCTCGTTTCAGATTTCTGATGCAGCTTTTCTAATCTTTGACGTGACTGTTTTTCAGTGTCAGTCATTTTATCGGCCATTGAGTGCTTTTATTGTTGTCGTACGTGAAAGCATGATGTTGAAATAAAATTATTATTTAAAATAGCTAATCTACCCAAAGAGAAACTGGTTTATTTAATAAAGTTTTATTTAAAATAAGTCACTCACTTACTACAGGCTTTCGTATGTTTCTAAAAAATTTGTGTGAAATATGTGGTTGCTAAGGCTAATATTAATGGCATGCTCTGTTTTTCAGAATGTAAACAGACTATCGTTTCAATTTTCTCAAAAAAATAAATTAACAAAAAAAATTATTCATTCTAGTTTAGGCATTTTACAAAGAATGTATGTTTATGAAATTAATTTAACTATCACTTATTTTTGACAATGCAATAATGAAAATCTTTAGGGGTCTGAGTGACCGAGTGACTAGCGCTCGATGCCACAGGATTCGGGTTCGAGTCTTGGCGATGCCATGGATGTTTGTAGTGGCCCGGAATCCACTTTAAACCGTAGGTCCCAGTCTAAAGGCTCGTTCCCACCGAGGCGAGAGACGTGAAGATTCAAGAGGCAAGCGACAAAATTTGTTCGACCCTTTCACAGCGAAACGTCAGAAATAGCATTACGCCTAGTGAAAAACCGCTTCGAGTTGAAAGTTGGGCAACTCCAAGCGGCGGACTGCAAACCGGTTTCAGGCGACCGCGGTGAGGCTAGTGATTGGTCAAATTTTTTCGCTTGCATCTTCTCGCCTTGGTGAGCACGGCCTTTACATGACTTTAGAGCTTTGTGTGTAGGGCTGACAACCCTATCTTATAAAAAGTCAGCGTCGCGGAGCCAAGTCAGACTTCTACCTATGGGTGCTCCATCACAACAGAAGCTGCCCCCTCCTTCCATGAGACCACACGGGTTCATGGGTTTGGTCTAGAAGTTATCTACCAAGTGGGATAAGAAACAAAAAAAAAAATTTAATTTTAATTCCTCTTATTTTTTTCGTGAACAACGACATCTTCACGAAAAAGGTAAGAGGATTTATTCGATTGTATTTTATAAAATTTTGAATTGTAATCGAAATTCGAGAGCTAAGCGCGCTAGTATATGTAAAGAAATAGGAGCTTTGTATCTCTATGCTAACTTAAACATATAATAAACAATATTTTAATATATTATCTCTCTTTTACCTCTTATAATTCTATTAAATCAAAAATTCCGAAAAAGTTCTAAAAAATTTTTTTATTCAATTAATTAAAAATTGCGTTTTAATGACAAGAATTCTGAAACAACGCAATGTCCAGCTTGATGAATGGAGCGTTGAGAAGGTTTACGGCACGGTAAATCCATAAATCGGAATGTTCGTCCTCTGGAAGAGTGGTGAATGTTGTGAACCGCTGATCATTGTAGGTGTTCGTTCAAAAATCGATGACACAATGTGGGAATAGTGTACCAAACATCGTGGATAACGCTGAATCTGCTACATTTCTGACATTCTAATGGCGAAAGACCTTAAGTCAATGTTCCAGCCTTCGAAAGTAACGTTACTATTAAGAATTTTGCTAGTGAACGTTTCCATGATTATAGTATTTGTGTTTGTGTATTTGTTTGGGAAATCCAAACTCGATTCATGAAAGCGATAATGCTATAGTTAAGTTCGTTTTCTATAAATTTCATTTATTATATATATATATATAATCGCTTTAAAATATCAATAGATTTTCTTGATATCATTATTATACTAAAAGAGTAAAATTTTATTTCAAATTCGACAGACTAATTCCAACATCAGAATTTTTTAATGCATAATATCATTATTAATCAATGTTTATCCATGAAATTATGGGCATTGTTTTGGGGAGAGTACGCCACTGCCTTCCTAAACAACTTTCAATATTTCTTATTCGTTTATTTATTATTTTTTTAAAATTTCTTTCATGAACTAATCGATTATATAATTAAATAGTTTTTAATTTTCCTTTTCTTTTCTTTTGAGTAATTATTAAATAATTTTATGGGTAGTCCATATATCGGCTGTGCCGATATACAGGTGTATATACACTCAAGAGCCAAAACATTATGACCACCCCTACATTTTGCAATGAACTCGCCTGGATGACTTGGAAGACCCGTGATCAGGTGGAAGTGGTATTAATCCATACCAAGGCGGGTTGAAGCTGTGTTGCACGCCAAAGTTGGGCCAGCTCGTTATTGCCAGGTGGTCATAATGTTTTGGCTCTTGAGTTTATATATATAATTCATTTCATTTTCACTGGCACTATTTTTAAATAAGATACACATACAAAAAAAAAAAAAAAAAAAAAAAACACTTCAGGCATTGAAATTCCTTTCAGACTAATACATCGCTACATTTATAAATTGCAATTTTTTAGTTTATTTGAAATTATTATTACTAAAAACACTTTTCTCGAAGGTTTGCAATTTCTTTGAATTTCCCATAATTTGGATATCTTGCCGCTGTAATTATAAGAAATACGCCATACAGTAAATCTCCATGCAGCTCGTTCATCTTCCCACGCTGCAAATTACTTGATGTAAGATGTCCCAACGGCGAGCAATAAATTCCCACACCATTTTCTACTAATACTGTCACATAATTACCATCGTAAGATCATATCATTTTTATTAATTACATGATATGAGGTTTTCAGCGATAAACACATTTTTCTTCCTTTCCTCAATCTTATATCACCAAATTTTTTTTCTTCTTTTTTTTCCTCATGTATTTAATTTCTTTTTATGTCTTTCATAAATCATCATTCAATTAATTCTTTACAACATTTGAATTTTTCTTAAAAATTGACTGTTCTGCTCAATAGTCCAATATAAATTCTACTCTATGCAAAAATAAATCTGTTCTTAAATATGTTAGATTAGGTAGTTAATTTTTCGTTGAGCTCTTTAACCCCAAAAAGGGCTTTATCTTCTGTATTTGCAGGAATAAAATTGAACAGTACATGATCAATAAATAGCTCAGAAGTTTTGAATTTGTCAGAAGAGCATTTTAAAACAGGCAGTAATTAAAAGCAAAATGAAATTTATGATCAAATTAGAAAAGAGGAAGACAATGGAATTCTAGGAATTTCCACGAAGTCGTAAATGTGCGAAATTATTTGCATGTTTTGCTATACTCCGCCTCCTTTTCGTTCTACCAAACAAAACAACAACAGCAGCGTATGATATCTGTCATTTTTCCAAGAACCTAACGATAAAGTACTTTAAGTAAAATACTTTCCTTGAATTGCGTGGTTATTCCACAGCACACACTCTATCCTGATAAGCTAGTTGCTCCTATTGCATCATTCTTTTAAACCATTCGGAAGATAGAAATACTAACAGCTCGTGATATTCCTTCTACTAATAGTTGGAAAGATACGGCCATGATTAGCTCATTCGTGTTTGTCTCAACCTGGGATCTGAAATATTTTGTATAACCCTAAATTTCAGGACATGTAACGAGAACCGGTATATTCAGCATGGTACGGGATCGGAAATACTTTGTATAACCCTAAATTTCAGGACATGTACGAGCTTTGTATATGTATGTATATATACAGGGTGATTCAGCGATCATGAGATCAACTTTGAAAGATCATGCAGCTTACAAAACCATTTTTTTTTTTTTTTTTTTTTTGTATAAAAATATAGGGTAGGAAGTAACACGTTCAGGCATTAACAAAAAAAAAAAAAAAAATGAGATACGACAAGAAAAACATTGTTTATTTACAATATCATTACAAAGTGCTTCTTTGATTCAATTTTACAATGAATGCTCAAAATTGCAAAACCCCTAAACCTCCTGATCTTTATTCATAAATAGGATTTAAATTTTAATTGGCTGCTTTAATGTTAGTAAATATAAATAAAAGATAAAGTTTTTAAAATTCAATTAATACGTACTCTAAAGTTAAAAATACTAAAAATAAATAAAAGTAAGATACAATGTAAAAACAAAAATAAAAAATTTAAGCTAACTTTAAATTCGGTACAATTAGGGACCAGCTGAAGACAAGACAAGACTATTGAAAAAAATAAACAAAACAGTAAAAAGGTTATGCTGAATGGTGGGAGCCATGGTGGTGATCTGAAAAGCAAAAATTAATACAACCTCACAAAAAAAAAAAAAAAAAAAAAAAAAAAAAAAAGGGCCGATGTCAGAACCGAAATTCTTTTTTTTTATTTTTTTGTTCATTTTCCTTTTTTTTTTTTTTTATAATTTTATTTCAGTCCTTTTGTTTTCCTAACAAAAAAAAAGGGGGGTAAAAAAGCATACAATAAAAACCTAATATAATTACTAGTCGGAAAATGGAAAATTTAGGTGCACAACGTGTAGAAAAAAAGCGAAAGGAGCTGAGTTCAGTTTCAAACCCTCAACCTCGCTGTCGGAGATCCGATTCTCCTCCTAATATTAAAATATACAATAATTATATCACCTGGTCTAAAGAAACTAAGTACTTAGGAATTATTCTTGATAGTAAACTTAACTACAGATCGCATATCTACAATCTTAGAAATAAATTCAGTACTGAATTTAGAATTCTCTATCCTTTAATCAATAGAAATTCAGCTTTACCTCTCAATCTCAAAATTCTAATATATCTCTCTTATTTTCGTCCAGTATTAGCTTATGCGAGCCCAGTTTGGGTTCTGTCGTGCGTACAAATTTTGAAATTATTCAAAGGCTTGAGAACAAAACTCTCAGAATGTTAACGAATTCACCCTGGTACTTTCGTAATGACGATATTAGACGAGCTCTCTCGATTCCAAGTTTAAGACAATTTGTACACAAAATTTCTACTAAATTCTATAATGATATGCGAAACATTAATAACCCTGTGTTAAATATCCTACAAAATTACGATTATGATATTTTTTCCCGCAAACATAGCAAAAGACCTCGCACTGTTCTAAATATTTTTAATTAATTCCTTACAACTGCCTAGATGAAAAAAGTTCGCTTTTCTCCTAAGCTATTTTTTCTCCTAATTTGACCTTTGCTCATTCTGTTTTATTACATGCAACTGATTTTATCAACATGTACATTTTTGAAATTTTTGATATTTTTCATTTTATAATTTTATTAAATAAATAATTCTCTTTTAAAAAAAAGGGCATTTAATTATCTATTTTTCTTATTAACTCAAAGGGCATGAGACCACCGGTATGTTTCAACATTTTACAATGAAGGAGCTAGTGGCCGCTACGCGCCCAAGGATCTCCGTAATAATCTACAATAAGAGAACCGATTCTTTACCTCTGCGCCAGTTCGTCTTGTTTAATGGAAGATCGATAATTTTTAAGCCAAAGTAAACACGCAATGGACAAAGTAAATACAATGAGTTAAATTGTCTCAGCGAACGTTTAAGTTCACCCCGTTATCTAAATCGGTGGCGCTTTGCAAAGGCGGAATGGCAGGAATGTTGATGTTATGTTCATTCATTTAAAGGAAATACATATCACATATTACATGAGTACGTTTTTTATGGGATTTTTCTTTTGTGAGGGGGGCATTCAATTAGTAGCTAATTTTCTTTTTTCCGCAATAAATTCTGGGATTTATAAATCCACCCCTGAAAGTTTTAAATCCCTATACCAATTGTGTTTCTTTCTAACAGTCTTATACATATATTTTTATTAAAAAAAGAAATATTATTGTTTCCTTTATTTCATTTTGTTGCAATTATTGGCATGGTACTTTTGTTTTATGTGTGTTATTAAAATTAATTTTGAAGAATTTCGGTATTTGCTATATCTTGGTAATTTAGATCTAGAATTAAAATATTTTTATAAATAAAGTTGAGAAATATTTATCCAATTTTTTTCTAATAATTTTAAACTGCTATTTTTCTTTAAACTCACAATTTACTTTTCTATGCCTTCCTTATAACATGCTGCATAACCTAATGCAGCTGGCAATTCAGAGATAGTTCATCTTTATGCCGCATCGCTTATTTATTATATTGCATATAATAAATAAGTGATGATATTTATTATATTGCCCCTCATATTGCACCGCTGTTACTCATATAGCACTACCCAGGGGGCACGCGTAGCTTGAAGATATGCTACAGATACAAGTAACACTACCCCTACAGCGCTTCTACGATCATATTAGATCGGGACTTACGGCTTAAAGTGTATTCCGAATCACTACAAACATCCATGGCACCACCGGGACTCGAACCCGAGACCTGTGGTACCGAGCGCCAGACATTCGGCCGTCAGGCCCCTTTCATTCGTCGTTGAGAATTTTATTGTGTTCCAACACAATAGAATTCTCAACGACGAATGATTTCATATCTTTCATAAATCGAAATCTGACTAAACATAAATGGCGTTTTCCCCCATGGTTGAAAGATATAATAACTGTATTTTTCATCATCATTGGCGCAACAGCCCAGTGTGGGGCAAGGACGTCTACTTATTGGTAGATATCGAGACGAGTGATATTTTTTTTTTTTTATGAGGTAGAATTGTCAGCTCTAAGACCAACGCTCAACAGTCATATGAGACCAGGACCTACGGCTTAAAGTGGATTCCAAACCACTACAAACATCCATGGCGCCACCGGGACTCGAACCCGAAACTTGTGATACCGAGTGCCAGAGAACTGTATTTTTGCACAACATAATAAAAAATTAAATCTTGTTTTACCTTCACTTGTCAGATCGAAAACAGCCACGTTAAGCAAAAGAGATTGGCAAGAACAGTACATGATGGAATAATTAAAACGCAACTTTGTATAGGATGCTGTTTCTAGAGTTCCAAGAATCGGGTGAGATTGACGCCAAAAGCTACAACTATTTTTAAATAATGGTGCCAACTGCTTGACGTAAATGAAATGAAAATGGAAAAAAAGAGACGAATAGAGAGTTACGCTCAGTGTGTGAACGAATTTGAAGAACTAGTACTAAAAAATACAAGAACGTATTTTCCAGCATGTGTTCTACATCATAAATTTCATTAATAATGGAGTTAAGGCTGTAGAAGTAGTGTTTAAAACACTATTTGCAAGAACCTAGAAGAACTAGAGTAATGAGGCTACAAAAACGATTTTGTTTCGTTTGTCACTCTACTGTCATTTTGTGTATACTTTGGGGTAATTATATCGGGATCTACAGTTTAACGTGGATTCCGAACCACTACACCACACCACATCACTGTCCCTAGAGCTGAGTTGTCCCTATGCAGTTTGCGAATGATGTGCGTGAGAAGTCTGACTGCGCTCCGTGACACTCTATCGTCATATTGAACAGCGACCTACTGTTTAAAGTGGATTCTCAACCCCTACAAACAGGACTCGAACCCGAAACCTGTGGCACCGAATGATAGAGCGCTAACACTCGGCCATTCCGCCCCCATTCCGAACCACTAACAAACATCCAAGCCACCGCCAGAATTCGAACCTGAAGACTGCGGCATCAACGGCCAGAGCGCTGCCAATTGACCATCAGGCAGCTTACGAAAATGGAGAAACTTGTGTGAAGAATGAACACTCGACAATTTAAAACATTTCTCTAAAACTAAAAGGACTATTCTGTTCTTATTTTATTTCAGACAAATCTAGTACTATAATTTTATTTATTTATTTATTCAATTGATTTGTTGCACAATATAATTATTTTGTTCGTTATTTGAAAGTTTTATATCCCTCAATGTCGCTTATATGATATTCTTTTGGCCAATTTTTTTTTATTTTGAATCACGAACAACTTGGTAGATATAGGTTTTAATTGTGGGAAATATTAGAGATCCTTTTTCTCTCTAGAATCGACATTTCACGCTTTTATTAGATTGTGTAGCATTGTCGGTTCGAGCACCCATATTGGGTGCCAGATTATAGTGTTGTGAGTTGTGCAGCTGGATTGTAACTAGGTGTGGTTGGGTTGAGACTTGAGACACAGATTTGAGAACTCACAGCTTCATTTACACATTACATGCACACAACAAGAGACAGACAATATTTTACACATTTAAAGATGTATAATTCTAGATGTGTGGAAGAATTCCATTTCTAATCCGAAAATTCGATACTTAGGTTTGCGCGGAATATACCTATCCAGGTGAGAGTCTGTAGGCCAATTTATACATAGGCTAATTATATTTCCTCTTGGGATGAAGATTGTAAACTAAGCTTTTCTCAACAGAAGCGCCTGATTGCGCTGTACTTCCTCTCTCAGGTGAGAGTCTCGAGGCCTAGTGACCATTTCTCCTGAACGCCACAGGGGGCGCTCTTGCAGTCCACAGGAGGAATCGCGGTTACAATTGTAGCATCAGCTATTTATCTATCGGGGGATTTCCGTAACTTATTAGCTAAGCCAGATACAGTGTATAGTGAATCTTGTAAATTGGACAAGACTTCTATGTCTGATATAGATTCTGATAGCTCCTCAATCATCAATTTCTCTGCCGCTTTATGAGGAACTTGGATGTGATGGAGTACCCGTAGGTAGAAATCTGACTTGGCTCCGTGTCGCTGAAGGAGGGTAGGACTGCGGGAGGACTTTTAGTGGGAATTGTCCTGCATTTGCGTATCGTATAGTAGAAAACCTGAAAAACTTCCTCCAGGTAGTACAATTAACGAGGCAAGATATTGAACATCCGAAACGAAATCGAATCTCCTCCTTTTTTTTATAGCGGCCTGATGGCCAATTGACTAGAGCTGTGGTCTTTGATACCACCGGCTTCATCGTTCAAATCCTGGCTGTGGTATGGATGTTTGTCAGTGGATCGGAATCCACGTTAAACTGTAGGTCCCGATCTAATTAACCTAAAGTGTGCACAAAATGACCGTAGAGCGACAAACCAAAAAAAAAAAAAAAAAAAAAAAACTCGTTTTTTGAAACATTGTTTACAACAAAGCCACCAGCGGATTGAATCTCCGCCCTAATGCTCACCAGCGGCGTATGTTGCCGCAAGTCGGGTTCGTTTATATACAAAAAAAAATTAATAAAATGTTTAACATTTATGGATATAAACACATGGATGGTGTAATTTATAGATGCACTTTTTCAATGGATTGTTAAAAGCACACTGACGCGAAAAAAATCATCTGACCTCTGTTACAATTCATGCTCTTAACTTAACTGTAAAAAAAAAAATAATAATAATAAAAAAATGTCATTCTCTTTTTAGAGTTTATTATTAAAAATTAATATTATCTAGCATTATTTTATTTTATAAATAAAAGATTGAATAAGAATTTCAATAATAAAATTTGAAATGAAAATATAAGAACATTTGTTTTTAACAATTTATACAAGCAATTCTGATTTTGGATTCAAATAAGAACACGAACAGAATTATGACAATTCTTTTCTTTTAAATCTCAATTTTGTTCATGAAAAATTATATTTCATATGTAATTAAAAGATAATTAAATAAAACTTTTCCATGCTTTTAGTGATTCACGATTAAGTAATAAAGGTTTCATAGAGAAAAAAATGGATGCCTCATTTAATTTCTCTTCTTTATAATTTGTTAAGCAATAAGAAATGAAACGCATGTTGTTGTTGTTGTTGCTTATCCCCTTGATTTAGAATCCTAAACCAAGTCCAGTAGATCATGCTGCATCAATAGATCGTAAACGGTCCTTCCCTCCTTTAACAGTTGCCTCACAGAGGCACCAATACAATCAATGAGATGAGAGGGAGATGCGATGGTCGAACAATGACAAAGGGCATATGTCTTCTCGTCTCCATTGAAGGTCAAACTCTTAATGTGGCCAGTCCTTAGTCTAGCTAAAACCGTCTGAGCAGGTCTAGGACAGGAGCACTGTATGGACATACCAGGATATTTAGCGGCGTACCATGCATGAATTGGTGGCGACCTCCAAGAGGTATTCACTCTGGCTAAAGTCATGGAATGAACCTCTGAAGCCAACAGATTGGAAGAAGAAGCTTTGGGAAGTTCGCAACCTTCCCTAGCGAGCAGATCAGCAATTTCAACACATATGTTCCAACACATATCTTTAGTTTCAAAAATGTACATCAAAAGTCAAATAAAAGTTATAGTTCTACGAAGCAAAGAAGCAAATTATCTCCGTTTTATTACATACCCATACAACAGGTGAAGAAAATACATTTTTGTTTCCCAGACCCATTTTAGAAATTTTTTCACAAGGCCACTCAAAATTACCGGCCTAGATTATTTTGTTTAAAGAACAATAAAAAAAAAAAATGGCGAATAAGCAGTTTTTATACATGCATCATATATAGAATACTTTAGTAGTGATTCATTATTTTTAGCAATTTGTAATATTCTGTATTAGATAAATATTTAATTTCTAATATTCTGAATTGAATAAATATTTTAATAATCTGCATTCAATAAATATTTAATTTCTAATATTCTGAATTAAATAAATATTTTAATAATCGGCATTAAATAAATATTTAATTTCTAATAATTTGCTTTAAATAGATAATAACCTAATATTCTGAATTAAACAAATATTTTATTTCTAATAATCTAATATTTATTTAATGAATTAAATGAATATTTTATTTCTAATAATCTAATATTTATTTAAGGAATTAAATAAATATTTTAATAATTGCATTAAATAAATATTTTTAATATTCTGCATTAAATAAATATTTTTGATATTCTGCATTAATTAATATTTAAATGTGAGATCAAACACAGATCCAAAAAGTTACAGAGATGTTAGGAGGAATTTTGAGAACATATACACATATTTTTTTTCGCATTTATGATTTTATTATTTTTTTATGTACTATCATCTAGATGTATTTGTGCCATAAAACTTTGATAAATATCAGATTAGATTTTTTATAATAAATCAACCCCGTAAAATAATTTCGTTGCCTTTTTTCTCACGATAAACTGTCCTTATAGCATGTTTTTCTCCAGCAACAACATTAAGCGTTGTTTTTATCACATTAAAACACAAAATTTTATGATCTATTTAAGTACGAACAAACTAGAGAAACCCATGAAAATACCTGTGCTTTCGTACAAAAAATGATTTAATATCGTTGCTTTTCATACTAAAATTATTTGAAAACAAAAGTTAGGAGGTAAATGAAACTTGCTCATTCCATATCGATAAAAACAAAATAGTAAATGAATAATGGTTAAAAAATATATTAAAAGTATGCATAATCTCTTAACACACGCATAAAATTCAAAATAATAGAGATACACATTCATAAGTACAACTGCAATTTATAATATAGCAATTTTTTTTTAATTTGAGGAATCTTTCGTTAAAATTGAGTAAATTTACTGATATTTAAACACCAATAATGTGGATGGTGAAATTGTTTATTAAAGATTAGATTTAATATATAAAAATAAAATAAAATTTTAAGTACATAATGCTGCACAGAATTTTTGAAATGAAAACATCAGCACTGTAAGCGAACAAAATTGTAATAATAATAGTAATAATTAATAAATAAATAAATAATTGTAATAGGTTGCGCCGATATACAGATTACCGATAAAATTTAGAATTTAATGTAAGAACAAAACGCATAACAGTAATCTTAAACAAATAAAAGAAAGGGAAGACATCAATAAATTCTATTCAGGCACAAGTCTGATTCCTGTGAGGGCTGACGGCCGGGTGACTAGCACTCGGTGCCACAGGTTTCGGTTACAAGTCCTGGTGGTGTCAGAATGTTTGTAGTGATTCGGAGGTCACTTTAACCCGGTCTAATATGTCTGTAGAACGTTGGGGGTAGGACTGACACTTCTACCTTGTAAAAAGAAAACATTTCCTGCCTCGAAACCTGCCAGTAGGTGCACGACCTTGGCCCACTATGGGGCTATTGCGTCAATGAAGAAGAATGTTCTTTTGGGGAAAAAGAATACTCTTACAAAATTCAGTTCCAGCAATAAATGGGAAGTAAAGAATTACCGCAATTCTTCAAATCACACTACAGATAATTTGTAAATTTTCATTAAACGTAAAATAATTTTAAACTGTGGATATTTTACAGGATTATAAATAAGAATGGGTCAAATAAAACATGTGGAGAAAAATTCAGAAATTTTTAAAAATTAAAAAACATTTAGCTAGGAAGTGAAATCTACTGACGTTAAACTACACCTAGCGCAGAGGTGTGAAGCCCTGTTAAATAACTGTCAAAGTCAATTGCTAAAACTCTTCACTATCCAAAGATTTAAATTCACCTAAGTTGACAAAAAAAAGTAACCGATTTATAACACTATCTAGCTTCGACATCGAGTACCATAGCTAAATGTAATCGTTAATTGCTTTTATTTCGTCAAAGGGAGTTGACCGCCAATTTTCATCAACGTAGTTAAATTAATGGTTACAGTCTTTTTTTCTAAGCCCTACTCCTCATCCTTTATTATCCAATCAGTTCTATTCTATTTTATTGCCGGGAAAGTGAAAATGATCTTCGGAATTAAGAAATGTTTCCTGTATTGCTAAAAGTTGCAATGAAGAAAAAAAATTTAATCAAAAAGGATAGTTTGATTTGAATAGTACAAATGTTCCATTCTAAAATTTTAAACGTAGCATTGAACATAAAAATAAATGTTTATTAACAATTGGAGAAAATTTTAAAAAACAGAAAAAAAGAACCTAAATCACTTATTTACAGTCATTCACTTAATTATTGCTCTGGAATTATTGTTAAGCCGTATGAAAAGTAGAGTTAGTTAAAGACTAAATATCGTGATCGTGTTAAGTTTTTCAGTCTATAAGTATCTTGTAAGACTTTGAAGCCCAATTTTTTATTTATTTTTATTTTTTATTTTTAAATGGAGGTATCGGAATTGTCCCGGTATGAGAAGAGGGTTTTTATTTATTGATTTAAGAAGGTTAGAGAGGCTGTTATATTTTCTGTGAGAGTTTTGATGGATTTTGGCCTGTCCCTGACAGATTTTTTTGACAAATTGTTGGGTTTCCATGGCTTTCTGTTGGAATGATTTAGTAA
Source organism: Caerostris darwini (assembly GCA_021605075.1). NCBI lineage: Eukaryota > Metazoa > Arthropoda > Arachnida > Araneae > Araneidae > Caerostris > Caerostris darwini. The sequence goes on along the minus strand of BPLQ01010645.1, from coordinate 218,809 downwards.
TTCTATCCTTTATAATGTAATTGGAAGCTGGCTTTTAATTTAGATGAGAAATAGTCTTCATTTTGAGTGCGATATAGTCTCCGAGCTTTAATAAACGAAACACCGTTGAGAATTTTGAATTTTAGAAAAGCATCTTCGACTTTATAATTAGAATAATAGTTGTCTGTAACCTTGTGTGCTTCACTGCAATTGACACATTTGGGAATTTGTGCTTAGCACGAATTTATGGAATGTTGAATTCTGCAGAATTCACAGGCAACTGAATTTTTACAATTCGTAGTCGAGTTCGTATATGAAAAACAATAACGACACTGGCAGGATATATGATAAAATAGATAAATTTTTCCTGTTGTGGCTATAGCCATAGTCTGACATATTCTGGTAAAATTATATCTAGAATAGTGAGCAAAACTGATGAGGAAAGAATAGTTGTTGCTCATTTTCTTGCAAATCTCAGAAGTTCTCTGACTGTAAAATTATCACCTAATTCCATTTCTGTTGCAAGTTTTTTTAGTAATATATTTGTGTGAATATTGTAAAGTAGAAATCAAGTGGAGATCCTTTTTGGGTAAATAGATGCTTACATTGGAAAGCCCATGATCATTTATGTTTGCTAGTTCTCTGGTGGTATCAAAATGAACACTGGATAGGATTAGCTTGCCTTGACGAGTGATACGCATATATTCAATATATTTCAAAGTACTGTCTTTTGACGATTGTTCTCTTTGATAACTCTACGACGTGCTTTTGGTTGACCACTTATAACCTCAAGTACAATGAATAATAATCGAGCGCCATGTTGATAAGCAATCTGTAAATTTGTAAAGATTTCACAATGAGATATAAAATTAATGTCCGTGCCTGTGGTGTATTCCAATGAAGTAGGATTTGATTTAATGTTTGCCATATCGAGCGTAAAAATCGCCCACACGAAATGTAGGGACTTCTTGATCTACATTAGTTCACAAATGAGAATTAAAATAAAAAATAAATACCAATACAAGCGTGTTGCCTGTAATGAAAACTAAATTAAAAAGAAAATAAAAAAAGGTATACAACCAGAAAACCTTCAACAAAGAACAAATAAATAAACTTAGATAAACGCTAAATGAACTTGAAGTCAACATCCATACAAAATTGTAAAAAATTAGATCCATATAATATTGTATCATTTCAAATCACATCCATATAATATTGTATCATTTCAAATTACATCCCTATAATATCGTAAATAAATCAACAAAAATTCTCGTAAACAACATTTAGATTTACGTTTCGTATTACTGTATTACTGGAAAAACAATTTACATTTTTAACTAGTTAACGACAACGAATTTACAAACTAAAATTAGTACCTACTATTTTCAGAGATAATGTAAATATTTTTTTTAAATATAAACGAAACTCGTACAATAGTATACAAAGTCTAAACCTAAATTTAAACAATCTCTTTCGAAGTTTCTTTTCTGCAAAAATGCGAATGATTTTTTTCAGATTCCGTCTAAACTTTCATAAGAAACATTTAGTTTTGTAGTCCGAGCCCGATGGCGTGGTGTAGTTAATTCAAAGTTCTGTTCTACGTCGGGTTCGCTAGCTAAACTTTCAGCTTCTAAGATAATTTTGTCAAAGGATTCCTCCGATTTAATTCTTAAAAAACATTAATTAATTATTTAATAAATGTGTGGTTTTGAATAAATCAATATCTGTGGATTGAAGTAGCTTACTTATCGGATTAATATGATTCAAAACTGTATACCAAATGGCGATCATAAACTACACATTGAACTGCCATTTCTTGTTGTGCTTTATTTTACTACTCATTTACTTTCTAGGTTCAAGTAAATGAAATATATTATTGGGGATTGTGTAAATTTTTTGTTTGAGCTCTAGTTTAGTCAGTTTTGCTACCGTAAGCTACCATCAGTTTTGCTACCTTCGCCTACTGCCCTGTGAACACACAATGCATTCTTTTGAAGAAGTTTCATATGATTAAACTAAAGAGTAATTTTTAATTATGAATAAACTTTTTTAAATAGATTGAATTTGAATTTTTCCAGTATTTTGTACAGCCTATATAAATTAAATATCCATAAAAAAAATCTAATATAGTTGCAGTGCGTCATCATCAGTTTATTTCGCTTTACTTCTGTTTATTATATTTGCTTAAACAATCAAACAATCACGTATTATTTTGGAAAAAGAAGCACGCGTGTTTGGGAAATTTTGTGCATGTTCTTTTGATAGCTTATATTGTTATATTTTGTTAGAGTTACGTTTTATACCTGTCAGCAATAATGAATCCTTGTTATGAAGCAATTGCTAAGAATTTCAATGATTTAGAAATTCGTTGCTTAACTTGTAACTTTGAAAACTATGATTTCAATTTGAATTTTGCATCTTGTAAAGATATCTCATCAAGCACATTAGTTAAAGCCATTGAACATGGTTCAAATAGCATCATATCGCATGACTATAAAACAATTTTAAACTCCAATTTGTCTGATTTTGGAATAAAAGAAGTAATTTTTGATCCTGAAAATAAAACTTTCAAGTGTATATTCTCTGAAGATAATGATGATAAACTGTTGGCTTACATGAAGGAACTTCTTTTAATTTTTATAGGAATTTCCGCTCTTCAACAATTTGTGAAAGCAAATATGTGTGGACCTGATGTGAATGATTCAAGTAATTACTCACTATTTAATTCTGTTTTTCCTGAAAACAGAGTTACCGAAGAAGATGTTATGCAATTCTTGTGTAGAAATGGTGAATTTCCTGTATCAAACATTGTTCAGTTAAAACTTCTTTTTTTAAGCCATCTGTTTTTATCTTGTACAGTTGAAACTGAAGAAGTTTGCCTGACTCGTAAATGGTGGCTAATGCGCTGTCTCATGATGCATCAGCATATATTATCTGAGAGAATTGCTTCAATCCATGATGAAATAGTTACATTAATAAATAGAACTTTTGAATTAAAATGGATTTTTGACAGTGCCCATCAAGAAGCTCTAGTCACATTTTATGTTGAATGTGCACAAATGCATTTACATTACCAAGAAGTTGTTAAGGCTAAAAATTTCATATCTAAAGCTCAAGAAATTGTTGGTTTAGAAATTGAGCTAAGTGGAGCATATGGTAAGAGAACCATTTATCAAAGGAAAGCTCTGCCTCAATTGTTAGTGAATTTGAATAGGAATCATGAAAAATTGCATGAAAATGAATTGGCAACTATTGACAATTCTCAATTTCCTCCTGATCTCCTTCTTCAAGATGATACAGTATTAAATAAAGTATCATTTAGTGATGTTAAGGATGAAAAAGTTGTTGATATCTTATCTGTTGAACAGATAGTTTTGTTAGGGTATTGCTGCTTAGTCAGAAAAAGTGAAGCTTTTGATGAACTTTTACGGGAGAAATCGACGGCTTACATAAGTTGCTTACTTGAGCAACGTAAAACATGGTCCATTTACGTGAAAGCATTGATTATGCGATGCAAATTAGAAAAGGACAGTTCACGTCGTTTAGAAAGGGCTATTATGCAAATGGAATCCATAATTAATTCCTTAAAAAAAGATGACCCAGGCTTTGTCATACGAGCACCTATGCTTTATGCTGTAGCTTTTCCTATGATTTGGACTATAGAGAAAGAACTTGCTGATTTGTGGATGTCTGTTGGGGCCACAAAAAGTGCTTTAGCAATCTATGAGAAATTACAATTGTGGCAAGATATTGTCTCATGCTATATGCAATTGGGACGGACTTCTTGTGCTGAAACCCTTCTACGAGAACAACTGGAAAAAAAAGAGACTCCTCTTTTATGGTGCCTACTAGGAGATGCCCTGGATGATCCTGATATGTATCTTAAGGCAGATGAGCTATCAAAAGGAACAAATGCCCGTTGCCAACGCTCTCTGGCTTTCTACTACTTCAAGAGAAAAGATTATGAAAAAAGTCTTCCTTTCTTCAAGCGTACTTTGGAAATAAATCCCTTACAATGCAGTGTATGGTTCTCTTATGGTTTTGCAGCTCTTGAATGCAAGGATTACCCTCTGTCTGCTCAAGCTTATAGACAAGTTGTTATGTTAGATCAAGATAACTTTGAAGCATGGAATAATTTATCTAATGCTTATATCCGATCTCAGCAAAAAGAACGTGCATGGAGGAGTCTTCAAGAGGCTATTAAATGTAATTATGAAGAGTGGCGTGTATGGGAAAACTTCCTTTTAGTCAGTATAGATATTGGAGTTTTTGAAGATGTTATTAGGGCCTGGCATCGACTTCTAGATATCAAAGGAAAGTATCTAGATCCTGAAATTCTGGGTATTTTAGTACGGGCTATAACTGAGGATATGCCAGATTTTAACGGCCAGCCTGCCTCTAAATTTAAGAAAGAGGCTCTTAAACTTCTTGGAAGGTTATCTTCAATTGTTCCTGGGGATTACAGCATTTGGGAAGCTTATTCTGCATTACTGTGTCCTGATCCTACTTTAGAAAAGGACTTAGAAGTATTTGAACGATCGATTCACTATCAGCAAAAGGCGATACAGATTTACACACAAAACAATAAATGGGAGAGTAACTTGGATCTTTTTAAAATGATATTAAAGAAGGCATTAAGATTATGCAATTTATCTTTAGTATACATGTCTATTGAGAATCCAAAAAAAGATAAAGTTAAATCCAGTGTAAAATTAGCACTGTTGGCTGTATTTAGCAAAGCTGAGAAACATCTTTTTCAATTCTCTGAAAGAGAGGAGTTAGAAAAAGAACTTAATCATCTGAGGAGTATGGCAGCTGAAATACAAAGTTTATAGCAAAATAAAGTTTAATATTTTATTTTATATTTTTTCATTTCATTCCACTCTAAAAAACATCTATTATTATAATTGCAATGTATTATTAAGGAAAATTTTCAAAACATATTTATTTGTATTATTTTTATAGTTTTTAATTTTTTAAACATTTTACTTGTAAAATGGCACTTCATTTTACATCTTATTTATCATGTGTGTAAGATTTAACATCTTCAGCGATGAACTTTTAAAGTGAAACCATTTTAAGCCTATTCCCATGATACTAACCTTTATTCTTATAAACCCAACATTGTGAATATTGGACTTCTTCCAAATAGTGAAAGAGAATTTACTTGCAAAAATGTTTTTCACTAGAAACAATTTTAATTAAAAAAAATAATAAATGCACATATATGTGCGTATGTCCTTTAAGAGGTTAAAGCATGATGTGTGTTAGTGACTGGTGTTTTTATTATTTTTTGTCAGAAATTTAATTATATATTGAAGAACATTCCATTAAATGTACATATGTTACGAACATTTATGTATCACTTTATAATATGTGGCAAATGTAAATATGTAACAAATGCATACAAAGTATAAAATGTCCATGTATAACATTTGAATTAAGATAAAAAATTATTTTATTATGTAAATTGCACAAATAATATGCAGTCTTAAAAATTAAACTATTCTTTTACTAGTTTCACCGACATTTCAATTGTTAATTTCTAATGATTAATTTTTTTTTATTATTAATGGTTTTAGATTATTTTAAGGGTTTTTTTTTTAAATCGAAATTACAGATTTATTATTATTTTTTTATCTTAACCATCTGTCTTTAAGTTTTAAAAAGTTATGATTAGTATCTTATTTTCTTCCTCTATTTTGGTTTGTCATATGATGAAATGAAATTTATTTATGATGCTCATCATGGAAGCCTAATTATGGTTTTGTTAATTAGTATGACAACAGGAATTATGCCATTCTACTTTAGAAAAGATAATTATAGTTTCAATTTTATTAAATAGAAGTTCTTGTAATCCAGTAAACCAATTTGAAATTATCTGAGTGCAATGATATTCAAGAACAAGCTTTATTATGCATAATTGTTAATATGTGCATTTTTATAATTTAGTAATAATATATATGAGAAATAATATTATACCACATATCTTTAAAAAAGAATTTTGTGGATATATTTTATAGGCGAAGATGACAAACCTTTCTTTAGCATGTCATAACCAGAACTGAATTTACTGTAGATATTCATCATGAATGATTAGTAAAGTTATGAGTATGACATGCTAATAATTAGTACTGAAAATTGTTTAACATTTTATAAATTAATATTTATGGAAAAGATCTCCACATAAAAAATTAGTTTTACTTCAGTTGGAAATTTAGTTTAAAATTTTCAGAACAATAACTGGACATGATTATCTTGGGAAACACCTTCACAGATTTGGACTAGCAGACTCTCCGACTTGCCCACTTTTGCTTGACTAATTCTGACATGAGTGGTAACCACTTGAACTACATTTCTGAACTAATTGACATAGTAGCTGTAAATACTGCAAAAGATTTTAATTATTTTATATATGTTTCTGAACTGTATTAAGCTGTTCGTCATAGACTGTTCGCAGTCATACCTAGGTCTGGCGTAGATTAAAAAAAAAAAGGTTAAATTGAATCATTGTTCTAATTACATATTTTAATAATATCAGTCAGTAATTATTTAAGACATAATATATTTCTAAATTATTATTAAATCAATAACCCAGCCAATGAAAAAATTACACAGACACTAATATTTGTATTAAATTTTTAATGCATTTTTATTTTATTATTATTTTTTTTACATTTTTGTTTCATACATTTACATTTTGTATTCATTTTACATATATTTTACAATTTTTATAAGATTTTAATCATTTATATAAAATTTTTAAGATTTTTTATAATGGGATAATTAATTATATTTTAATATAACATCACAAACACATAACACAATAATTTGACACAAATGAGTATTGCAGAAAAAACATTTTTAACCATTATACTTTTTTTTTTCTCTTTTTGGGGCTAAATTATCAAGTATGCTTGTATTATAAAATTATGTGATATAAAATATCAAAAGAATATTATGTAATTTCTTTTAGAATTTTTTTAATGAATAATTACATACAAACATAAAGTGCCAAAGGATATCACACACTAAATTTTTTAAGCTCAAAATATCACTGATAAAATATAAATATCATACATGAAGTATTTTTTTCTAATGGCTCCATGAATTTTATTTATACTTCCTGAATGAATAGTGTTTTTCATTTATGTCATATATATATTTGTTTCTTTATAATTTAATTTTTTTAATCCTTCCCTTTTTTTTTAAATTATCTAATGGTGATAGTACGAATTTAAAAAATTGATAGCTAATTTTATTAATTTCTTCATAAAAAAAACCCAGTTTAAAATAATTTGAACATTTTTCTTCCTTCTTTTTGATGGAGATTTGATTTATTTAAAAATTTTTTTTTTTATCCTATTAAATAGCTACTATTCCATTCAAAAATTAAAATTATTAGCTCCATTAAACCGATAATAAATTAGTAAGATAATAGCCACTATTATATCAAAACAGCAGCTATTCCACATATATATTAAAAATATAATAATTTAGTAAAAAAACAGCAGAAGATATCTAAACATATGTGTAAATAGTTTTGGCACAACAGTTTTAGGAAGTATATAGAGATAGAGGCAGAAAACTTATTCTGCAATTTTTAGCATGTAACTGCACTCATTTGAATAGATAAAACAAAACAAAATCCCACAGATAATAAAATCTTGAAATTTCTTTTCTGTCTAATTATTATAAAAAAATTGTGGAAAGATATATCTTGGTTATTTCAAAAACCTGAAAGTTTTTGAGCAATAATGTTGACAAAGGAAATAAATAACGTTGAGGTAAGAATGTAATTATGCAAGCCTGCTATTTGAATGGATATTTGAAGGAATAGATTCAATACTTAAAACAATGCTTACTACTTAAAAATGCTCACTATTTAGGCTTTAAATGATGCTTATTATTTATGCTTTAATTGATGTTTATTAATTATGCTTCATAAATTTAGTGTTTGTACTTATAAATCAGCATTTATAAAAAATAAAATTAACATTTAGTAAAAATGAATAATTGACATTACAAATCAATAAATTTAAAATATCTAATCATGATGAAAAAAAATTGAAACTAATAAAACTCAAAAATTTTTTTTATCTGTTTAAGATCATAGGATTAAAACTAGTAAAACTGAAAGAAAAGGGATATTTTTCACATTTTCTACTGGTCCAGATACTCACTGGGTTTGTTATAACAATCAATACTGTTGAAGAAGTAATTAGTGAACAGTTCCAAAGATGCAAGGCATTTTGTGCATGCTTATAATCGCTATGAATTGTCAAGCAACGAGGTCTTTATCTGAATCAATTACAGTCTCGTAAATGAAAGCACAGTTGGAAAAACAGAAATAAATTAGAGTGTGCATCGTGTTGCCAGCCATAGGACTTGTATGACTTTATCAGGTAGTAATGGGTATCAGTTGACGTATTGTGCCTGGTTGATGTGAGAATTTTGTTTGAAAGTGTGTTCATTCCTTCTATGAGTTAAATCAATTTTTCTAAGGAAATAAATTTTGAAGTTCTTTATCTAATTTTGTTGATTTGATAAAATATAACTAAATTTCTTTGAATATAAATAAATTTGAATAAAAAATATTAAAACTTAATTTAATTTAATTAAGCATATAAGAAAATGGGGTTTTTTTTTTTTTCATGTGTTTTATGTAACAGGAAATAATGATTGTTTATGCAGTGAAATATTACGAAAACATTACTTCATTCCTTAGAAAGAGAGAATTGGTGAAATTAATTTTTAAAGGTGAATTATTTCTTGGGGAAGTCGAATGTATGATGAATCAGATTATCTTTCGAATATACTTAAGAACATCCATCAGAAGCTCGGCAGTCTCTTTTAAATAAATGAAGACTTTCGCTTGGCACTTAGTTAACATTAACAAAGCGACTTCGAGAGAAGTGAATTTGAATCTCGACAAAATTTCTTTCGATTTCCGGCTTAATTTCAGGGAAGCATTTTTGTGAGCATAGATCAGAATTTTCGCTTTTAAATCTGGACACCGCTTTAAAAACATTCACTTCGACATTTATTGTTTCCTTTCGAATTCATTGATATATTTAAAATTATTTTCATATAATTTCTTAACTACCTGGAAAACTAGGCCTCGTTAATTTCTGGCAAAGTTACTAACACTTAATTTTTTTCCACATTGTTAAAAAAATTTTTTTTTTTTTAATACAATGTTCTTAAGTATTTCTGCTATAACTGGACTTTCCACAGATTAGTGAAGATTCGTAATTAAAAAAGAACTAATTTTTATGGCATTATCTACACTGAAAACTAAGCTTTATGATTAAATTCTGGTTTCCTGTAAACATCGACGTTCAGCTGCGGTTTTGTGTCTAGAAATCGGGTAACATTTAATTTAAATATGAAGAGCAGAGAGGTGGGCTATCCAACAAGAAAAGAGGTACTCTGATTGGTATCCATTTTTAGTTTTTGCCATTAGGGTTAATATATCTTATTCAAGAACGCTGTCACTGTACTAAGCCAATCCTTGATAACAAACATTTCCGATATTCATTATAATATAACTGATTCCATATACTAAAGATAATTATTTAAAAGTTATAAATAATAATAATAATTTATTATTGAGCTAAAGGCAAAAGGAGAGCCAGGGTAGCTTGGTTGAGAGTGTGTTGGATTTCGGAATTGAGAAAGAGCTTTACTCGAAATTTGAAAAAAGTTAATTCAGTCCAAAAGCTTCTGTTTCTATACCGGCGATAGGCACTATAAATCTACAGACCATAAAATCTTTATTAGGTTTGAGATAAAAGAAAAGCGGATGCGAAAGCTCTGATCAACCCTATAATTAAATGTTCATTTCAAATTGTTGAAGCTCTATGTTGGTACAGCGCAGCAGGCTTCCTTTGATACTGCATGAGCATAGCTAATTTTCTGTATATCTGTCGCTTTAAGGGCGAAGGACTATATTTGATCGAACAACATAACGATCAATATAGTAACTATATATAATAAGCTGTATTGATTTGTTCCTAACGGTTGAAACGGTGCTGATTTGATATATAAGCCGAATGATATGTACAATTGACATTACTTTTAAAAATACGTCATTTTAATTTGTTCTTTTTGTCTAATTATTTCTGTAATTAAAATTAGTCCGGAACCATCCAATGCGCAAAAAGTCTCCATTAAGTATATTAACTGTAACTTTAATTCCATTACCTTCCGAACACATGGCGGTAAATATTATCATCAAATTTAAAAATTAAATGGTGTTCATATTTCGTTTTCATTTTATTTATTAATCATGAATTCGGAAAGCGTTGTGTTAAATTTAAGTAAGTGTGATTATATTCAATGTTACTTGTTTAATAAAGATTTACAAATCCAGGAAGTCATTTGCACCGATTCGTTCAAAACAAGATATCAAACAAAATAATAATAATAAACAAAATGTTTATTTTACAAATTAGTGATAGATGTGTTCTTAATTTTTTATAAAATAATTTTAAATATTGATTTGGATATGCCGTGATCAACATTATATTTTAGCAGGATTACTTGGCTTTTTCAATTTTTTTAACAAATGTTGATTATTGCATGTTAGGGATTAAATTCTTATGACTTTTATGTGAAATATATTACAAATTTTTGGTTAGTGATACATTTTACAAAAAATTGAACTATATACTATTAGCCCAGATAAAACTTTATCATTTGTATAATAGTTTTGCTAATAGCAATAGTTTTGCTAATTTTTATGCACATTTCAAGTTATTTGGAATATTTATTAAACTGTAGAAGGTATTAAAATGAATGAAAAATATTAAAATGAAATTTTGCTAGGATATTTGTTGTACTGAAACATTTTCATATGAATAAGGATAATTTGAATTTATATTTAAAAAAATGCATTCCAGCTTGCATGCTATTTGTTGAGAATGAAAGAGGCTTAATAAATGTAAGCTAAAATGTAATTTATCAAAGTAAATCTTAAACATATCATGTATATATTAACAGAAATTTGTATTGCAATGCTGGAATAATATTCAATACTAGTTCTATTCCTTCTTTAATAAACAATTATTTGCATATATAAGTTGTTCTATCCTGAAGTTTTCATATTAAGGCAAAGAAATTTTTAACAAATTTTCATTATTTAGCAGTGAAAATCAAACATAAATAATTAAAATTTGGTTATTTTAATATTTGTTTGTAATTCCGAAATTTTAAACATCCATTAGTGAAAAATTGATTTGTTTTATGTATTTAGTTTGAGAAAGAATTTTGATTTAAATATTGATAAATAATTCAAATTGAAATAATTAAAGAAAAGAAAAATTTTATTGTATTTTTCTCATTATTATAGTTTGTCAAATGTAATAAAAATTATTAAAACATTTTGTAAGGTATAAATTAAGATAAATTGTTAATCTATGGTTTCTTCGCACCATTTGTGATAAAACTGTAGGTTAAGTATAAAATTTCAGAAAAAAAATTTAAATGTTATTTTTTTATTAAGCAGTAATTATTGCTTATATTTACATGATGTTGAAGTTTTTTTAAAATCTATTTGAATCATTTATACTGAAAATGAGATTATGATTCAAAGTTAAAAAGAGCAATAATGCTAAATTTATCTTAAATAATCTGGTAATATTTTCTATTAGAAATAAATTTTGTCATAAATAGTTTTTCTTCAATAGCAGTTTTTTATTTGAAGTGTGTTTCTGCTATATATAGAAATTCATATTAATTTCTCAAAAAATTTGAGTTTTTGAGAATTGCATGTTCCTCATAATTTTATTGCAAAATTGATATGTGTATTTTTTTCTCTTTCAGATGATAGCACACTTTGGGCACCTTACAAAGAATTGTTCAATGTTGTCTACAATGCTATTACCCAAAAAGATGCTAGTGCTATACAAGATCTGGAAGTTGCATTGAAAAGGCATAAACCAGATTTAATATGTTTGTTAAGAAACCCCGTAAGTAAAAATAAAGCACATTTTATAAATTACTATGCTATTGACATAAAAAGATTATTTTTAAAGATAACTTCAATAAAAATATTCTGTAAAAATTTTTCATAAAAGTGAGATTTAATCTATTTTTTTTTTTTTTTTTTCACAATTTTTAAAATAATCAAATCTTGCATATTTAGATATAATTTTCTTCATTTAAATGCAGATGTTATTAGAGGTACTAATTTTTGATACATTGTCTTACAATATAATTTTGCTGCAAAGGTGGTAATTAAATTGCATTTCTATGAGAATTTTAATTTTAAAAATTACTAATGGTTTAATTTATATATAAGTTATAAACATATTTTGTAAGCTGTGTATGATTTATAATTAATATTTTTTTGCAATCATGTAGTATTTTAAATTGCTCAAGAACTGTTTACTTTTTAATTTAATGTAAATATTAAATATATATATTTTTTTAAATCATTCAGTCTCGAAGTCCAATACACAGAGTTGCTGTGAAGCAAGCCTCAACAACTGGTATAGCTATTGTTGGGCGGGCAGGTCTCCAGATATTGCCTCAATCACTTGTCGATGAAACTCTTATTATCAGTGATATGTTCGAACTCAATGAGCTGACTTCATTAGAACTTTTGATTGCTGGTAATGTATTGCTATTTTACTTATTTTTATTCACTTAGAACATTATAAAGAAATTTTTATTTAGTTAAAACAAATTATTTTAACTTTTATACAATCCATTGTTTTTTAAGTTCTGTAAATATAATTATGATATCATCCTTTTGAGTAATGTATTTTTTTCTAATTTACATTTGATATTAGAAGTGAGAAATAAAAACACTAATTGTCTTTTAAATTTCAGTTATTCCAACATTTCAATGTTTATATGCATCTTAAATAATAATATTTTAAGATTAGTGGAATTAAATATATCTTTTTTTATATATACAAATTTATGTTGTCAAATTATACATGTCAATAAATTTATGCTAAAATATTATCTGAATTTTTATTTTGGTTTCTAATTTTTTACGAAAACTGATTTAGTATTATAACTCTGTGTTTAAGAACTACTTTGAAGAACAGATTATCCCTGCTACTCCATAATCTTATATTCTTCTTAATCATGGTCTGCATGTATAAGGATTTTTCTGTTTTCATTATCTTTTTTAGGAAAAAGCACAGAAGTTTTAAGAATTGAACTAATACTGTTATTGATCCATTAGAGATTCAATATTTTGTTGCCCTGTTTACTGTGTAAATATATTTGTTTTAAGAATAAATCTTGTAAATTTTTGCAAAATCCGTTCTCCATAACTTTGATTATGTGCATGTTTCATAAATAAATATGTATTTGAAGAAAGGACCCATAAAGAATATGTGAAATTCAAACTTAAAAATTTAAGGCTACTTAAAAATTTAAGGCTTAGGCTTTATGAAGAATGCTATTGAAAAAATTATCAAAATAAAAACATGTTTTCTATATAGGACTGTCGCACCACTGAAATAGGTAATGTATATTCTGTGTTACCATGTTTAATCTAATTTTTATCTCCAAGTAAAATTCTGATAAGTAGTATTGTATGCTTCATAAAATGTGACTTTATATAATTACACTTAGAATTGTGTCTTTAAAATGAAATGCTTCTTCAAGGTCAGCAACAGCAGCCTCGATTTCCTGGTTTGACCCGAGGATTGGTTGCCATGTTGCTTTACTATGATGGACGTAGAAATTTAGTGAATGCTTTACAGCTTTTGGTACAAGCTCGAGAAGGTCGTACATGGACTTTAGGAGTTAGTGCTGAATTATCTGCAATTATTATGAGATTCACTAACCAACTTAAAGATGAAGGAATAGTAATGAAAGTTATTGGTAAATATGTTTTATATATTTTTTAAATAAATTATTTATCTATGCTGAATTGTACCTTTTATGTTACATGTAATATTTATTTTATTTGTTATTCTGCATAATGAAATACAGTAAGCACTCTTTAATCTAGCATATTTGGGACCATGACTGTGGCACATTGTCGATCATCAATATAGTTTTAGTGGAAATTCCAAAAATATGTCACTCTAGATAAAAATTTAAACAATTAAAACATTTCCATATCTAATGTGTTGATGCGCATTTCGATATCAATATCTGTCAAAGTATTTCATTATTCCAACAACTACAAAATCAAAATTAATCATACAATCAATCTAACCACTGAACATCAATTTAATTGGATATTCCTGTATTATTAAAAAACACTGCATAAAAGAAAAATTAATACATTACAATGACAATTAAAACAACTTGTGATAAACTACTTTATGACAAGAAAAAATACACATGAGAGTTACTGTTTAAAAAAGAAACTGATATTATGTTTCTTCTGTGATTTGGATTTCTTCCTCAGAAAATCATTATAAATTATACACAAATTTATGAGTTCTGCAGTTATAAGTTCTACACTGTATTGAAATGAAAACTGGTAGTTATGATAATCACTGGGTGAAATTGTCAGCAGCATTGTATCACGACTTGGCAATTAAGGTAAATGTCTGAATGCACATGAAAAAAATCAGAAAGCAAATGACTTTATTAGTACAGAATTATAGAAAGTACCAAGCCATCGAATGCCAGATTAAAGTGAATATACTCTATATGCATTTCATTTGGTGCAATTAAAATTTTATAAGTTACATGTTTTTATATATTAGTCTTACTATAATGTGTTATTTGTTTTAAAATAAAAGTTCATCTTATTACTATGTGTTATTTGTTTTAAAATAAAAGTTCATTTTTTTCTCATTTATTTGACATGTCTGTTTTTAGATCTCTTAGAAAAAATTGATGTCACAAAAGAATTGGAGCTTTTACATAGAAATCGTGCTTTGGGTGGGCCAAGGTATCGTAAGCAGGTAATTTCTTTTTTTTCTGATTTTTGTACGGCATTTTTATTTTTATTTTTTAAAAATAGAATAATCTGAACAGTTGTAAAATTTATATATAAAGAGGTTAAGGCAATTTTATTAAATTGAAAATATTCCATTAGTAATTTTTTGTTAATACATTTAATCGAACTGTCTTTGTGGCTCCTTTTAAATGCAACAAAAATCAAATGATAGCCTAAGCACAATGGCCTTGTATGCCTCTGAGCCTGCAGAACAAACCTTATTCCTATCAAAGTTTCACCTATCATGATTAAATATGCTTGCATTTCTCATCATTTGGTTTTAAAATATGTTCTAAAATTTAACAAAGTATAAACTTGAAATTGCCAGTGGACAAAACACCAACACAAAAACACCAACACAGTGCTTACAGATTCTTACTGAAGCTTATGGAAGAGACTGTATTTACAGTAAGCAAGTGCTTGAGGGGGTAAAAAAGATTTACTAAATGGCATGAGGAAGGGGAAGGCAACAAGCTTTTTGGGCATCCTGCAGCTTTGAGAACCAGCAAAATATGACACTCCCTTGAAATAAAAGCCAGATTGTTCAGGCAAATTGTCAACTGAGTATTTAATGATATCTGAAACTACAAATGTCGATAATTGCCATGGGTGCTTGTTGTGGTTCGGAATCCACTTTAAGCCGTAGCTCCCAGTCCTAATTGGATCGTAGAGCTTTGCGGGGGCATTGTTAATCCGCGTCCGTAGCTTACCATCAAGTTACATGCGCCTCCTGGGTAATGCAAAGTGAGTAACATCGGTGCACCCCTTTTGGCATAAAAGATCACAGACTATTTGCCAGCTGCATTAGAAGAAGAAAAAAACAAAACAAATGTTGATAAAGATTGTGGAAAATTTTTTAAGAGAATCTCAAAATGATAAAAAAGTTTGTGCCAGTAGTGTTTCTAGGATTCTAATACCAAAATCAATAGAATGGCAAAAGAATCATTTTGGCAATATACTGGAGAAAACTAATTTTGTCCTCATATTTCTTTTTAAAAATTTTTTATTACTTATGAAGAAATCTAAACTTTTTAATGGGATCCAGAGATAAAAAAATAATCCATGTACTTAAAAACCCCTCTTCCCCAAAATAGAAGAAACTTGTCAATGTAAATCAAAATTTAAACCAATGATGATTGCATTTTTTTGATATCAAAAAGAATTGGTATTTGAGGGCAAGTTAGTGAATCATCATTACTATAAAGAACTTTTGGTTAACCTGTGAGGAAAAGTTATTAAAAAACATCAGAACTCTGGTAAAATGGTTTCATTCTTCATCAAGACAATGCTCCTTCACAAACACTATGCAAAGCAATTTTTTGTTGAAAAATAGATTACAATACTGGAATACTGTAAATTCCCCTGAAGCATCTTTTTTAAAAAAGTAAAATATGTGCTCAAATGAACCCATTTTGAGTCATTGAAAGTTATTAAGAAGACAATGTCATAGCTATTTTAAACAATTATCTATGAATGAAGTTCAATGTGCTTTTGACTTCTGGAAAATAAAAATGAGTCTATGTGTAAGCTCCGCTGAGGAATACATTGAAGAAAACATTTAATAGATTTCTCACAAATTGTAAATAAATATCTCTTTTTTTTTTGTGTCAGTCCTTTTACTTTATTGACATTTGATGGATGATATTTGTAAAATTTTTATTGTATTAAGATTATCAATAATCTTACTGTCTATGTAGGTTACAGATTTAATATGTGAAATAAAGCAAACACTTGCTGAAATATTGTTTGGTTGGGCATGCCAGGGATCTTTCACAGAAGATGAAGTATCTCGCCTGCTAACTTATCTATCCAAACAAACAGGTGTGAGCAGCGATGGCAGTTTGGATGATGCTGCACTCACCACTGCTATGGCATTTTTGTATGTGATTGATGTGAGCATTTTGCAAACATCTGATGAAATGGATGGTGAGATTTTTTTAATACATGTATATTTTGACTTTTTATATATATTTATTTCATTTTCGTTATGAAATGAGTATGAGACTTTTTTTATATTCATATGCTTATTTTTTTTACATGTTTATTCACATTTTTATAGTATAAATCTGCAATGAGAAGTTTAAAAGCTTAAATTAAGAGAAGAAAAAAAATAAATTGAATAAATTTAGAAATAGTTACATCATTTCATATGATGTACTGATACTATTTCATAAATTCATTTATTGATTGTATTTATAAAAAAAAAATGGAAAGCATTGTATTATCTTAAAATTGCTATTTAAAATATTTTTCCATTTTAAGTGTTTCAAGACTGTCAAATTTTATTAAATTTTCTAATATTTTTTTTTTTTTAATTATAGTTGTAAAAGTAAGAAAAATGCACAAATATTTGTAAAAGTATTTAAAACATAAATATAATCATTTATCACTTATGTTTTAATATCAGTATTTACTATATATGAAAGAATTTTTTAGTTATATTATGCTTATTAAATTAAAAATATTTTTGGAAATATAATTTTTATTTTCTTGCATAGCTATAATCCAGAAACTTAATCTTGTTTGTGTGCCAAATTTGGGTTCTTCCATTCACAAGCAGTTGATTCTGACAAATGAAAAATGGCAAATGCCTGGATTAAAATCTATTTTTCAATTGGCCTGGGGTGTCACACTTAGAACTATGTCTCAGTTTCCTGTCACCACTATCGGTATGAAATAAATTCATTATTATTTTTGAATATTTATAATTAAACATTTTGATTGGAAGCTCTCTGTTTTTTAATTTGATTTAGTTCATGTATAAAAGAAATTTGTATTTATAGACAAAAAGAAACCTAAAAGCATGTAAAACATATAAAATCCTAAGTTGGAAAGAAAAAAAATACCAATAAGTTATTTAGAATATTAAACTTAAAACATTTAAGAGAAATTATAAATTATTCTTTAAGGTAATGTATATAAATGCTTAAATATTAAAATAAAATTGGGTAATATCCATGTTTTGTTGTATAACTTAATGTTTCAGAAATTTTTAATAAAAATTGCTTTATTTCATATTCAAATTGTTCAAATATAGCTTTTATTATTCAAATATAAATTCTTTTTTTATTGAAGTTCATTAGTACATGTCACCGCTCAATATTGAATCCCCCTTAAAAATGTAACTTGTAATTAAAATAAGGAACGTTTAATCATATCTTAAATGCCAAAAATGGGTGATTAATTTTATTACATTATATTCAAAATTTTACTAGTTTTAAAAATATTTATGTGAGATTATTTACTATATAATGATTTGTTCCCAATTGTCAAATTGAACTATTAGCCAAAGACACTAATTGAATATAAATACATTTTCAGGTGGAAATATTGGAGATTGTTTAGAAGACGACGAAAAAACAATTGATACTGCTATAGAAGATAGTGCTTTCCAGGCATTGAGAAACCTTATTGTTAAAAATTCTGTCTTCCATGAACAAGTAAGTGATATATGAAGATTTTTTTTTATATTATATATGCTTACTATTGTACATACCAACCTGGCTAAATTGAAAACTAGATAATATTCCCCAATATGTTTGGTAATTTATAATGTTTAAATACTTAGTAATATTTCCATTTTATTTTGTCTTTAGTATTGCTGTCAAATAATAATAAATGTTCTTTAAGGTCTGTTACAGTAACCTCTCTTTAGCCCTTTATTCGATGGTGCGACTTGGTCTATAATCTGACATCTATTGAGCTGTTCACTTTATGAATTTAGATGTTTGTTAACCTTGATTGTCAGATGACGACACATTTTTGCTCATATTCATCAGAGTTGATATAGTTCAAAATGTGTGTTAACACATTAAATATGTGTATGTTTTAATCGTTTAAATTTTTATCCAGAGTGCATTTATTATCTTTCCTATTCCCCATAAAACTATTAATTCTCGATTATCCAGCATGGCTGTGATCTCGAAAGTGCTGGATGAAAGAGAGGTTACTATGGTTAGTTTCAGAATTGTGATTAAAGTATAAAATTTAAATGCTATGCTAAGAAAAATATTTGATGACTAAAGAGGCTATCACAAATATCTTGTATAATTGAATTGGATTTGGATGTTTCTTAGTTCCTTGTATTAGTTATATTCAATGAAAATGTATGTATCTACCGTCAGCAACAAATATAATTAAAAATTTCATCTCAAATCTTGCTCATTTTGATTTATTTAAATTAATTTTTATTTAAGTCCATAATATTAACAGTATTAATATCCTTTTATAAATTGCATTATTTACGAGAAAGTTTTGTTTTATCAGTTTGCAAATATTGGCAGTTGTGCTTATGATAATTACATTTAATTTTTCATTTAATTGCTCATTTAATGATATTACATAATTATATCAACTTAGTGTGATTTATTTTTTTAAATGTTTTTATATTTGTATAACCAAATTAAAACTTATTTTCTTTTTTAAATTCTATAATACTGATTGCAACAATGTTTTTATTAATGTATTCTAAGAATAAAATAAGTATAAAATGTTAAAAATTATAAAAGTCTCTATATTCATAAATAACATTTAATTCTTTTTTTGCTGTAGGAATTTTTCCTGAAACGTATTCATAATGTGATCACAGATTTTATTGTTTTAATGCCAATTAAGGTAAGTTTCATTGAAATTTTTTATGTGGATCTATTTATTTTAGATAATTGTTCAGAAAAATGTTATTTAATTAGTAGTTTTGAGATGCTTGTTAATGTTGCTTTATTTCAATTTATCAAAATGCCATCAAGCTAAAAGGTGCATTATGATGAGCATCAAAAAATGATAATCGAATTCATGGTAGTCTTTCATATTTGATAAACCTTTGAGCTTTGAACATCGTTTTTAATCAAATGAATTGTTGCACAATATTTCCAGCAACCGAAAGAAATAAAAAGAGGAAATTAATAATGGAAATGAATAAAGAGGAAATGATAGATGTAGCGTTTGATCAATTAGATCACAACATTATAAAACTGGAAAAATGATAAACTTTGAATAACATCTATCAAAAAAAAAAACAGAAATGAAAATTAAAGTTCCTCATTGGTTACAAGACTTCATAGAAAAGGAAGTATCTTTATAATTTTGTAATAAGCATCCACAGTGATATTGATTATTAGAAATAAAGAACCTTTTACCTGAAATTTTTTTGTTGCATGTTTTTTGTACATTGAAACAAAATGTGTTGTTCAGAAAAAAGATCCACTTCTTCTAAGGAAACAAATGTAGATAACTTATCTAAACTAAAACTAAAATGTTTTATTTTTTTCTTGCTGTAAGATGTTATGATAGCCAAAATTTCTTTATCGATTATTACACTTTATAAGTATATCTTCATTAACATATGTCTTTTTAAATATTTTTAACAGGTTGTTTTTAAAAGAATAATTTATTTTTTCTTAAACGAAGATTGCTTTAATGGATTTAATTTTTCTTAGGTAAAAGAACTTAGAAATCGTGGAGATGAAGCAGCTAGAATTATTGCTTCCCATTCACAAGAAGGTTTAGAGCCTCCTTCAAACCTGCCATTACATTTTGAGCATTTGTTAAATTTGGTATGTATAACTATATATATGTATATATATATATATTTCATAATAATTATTCCATATTTTAAATATTTATTTTAGTATTAATTTTTATATTTTAAAACTTTTAAAATGAGTTTTGCAATCCTTTAAAAATATATAGCTTATAATGGTTTCTTGATTAGATCTATCTTGATGGCTAATTTAGTCTAGTTCTGTTTCATTTTAGAATGCTATGTTAGCCTCATTATGTTATTTTAATATATTTTAAAAATATATGCAATTATTTTTTAAACTATTTTTTTTTCTTTTTCTGTTATTTGAAAGTATTTTTTTTCCAGATATCCAATATGTATTGTAAAGATCCATTAAATTTAAAGTTAGCTGCTGAATATTGGTGTCCATCTGAGAGCTTAATGGAACAATCTTATTTACAACGGCCATCACAAAGACAGGTAAAATTTATTTCATTTTTAGGTTATTGTTTATTTATGTATTACATATTTCCGTAGTTAAAATTTAACAAGAAACTGTATCTAATAATATTATTTCAAAGAATAGGGAAAACTATTGTGTTTTTATTGATAGAAAAATTTCATTTTTTACATAAGTATCAAAAGCAGTCCTACTGACAAACCATAAAAATCTTGATATAAGATACTTATGAAAGATAGTGTAAATTTTTTAACACTTATAAGGTTTTTTAATAATATTTTATTCAAAGACTTTGTTTTAAAGTTGCGTAAAGTAAAGCAAATGTTATTTAAATGCATGCAGTTTCTTTTAATTTCTTTTTAAGAGAAAAAATTCAAATTTAAATACACATCAACCTCTCTTTAATCTGACACATTTAAGACCATTGCCATGCTGGATTATAGAGTGTCAATATAGCTTTAATCAAAGATAAAGCTGTCCCAATAAAAATTTAAACAATTAAATGTGCATATTTAATTTGTTTACTTACATTCTAAAGTCATTAGGGGGAAATGTCATTTAAGAGCGATTTTAATTGCAATAAAATTAATTTTAATTTTGAATCATTAAAATTTTAGATGGCACATTAGTGAATGAAAAACTAGATGAAAAAGATTCACATTAACTGTTATATTCTTTTCTTACAAAATCGTTTTGTGCCACATATGTCTTACTAAGATAAGTAATCAATTCACCTATTACCTCTCTTTAACTAATTGGATTTTTAATTGCAATAAAAAGGATTTTAATTTTCAACAATTAAAATTTTAGAATACTTGTTATTAAAAGAATTATTTGATGGAAAAAATTCCATATTAAATATTATAGTCTTTTTCTTTCATAATTGATTTGTTTAGAATCTGTTTGATGAGCACCCCTAACAAATTATCGATTCTTTTTCGCCGTTAAACCGGTTGCTTACCATTTAGCGTGATCCATGGTCGGAGTACAACAATGTCAATCCACCAGAAATTTTTCACAAAAATTAATATATTAGCCTTCAATAACAAATTATTTCTGCATATTTGAAACAATATAAAATTTTAATTTTCTAAGTCAAAAGAAACTTGATTTAAAATTGTTTTTTTATATTATATTTCTAATTTTTTTTTTTTTACAGATTGCTTTGTATAAATTTATTCGTGTTGCCGGTGATTTATTACCACCACCATTATTTGTGCCATACCATCAAATGCTCACTAGTCTATCTAACTCTCCAAGCTGTGCACATAATTGTTTCACCATGTTGAAAATGAACAACAGAAATGGTAAATTTGTATTTTTTAAAATTAAATTTATGTTTTTACTCAATCATTTTTCTAAAATATACTTCTCAAAATAAGATCTTTATAGTTATTCTAATCTATTGATTAAAAACCCTTACTCCGAAATTATCATCTATTTAAATGTAAAATTATTTAAAAAATTATTATTATGATATATCTCTGATTTTTAACAAATATTTAATTTATTGAGGTCTTTTAAATGCATTATTGAAGAATAAAATCCATCATTTAGGGTATAAATTTTTTAAAATTATTACTAAATTAATAGTTTCTTGAATGTCAAATTTATTTGCTGTATAGAGACAATTTTTTTTTTTTTTTTTTTTTATTAAAAAACATTCCCCAGTATTTGTATTATAGAATCAAAAGCTTGGAAAGTACTAAACATCTGAATTTTTCAGGATCTCAAGCAAGTATTGTGTCTTGGGATCATTTCTTTGCTACCTTGCATCGCTATTACACTAGTCTTCATGAAGAAGTACCTCCATCATTAGATAGACAATATTCATTTCCTCAAAGAATGCATTTAAAAGGCATCACTCCACAAGAAGTCCAAGGTCTCATTGCTGTTCTTCAACTAATTGCTCAAGTTGTCCGTTTGGTAAGATTCAAATGTTTTTATTTTATTTTTTATTAAAAATATTATGTACTGTTTGTCAGCAGTACAATTCTTAATCTTGTTGTAATTTGTTTTTGTAGGATGAGATAGCAAGAATAACTTTGAGTGAAAATCCTCAGTATGTACCTACAGTTGTAATATTGGGATTGGTGACTTGCAGCATTCCAGCAACTCTGAAAGCCGCTCTCATTAATTGCTTAGCGGCTTTTGCTGAGTCACCAGAAGTTGCTTTAAATATCTGGCAAGGGTTAGAAAT
This sequence comes from Caerostris darwini, assembly GCA_021605075.1. Classification (NCBI taxonomy): domain Eukaryota; kingdom Metazoa; phylum Arthropoda; class Arachnida; order Araneae; family Araneidae; genus Caerostris; species Caerostris darwini. The sequence continues at coordinate 195,747 of BPLQ01010645.1, read as the reverse complement.
GGCACAGGTACTGCTTGTTTTAATGTTGATTATTATGTGCTGTAAATATTTGTAATTATTTGAGGTTTTCATCAATAAGAATTGTTAAAATAATGTTAGATTAAAGTGTACGTTTTTACTCTTTAAAAAAAAATTGTTTATCTTAATTTTATTCTCAATTTTTCTGTTAATTGGGCCTTTAAATTTTCCATTTATTATTAGCAAAATTATTTGCCTATGCTTCAACTATTATCTTTTAAAATTATTTGATTCAATTTTTGTCACTTTTAATTGTTACATCTTTCTTCTTAGATAATACCAACTGTGAAATCTCTGTCAGTATATCATCCTTCTGGAATATTGGTGAGTTATTTATAATGATATATATTTCTGTTTGTTATAAAAGATTATTTAACCATATATTTTAAAAATAATATTTTGTATTTCATTAGGATTTATTGTTATTATTATTTGTTTAATATTTAATTTTTTAAGTAATCACAATACCACTGTTCAAACCTTCTGAAAAACTAAAATTTTTTTTTTTATGCCTATACATTATTTACGTTTTCTCTTATTATATAAATTATTAATAATAATTTAATCTTAATTTTGATGATTTCCTCATGCTGAAGAGAGGTGGGGACATTTTATAGACATATATATATTTTATAGACTTATATATTTATTTATCCTTAACAAATTTTATATTTTATTGCACAGTCAACTCTCATTCAACTACTAGCATCTTGCTTCTTAAAATGTGCCCATTTAATGAGGCTTTTTATTTAAAAATTGTATAAATTGATGCTTTTTTTTTTTTTTTTTTTGATGAAATATGACAGTAGCAGTTTAATGAAAGTTGATTGTAATTTTTATTATAGTTTTAGTTAAATTAATTTTAAATTGGTTTTTTAAATTGCTGATATATATTATCATTTCTGTGTTAAATCTTTCCTATTCAATTTTGTGTTTTAGCTCTTACAGTATGAATAGCATTAATTGAAATTGCTAAATTTTGCCTTGTATTTATTAAAAAAGAAACAATTAATTTTAATGATTTCAGATGGAATTGGAAGAAGTAGAAACACGCATGGAAGAATATCCAGTTACACGTGCTATGCTGAATTTACTTGATTCTCTTTTAAATCATCCATATCCATCTAATCTTGGTTCAGGTTCACGGCAACCTGGAATTGAACCTTATTTACAATTTGTAAGAGACTCTGTGCTTCTTCGATGTAATTCACGTTCATATAAAGCAGAAGGAGAAAAAGTAAGCATTTGTTAGCTTTATTTTATTTGATGTTTCAATTTTTTATTTCTAAAAGTTAAATTTGCTTGTACTACATTATCTACAAGTAAATGAAAATTAAACTAAATGTAGTATTCTATTTGAATTGAATACTTAAAATCAGAGGTGTTTTAAAATCAGGTCTGTTTAAAAATCTAATTCCATGTTTTTATAAAATTAATTTCTGGTCTTAAAGTTAAAATCTGGTAATTAATGTTAAATTAGGGCTTGTTGTTAGGGATCTGATGGCCGAGTGGCTAGCGCTCTGGTGTTCGGTACCACAAGTTTCGGGTTCGAGTCCTGACGGTGCCATGGATGTTTGTAGTGGTTCAGAATCCACTTTAAAACGTAGGTCCCAGTCTAATAAGAGTTGCGGGGATATTGTTACTCCACGTCCGTAGCTTATCTTCAAGGTACACGTGCCCCCTGGGTAGTGCTAAGTGAGTAACGTAGGTGCAGCTCTTATGGCATAAAAGATCACGGTCTAAGTATTTGCTATCTGCATTAGAAAAAAAAAATGTTAAAATTAAATGTAAAGGAGGCATTTCATTTGTTTCCTTCATTAATGCAATCAATAGTAGACAGCTATTACTTTAACAACAAACCAAATAGTTTTGTTGAGAGACTTTTCTCAGAACTGAGGCTTATGAAACATTATTTTGGACCAACAATGAAAGAAGATCTTATAGAAAATACATTTTCAAGTAAAAATAAGATCTAATGCATGACAAACATAGCATCTTAGAGCTTAAAATGTACAATTTTATTTTGAATGTCTTAGTTATTCTATAATATAATCGGCAGTAAAAAATATAATAGTATTGTCGGCAATAAAAAAAAATAAAACCTTTAATAACTTTCAGAATTATCATTCAATCTACACTTAAGTAGTGCAGTTGGAAATGACTAAAAGGGAATTAATTTGTGGTGCAATGTTATTGTTTAACAAAATTATTAACCCTGTAACTTGAAGTTTTTCCATTACAGGACCTGAGCTTTATAATTTAAAAATAAAAATATTAATATTAAAAGCAATTTTTTTATGATTCATTTTATTACATCAAAGTGATAACATTTTAATTTTGTATAAACTATCATTCCAACAGCTTAATATTTTTTTATTTGTAAAAAACTATGTAGTTTAGTATTTTTTAATGATACATTAGTTTGCACAGTAAAGCTGAATTTTAAATTCTTATAGTTTTAAAATCCAGCAATTAAACTTCATATTTATTTAGCTGATACAAACAGTTGTATTCAATTAAATGAAGTATTATAGAAATAAATTTTTCAAAATCCACTATTTGATTCTGTAAAATATCTTTTATTCTGTTATTTTCCTTTTTAAGAATTTGATAGGTATTTCTTTTGAAAATTAATTTGTTTATATTTTTATAATCATATTAAATATTTCATTTCAACATTTTTTTTAGTGGAAAATAATGGCTTTGTGTTTTAAAGTGTTAGAAAATGTTCTTAAAAACAGTAATTTTCAATCGCCAAATGCTGCTTCAAAATCTAATGTGGGGATGTCCATATTATCACAAATGCTACAAGACAGCGGATTACTAAGAGTTGTACTTTTTATTTTGGATGAAGGAATGAGAGTTTTAGATCAGTATGCTTCTGTTCCAGGTAATGTTTTAGTATTTTTTTTTTAAAAGTAATGTTTCTTGAAGAGTGTTTCTGCAAAAATATTTTCATATATATTTTTATAGATTTTGCTACTTTAAAATATTAAATTTGAATAATTTTTTAAGTGGTTAACTTAAATAATAAATTAGGCATATATTTTTATTTATTGAAATTTTACTAAATTATTTGCATTAATTTATCAGACAAATTTTGAATTGTTTTACTACTGATTAAATTTTTTTGGAGCATTTACGTGAATTCTGTAGAGATAACTGGAAAACTGGAGGTTTATTATTTTATTTATCTTTAACAAAGTTTTAATGAATAAACAATTAAAAAAAATTATTAATTTCACATTTTGTTTTAAAAAATTGGTTTCTTATCCATATTTTTGATTTTAATATTAAGAAGAATAATGTAACAAATGTGTTGATGCATTTTCCCAAAATCCATCAACACATTTGCCTAGTTTTACCATACATTTTCATGAATATAATCTTATTTAAATAAGCAAAACAAACTAGAGGAATTACTGATTTCATAATTTTATTACCCTTTATTTATTGAATTACTTTCTATATTACAATATTTTTAATAAAAGAATTCTAGAAAAAGAAGTCTACTTATTATATTGATAATCTCAATATGACTTAAATTTTTCATATATTGATTTTTTAATAAACCTTTTGGTACTTTCAGGTCAATCCAATCTTGAAGAATGCACTCTTTTAGCTTTGAAATTGGTTCATGCTACTTTAATCAAGCAAGAAGCCTTTTTGCAACAAGTCAGAGACAGTGGTTATGATCTGCTTGTAACTTCATTAGAAAACTTATTATTGAATATAAATCCAAGAAGTGGCCAAGCAGATCATTTACTTGTGATTGCTAAGTAATATTTAAATTATTTTTATTTTTTATTATTATTAAACTGAAATACTTTTGTTAAAATAAAAGCATCCTTTTAGCTGTGTTGGATGGTAAAGATAAGTTACTACACAATACATGTTAACTTAAAGAATAAGATATTTTATATTTTTTTATACATATCTTGTTATATTGTGTTGTGAATAATTTGTTCAGCAAATTTTAAATGCCTTAAAGGAAGAGATTTCTAGGTTATTATTTGTATTTGTATATTAGGGTTTGTTTTTGGTTAAATATTAATTAGTATGTTTAAAAATTTCCGAGAATATTTAATAATAAAAATAAAAGATTTTTTCATTTTTATTTCAATTAAGGGGTAAGGATTTAATATATTGTGTATTTTATTTTATATTAGATTATTGTACAAGCTATTTTTTAACATGATTTCTTTTTTCACAGATATGTCACATATAATGCATTCATACCCAAGCACAGTTTGTATTCCATTAGCATTTTACATGCATTATGTTCTTCCATTCAAATATCTCAGCATTTGGTTGGAGTTTTTGATGGTGATTCTGTAAGTTTTATTAAAGTTAATAATTTTTTGTAATTTTAGTTTAGATAATATTCCAAATTCTATTTTCTAATTAAAGTGTTTTAATCTTATTTGTATATACATGGATTTTAATTTCTTTATGTTTGAAAATTTATTGCTTTTAATGTATCAAGGTATAATCTTTTTGAATTACAAATAATGATTTATTTCTTATTCAATAAATTATGATACTAAAATGCAAGTTCTGTCTCAAAAAAAAAAAAATTAAAAAAGGCAAAATAATTTTCTTAATGAAAATTATATTTACAAAATTGTTAAATGCTTTTATAAATTATGCAATTTGTATTAAAAATGTATATATCTGGTGTTTATGATTTTTTAGAATGAGAGTGAGGTTTTATTAAAAGGTTTTGTCGAAATTCTTGAAATTGATGTAGCAGGCGAAGATAATGATGGTAAGAAATTTAAACACATTTTTAATACAGTTACACTTTTTAAATACATCTTTAAAATTCTTTTTTTTATTTACTTATTATTCTTTATTGTTTTCATATCTTATATTAAATGTTATTTTTGTAAAATTTGCAGAGGAAAGTGCACTTCAAACAAGAAATAAGGCTCGAGAACAGCTGTTAAGGTTAGTTTTAAAATGCCTTAGGCAACCAGGACCTAATTTAGCACATTATTTATTGGGATTCAATTTAAGAAAACCTATTGCTCAGACAGAAATACAAGAACCTGGTAAGCTGTAAAATTTTTTTACCAATTTTATGTTTGTTTGATTTATCTCTATTTCATTAAAAAAAAATTAGTTACTTTAAAAACAAATATTTAAAAACTGTATTCGCTTTTTTAAGTTTTAAAATATCTTTTATTATTATACATTGATTTCGATAAATAAGATTAGGTTTAAGATATAATTTAAAATAGTTTTTCTCTAATATTATAGTATAAACTTTCTTTTAGCATATTAAAATAGAAAAGTAATAAAGCATTTTAAAGTATTGATATTCCTGTAAATTTTATGATTATTTTAAGTTAAATTATGATTGTGTTAAGTTATTTTTACTTTTTAATATTTTTCATTATTTTTGTTTTAGTAGCAGGTTTAATTAAATTTTATACATACAGATTTACTTATTTTTTATGCTTGAAAAAGAAATTATCAAAATTTTATTACCTAAAAATATTTTTGTATTGTTTATTTTCATGATGTTATTACAATTATTGTATTTAAATTTTTGTTTTAGGTTTCATGAATTTCTTTAGCTATTCATTATTTATTTCAAGAAGTTTTTATATTGTTCATAATAAGAAAAACTTTGTTAAATTTTGATTATTATAATTTGTATGACTTGAAGAAAAACTATTCTAAAATTTTCATATGTTGGATTTATTGTAAATTACAATGAACTTTTTTATTCCAGTTATTAAGAATACATATTGAATGCTTATTATATTTTTATTGACTTAATTATAACAATTTTATTTTTTAATAATTTGTTTGTAGGTGTTATGGGATCCAAGAGGACATGCCTTCATGCTATTTTATCTTTCTTGGACATTGGTTGTTATTCTGGTACTCCATCAAATGTATACAATTCGCCTCGTTCAGCTGAACTCTCCTATCAGTTACTTTATTTGCTCTGCACTAATAATGATACATCTGGTCCTACTTTAAGATATTTGCGGTCTACACATGATTTCCTGTTTCGCCATCTTCAGTGTTTACCATTTAAATTTAATGGTAATCTTTTTCTCTAGTGAAAACTTATAATCTATTTAAGATATAATTTAAGCTGCCTATAAATACAGCTAACATTTTTTTAATGTTTGAAAATAGACTTAAAAAAAAAATATGGTGTGTTATTTTTAACATTGAAATGTTGTGTATCTTAAATGTGGGGCATTTATGATATGTGGGATTTAACATAGTAAATTCTTTAATCCAGCATGTTCAGGACCTCAGCCATACTTGATTAATGAATGTCAATATAATTTTAAGGGACATGTCAAAGATAAGCTCTAGATAAAAATTAAAATGTATGCATTTAATGTGTAATATTGTAATGAAACCAAAACTGACAGTTAAGATAACCAGAAGAAAAGGCAAGCAGCATTGTATCACCATCTGGCGGTCATTTTAATTTCAAATTAATTATTTTAATTTCAAATGAATGTCTTTTTTGTTAGAAGATACATTCTTGGATTATGTCATATTAATTTAACCAGGCCATGGCATATCACCTACCATAATTGATTTTGATATTTAATAGAAACTTGTGGTGTTGATTTCGGAACTGTGATTTATATTGAGATTGGTAGAGATGTAAAATTTATGAGTTTCAATGTTTATTGTATTTTTAAAATCATTAAGCAATTGGTAATTTATTTTATGAACTGTTTTAAGTAAAATTGAAATTTAGTCTGTTTTTACTGTTTTTTTTTTTTCATTTTCTTATTTTTTTCATTTATATAAACGAAGTTTCTAATCTTGTAGTTAACAATGATGTCAAGATTCTTCGACAACAATCCTGGCTGTTAAGAACATTGGCAGTGGAATTAAGAATTACATCTGCTCACCATCAACGATCACATGTACAACGTCTTTTGGGTAGTCTTCTTGACGATAAACCTCCAATAGAAAGTGGTTAGTTAATTTTTTTGTGACAGTTATCCTGCTAAAATATTTTTAATGTGATATAAAGTCTTACTTTTTTTACTTAAGCTTATAACATATTTTACAACGTTAATTTAAAATTGGTACTAATTATTAATCAAATAATTAAGATTGAGTGTTACCTGTCCTAAAATCATATTCAATTCAAAGCTTTGTTTTTAATACTGTTAATTAATTAATTTTCTTTCAGGTACAGTTGATTCCAGTTTAGAGCCGTCTTTTGGAATTTCTAATATCTCTTCATATTCTTTCATGAAACCTACTTCAGGTATATTTTTATTATTATTGATATTATTTATTTTTTACTTTACTTCCTATTTTTCTCCATATTTCTATATTATAAGTGCTTTATTTTGCTTAAATTTTAGGTACATCTCGAAGAAAATTGATGCAAATTTTGGATCGTATTTGCTTCCAACACTCAGTTCCTCTGATACCTGGTTGGGAGTATTTTGAAAATACAGAGATAGAGCGTGTTTTAAAAGAATGTGAAGTGCAAGAACCTGATTGCCCACGTCTAATAGATGTGGAAGAGTTGCACAGTAGACTTTCAGAAGAAACCTTAGGATTGCAAGGAGCCTCTTTTCTGGGACAAAGGCCTGTCATGATGCAGGTATGTTTCAAAAATATATGTCATCTTGACCAATTGTAAGATGATTTAGAACCTATTTTTGTAATACAAAAACTTTTGGCTTTCATAAACTATCCTCAATTTAATATATTCTTTAATTAATTTTTAAGTAAAATTTTAATTATTAAATTTTTATATTATTTACTGATTACTTTATTTTGTTACAAAGTGAAGGTGGATCTCATTTGTTTCACACACACTTTCAGAAAATTTAACGTATAGTTCATCTTTAATTTCTCTGATACCCACTATCACAAACTGCTTCTGTTTATATTTTTAATTATTAATTCCAATAAAGAGGGTTTTATAATTTAACAACTTCATAAAAAAAACTCTGTAAAAAGTACTTCTATTGATGTTGTTAGAAAATCTAAATTTAATTATAAAGTTATTTATTTTTGTTTTCTAGTTTCTTATATCAAATTTAGTATTCTTAAACCATTGTAATCACCTTTTATTTTCTAACAATCCTATTTATCAACAATAACACTTGTAAATGTATTTAAACATATGGAAATTCTACTATATACTAATATTCCGTTATATAAAGTTAATACTTTATTTGATTAATTAGTTATAGAACATATGAAATTTATTATAATTATATGTCTTATGAAAAAATTAATGACAATTGATTTGTAGGAAATTTCAAAGGTTTTGGAATATGCTGTAAGTTGTAATGAAGCTCGAGAATCTGTATTTGCTAAACGATTGTTATTTGATGCTTGGAGGCAAGTGACAGAAGTGTTACTTATTGCATGTCCTTTGGAAATTCTTGGTTCTGAAAAAAAAGATCAAATGGTTCTTGAGGTGTCCCAAGATCTGTTAACAAAAGTAAGTCTAATATGGAGCTTGAACTTATTACATTTAATGTGGCTAAATATTTTTCTAATGACTATATTTCATGGCAAAAGTGATAATTTTCCCCAGAAGCAATGATTTCAATCTGCAAGCAAATTAATCGTATTTTTTTTAAACCTTCTTCTAAAAGTCACACACAGCATTAAAATAAAAGCATCTTTTAATGATCAATGCTAGTTTTTTTCTTTATAATTAAATGCTCTATAACAAAAGGATACCTAGCATTAGACTACTTATTTTTGAGATATGGAAGCTAATAATTATGAAAGTATACTGAAAAAAAAAAGGAGTATTCACATTTAAAAAAGCTTATTAAAATAAATGCTACAAGCAAAATATGGATAATTTTTGTCACAGCCTCTTGTAGAATTATAATAATTTTATGTACTTAATTAATTTCAAGTATTCTGATAAAATTTTTGTAGATAATGCAGCCTGATGTCTTGCCAGAACTTATGCCATCTGCTTCAGGAGTCATTCTAACACTTATGTCAACACTTCGCCACAGTATGGTAGCCAATTTAATGAAACCAGTTGTTCAGCCATTATCATCAGCTCCCAACAATATATTTGACTCTCATGCTGAAACTTCTATGATTCCATTAACTCATCATTCGTCATTACTTGCTGTTTTGAAAGCTGTGATAGACTGTCTTCTTAAAACTGGTTAATTTTTGTGCATTTTCTATGCAATAATTTAATTACAAAGTTAAAAAAAAAATTATATATGTTTGTGCGGGAAATGTTGGTGTGTGTTGAAATGCCTTTTATATAAACTCATGTTTGTGAAAATTGCAACACCATGAAGGACTGGGGTGCCATAGCATATCATGGACGATCTCAATTGCTAAGAATTGTGGGCAATCTGAGCAGCAACCGGTACATCAGTGAAGTTCTACAGCCCCAAGCTGTTCCCTTCCTTCAAAGCTTGCCAGGCGCTGTATTTCAACAAGACAATGCCCGCCCTCATATCGCTAGGACTGTTCAATCCTTCTTTGCAACGCGGCAGGTACAGCTTCTTCCTTGGCCTGCGTATTCCCCGGATATGTCGCCTATTGAACATGTGTGGGATTTCGTTGGTCGGCGTCTCGCTCATGATCCTCGTCCTGTTGCTTCTGCAGACGAACTTTGGGTGCGCATACAAACAATATGAAATGCTCTTCCTTAGGCAAACATTCAAAATTTGTTTGACTCCATGCCACGTCGTGTAGCAGCACTTATTGCGGCGCATGGTGGCTACACAATACTGATTCCGATCTCTTGTTATTGTTTGTTTGCTTTGAACATTTAATCATTTATTTGTACCACTACCACTCAACTGTGTATTAAATTTAATTCAATTATGACGATTCCTTCATGGTGTTGCAATTTTCACAAACATGAGTTTAAATACTTTATATAAAAGTATTAAATATCTATAATTATAAATTTTTGTTTTTTAAATTCATACTGCGTTTGTGAAACAAGAACTGTAGATTAAATCTTATGAAGAATCAGTTCTTCTAGATCATGATACCCATGTTCTCAGACTTTTATGAAACTTGGTATGATTCTATCTATGGTGGTAACTATAACCATATGAAATATTTTTTCTCTAGTTCATCTGGTTTCAATCTGCATGCTTCAAATTTCTTTGAAATTTAAATAAAGCATGCAGGTTTAAGAAAAAAATTTGAAAATTATATTTGCATTAGTTATAATGAATAAATAAAATAATTTAATCCTATGTTTTGGTGATATATTAAACTTAACAGTTAATATAATTGAGTTATCAGTTCAAGGGACAGCTTTAATGCCATCATCTGTTCATTTTAAATAAACATAAAATATCTTCCATCCAGAAGTGAAGAGTTGATATTCAAAAATTTTTGAATGAGTCTGTTTAAAAATCAGACTAAAAAATAATTTAAATTTTTTAAAAGTGTTTGGAAATAATGTTAAAATTAATTGTTACGTAGACAATTCAATTGTGTCCATCTATAATATAACCAGTAGCAAAGACAATTACCTCTTTAGAAGAAACCAAATAAGTGTTGAATTTATATTATCCCCTTGGAAAATAAGAAGTATTTGAAAAAATTTCTAACCATAATATGAATTTTCACTATCATAATTAAAAAATCTAAAAAAATTTATCATCAAATGAAACTGCTATTTTAATAGACAACAGTGAAAATTAATCATTTATAATGAAATAGGTTCAGGGTGTATAGTTGCACATCTGAGTCTTGTTCTATTTCCCTTGTGTAAGAAGAGAGAAAAGATAAATTCATATCACTTTGTCATAACCAATGATCTCAAACATGATGTAAAAATGTTTTACAAAATCTGGGAAGATTGCAATTTTTTTTTTTTTTTATATATATATAATTTTTTTGCTAGTCATGGTAAGTGTATTTTGAAACTTTATTTAGAATATATATTCATGAAACTATATCCTAATTTTTATGCAAATTATTTTGTTTGACGGTAGTAATTTGTTCTAAGCTTTCTTATTATTTTTGATTTCTTATAGGAACTGGTTTCCAGAGAGTTAGAGCTAATTTTTACAGTGCTTTCTTAAATCTCCTTTGTATTGTTCAGAAACCTCATGATATTCAATGTAAGTAATCAAATTATTACAGCTTATCAATAACAATTTCAAATTATATTATTTTTGTTTTATCAAAGAAATATAACTATTTTTTTTGTTTCTTAAATCTCCTTTGTATTGTTCAGAAATCTCATGATATTCAATGTAAGTAATCAAATGATTATTACAGCTTATCAATAACAATTTCAAATTATATTATTTTTGTTTTATCAAAGAAATATAACTATTTTGTTTTATTTGTTATTAAAAATTGTTGAAGGAAAATGTCTCGCAGAAGTTATATGTTATTTTTTTTAAAGGAGATTTGATTGATGAGAATGAAATGTCCTCCAAATTTTTCAAATGAGTTTACATTTACACACCAATAACAGTGTTTCATTTTTCTCATATTTTTTATTAACGAACAAGATAAAAGCTTTTTATATGATAAAAACTGATGTACTGATGACAAGTCAATTCCATAATTTGTTATCATTTCTTTAATCATATATTTTTAATTTATACACTTTAGCAGAATCTCAAATATTTTTCTTCCCCCCTTTTTTTTTTTTTTTTTTTTTTGAGAAATTCACTTCTTAAAATTATAAATGACTATTTTCATGATTCAAATTAATAGGGTTTTCATTTTTTTTTTAATTTTAAAAACTTATTTTCAACTATATTTTACTTTAAAAACAAACATTGCAAAAGCAACCGATGAAAAGAATTGCAGCACCAATCATAATTGTCATAGAGAAGGTATTTTTTTTATGGTATAAAATTTTATTTTATTTTAGACATTTTATGATATGAAAATATTCTTTTATATGTTTCTTGTGTTATATAGAAGTGTTAAAAATCTTATTTATTTTGTAGCATCACAAGGTGTAGCTTCTTCAATTTTAGATCAAGAATCAGAAGCTAAAAAGCTTCGCACTGAATACATGGAAATAATTCTGAGCTTTGGAGAAACAATTATGGAAATAATTTGCAGAGATGCTTGTACTGGACATGATATTACTAAGGTAAAAATTCTTGCCTTTATTATAATAATGAAATTTTAGTGAGAATATAAAAAAGAAATTTGTACTTAAATAAAGTCATTTTATTTTTATCTGAGAACTTCTCTGCAATTTTTTTTCTACATGAAAAAAATCTTGTATTCTTTGGATTGAATGGTTTTTAATTCATTCAAGTTATAATAAAGTATTTATTTATAAAATTTTTTTGTACTTAATCGAAAATTAAAAACAACAACATCATGTTTGTTTAAAAACGTTTAAAGAATTAATCTTTTGTTTTAATCTATATCTAATAAATTAAAAATATTTTTGAATTATTAAATTTTGTATATGATATTTTTAATTCATATACTTTCTGTCCTAGATGTTATCCTTAGCTGTCCTTGATGTCATTGTTTCATTAGACACTCAGCAACATTGGCTTGCATTTTTAGTGTCAAAGGGTTATTTAAGACACATTTTGGATAGTTTATCTAAGGATGATGAAGAATTGCAAAGTCTTTTCAACAAAAATTCAAATGCATACAGGATATTTTATGTATTTGAATCTAAAATGGTAAATTTCAATTACTTCATTATATTTACATTGTAATAGTTTATGTAATTTTAATTCATGGTGTAGAATTTATTTCTTATGTACTTTATAATGCTTGCTTAATTTAAAAATTTAGAACATTAATCTCTTTAAATGATAATAGTAAAATTCTAATCCCATTAATTTTCTAAAGATATTTTAATTCAATTTATAGTGATACATTTTAAATATAATATTGAAGTATGTAGCTTTGAAAATTTCATAAAACTATTAAACTAATGAGATTTAAATTTACTGTGGATATGGAGTCAAATATAGAAAACTTTAAGGTATTGAGTTTTGTTTGATAACAAATATGTATAAACATCTGTGTATATTTTTAAATTATTTATTAGGAAGAATAGTTAAAATGTTGATATATATGCTGCATCAGCAGTTGCTTGAAAAAACTTGTTTACTATTTAGATGTAAATTAGTACTATTTTAATTTGAATCAAAAGTTAAAATTAAATTTATTTTATATTATTTTCTTTTTTTATTGCTTGCTTTTTAGGCTGAACAATTATTTCCTTTAATGATTTTTTCCATTACAGGCATTATTAACTAGAATAAGCTCATCTACAAGTGGAGCCTTAGCTCTGCTTAGAAATGGAGCAATTATCAAACTTGCTGAATGTAGAGCTTTAGATTTGAGGCCTGATTTGTAAGTGAATTTTTGTTCTCATTACAAATCGAAATTAAAACCATCTTATTTTAAAGTTTGAATTTTCGGGTATTATAATTTAGTTTTTGTTCTAGGCCTAATGAATTTAAGCAAGAAAGCAGCAATTGGGCATGTCCTGATCTTTTGAAATGTTACCGTCAGATGTTTATGGCCATCATGAAATTAATTTTATCTATTGCAATGACATTAGGCTCTGGTCATAGAGTAGCTACCTTGCAAGTATGAAATATTCATAATTATTTTAAGTTATGTTAAATTACTGTCATACATTTTTAGATTTTGGTAATTTATAACTGATAAGGCATGTTTCAAAATATGTAGATTTTTTATTGTGAAATCTTTAATAGTAATTATGATTATATTTTCTGAAATAATGCATCATTTTATAAATAATGAGAAATTAGTATTGAATTCATATTGGTCTTGATCTTAATAATTTTTATAATAAATTTAGATCTGTTAGATTCTAAGATCTGTTGATATTCTGATAACAGAATAACTTTCTGTAAATTAAAATACATTAACTTATTTGAAAAAAAATTGACAGATATGAATATATTTTTTATTATATTATTAACTTTTATTTTTATGAGTAAAAAGCCTGAAATAACATAGTTAGTCATTAATTTCTTTTCTTTTTTTTAAACATTTCTGTAAAGTATTTTTTTAAGCATTTTTGTCATCAAGAATAAAAAGTTCATCTTAAAATAAAGGACTTCAAAATTTTATGGCTTAGTTTATTCTATAATATTATTTTGATTCTTTTACCTTTCGAATAGGCTTTTAATTTTTTTCTCATCAGTCTAATGTGTTAAAAAATGTAGAATATTTGCAATAAAATATTTTGCTAATTTGATTTTTTCCTCCTCCAGTTATTAGAATTTGTGGTTTATAAGGGAGAACTCTTTTCTCATGTAATTCGTGATCCCTCTAACTTGTATAGTCTTGAAGCATTGGAGGAATTAAGTGTAATCTCTGCGGTTTTATCTCGTGCAAGCTTTGATGGTAAATTTTTGGTTTTGAACTAATTTATTTTATTCATAAAACGAAAATCTTAATTGTATACGTAATAATTCTTTTAGTGACGACAATTTTAAACTTTGTATTTTTACAAGATATAGTTTTTAATTCGAATACAACTATTTATATTTTTTTAAATTTTGGTGAATTATATTTTTTAAAATGAATTATATTGAATAAATTATATTATTAATTATTGTTATTTTGAATGAATTATATATATTTTAGTTCATTTTAAGTTGAATATAATAAATATTTTTTTTACAGAAACTTCTTATATGACAATTCTAAAATATGGAGGGTTAAAAATGTTTTTAATTTGAAATGTTGTCTTATTTATTAACAAAATTGCTCATGTAAAAAATTTATTTGTAATACAGAATTCCTATCAAAATTATTCCATAAAATGATTATTTATAATCTGAATATTTTTTAATTAATTTCTTAATCATAATTGTATAAAAGATTATATTTTTTACTATCCTTTAAAGAGATTTATTTTCATATTTTAGATCTATATAATAGTTATATGTAATCACATTAAATGTTTGTACTTGATCTTAATTTTTATTTACTTTACATAATCAAAATATTAAATTGTTAAAACATTATAAATAAAAAGAATTTAGAGATATAACTAATAACTAGCTGTTTTTGAAGATATTCTTTTGTTACATGTTAGGTTGTTTATATTTTATTAATTTTGAAAACTAGTTTTATATGTCAGATTGTATGAAATACATAAATATTTTTTAAAATTTTGAAATTTTTTTTATTAATTACTCTATAATAAAATCATTTGTTAGATCCAAACACCTTATCAGGAGACACTTACTTAAGCGGGCAAAGAGGCCATCTTCTTTTATTACGACAACACATGATGATGCTGATTCCTCGATTAATGGCCATTGAGAATGTAGAATCGAACCAAACTAATAATAATCCTGAAATTTTGGCCCGTATGAAAATGTACAGACTTCAGATTGCTTCTCATGTTCTGGGTTCATGTTGTAGTGTTATTTCAAAGTCAGGTAATTAATAAAAATTCAGGTTTTAATCTTCATTTCTTTTATTAAATATTGCCCTAATTTTAGTCACTTTTATCAAAATTAGATGCTCTAATTTTTAATTCCAAAATATTAATTTATTGTAAAATATTTTTCATTTGTATAATTTATTTAGTAGAAGTGTTCTATTCATTTTATGAATTTGTATATGAGAATGGAAATATTTTTGAAAATATTTGTTAATATAATGTATTTAACACAATGTAATATGTTATTTTACATAATTATAACAAAAAATAAATTTATGAAATAACTTAAATATTAATTTGACAGTTATAATATATTATATTTGACAGAATTAATTTTTTAAAATTTTATGTATTCTTATTTAATTGTGATTAAATTATCTAACAATACCTCGAAGTTTCAGTAATAGCAGAAAAATATACTAGAATAATATTATAATCGATTTTTAATTTGTTTTTATTGAAAAAAATTTTATGTAATAGAAACCATTTATAAATTTAATTCAATGAAAAAAATTTGATGTATGATTTTAATTTTGTCTTAAATAAAATAAAAGTGAAATTCATATTATGAAAAATTATTTTGTATTATATTATATCTTTAATATACCAAATTTATATCATAAAATTAATAATAGATATTTTCACTATAAATCTAAGTATCACTGAAAAATTGGTTACTATCTTCAATTTTTTTTAGTATTTGCTGTCACTTATATATTTTTGTGTATTTGTTGTCATTTATGTATTTTCACCTACTCATTAATTTTTATTCCAATTAAACACATCAGATATTTTTAATTTCAATGTAATTTTATTTTTCAGGAATTGACATGCAGAACTCGACTATACTTTTTGGGCCATACATTGCTGAGGCTTCATCAGATTCTTTTAATATAACACGTGCAAGTAAGCATTCATTAAGGCAAATAAGCAAAATAAAATATACAAATGAAATGTTTATTTATTTATGTGCCTTTTTATTCTGGAATTATGAAAAAATTAAAAACTGTCAAAGTATTAACACTTGAAGTCAAATTTTTAAATACTTTCTTTATATATATTTAAAAAAAAAAAAAATGAAAACATTTGACTTCTTTATGCTCTGCATGGATGTTTATGAATACAGAGGGTGTTCACGAATTTTTATAATGATTTTGAATATATATATATATATGTGTGTGTGTGTGTAAACAATGATAATTTTATTTTTTAATTTATTCAGTCTGATAGCCATTTTGTTGAACTATCATAATTTCTAAGAAAAAAGAGCTTTTCTTAAAATATCACTGATTTTGTTGCAGGCCTCTTTTGTAATCTTCCAAAGTCCATCCAGTGTCTTGGGATGGCTCTTATAAAAAGTTTGTTTTAAAACACAAAATGAATAATAATTCATATGAGATACATACTTCGGAGCACTTGGGTAACAGACCTTTAAATGGAATAGCCTTAATTCCAGTTTCATTTTTTTACAATTAGACAGAAATTTAAAACCGTCTAAAGTATTAAGAATTAAAAGAAATTAAGCTTTAAACACTTTCTTTGTACATTTAAAAGAAAGCAGGAAATTTAGATATAGGACTTATTCTGATGGAATTTAACACTGTGAAAATGGTTTAGGTAAAATGATGAAGTATCTTTTTTTAAAATAGGTGTTAGTGATTTTTGTTGGTAATTAGAGTTAATTGTAACATTTTCTTCTATATCCCTTAGTTTAATTTTCCCATTATAAGAAAATCCAGTATTAACCATAAAACTTTTAATGAAACTTCCCTTATTTTTTGTGAACCAACATTTTAGGATTTTTTCCCCCCTCTTTTTTGGAAGTTATTGATCTTTTTCTATTTGAAATCAGATAAATATATTTAAGCCTCGTCAATCGCAACTACATCCATCCATTTTTCACCTGCCAAATAATTTTTTTATAACAAATTTGCACATAGTCTTAGATAGTGAAATATATTTTGGCCTTAGTCAGGGAGCATCATGGGTTTATTATTATTATTAGTTTGAAATCAGATTTTGTAATTTTTTTTACTGTTACTACAGAGACGCTTATAAGGATTTTGTTTTAACGCAGCAGTATGCAGCAGATTGATTTTTCACCCCCTTTTCCCATTTAAATGTAAAAACTTATACATTTATTTCCTTTATTAGTAATTATGTCACTTATATTACATAAAAATAAAATAATAATAAATATAAATAATCCTGTTTGATTATTTTTTTAATAATCAAACAAGATTATTTTTCTCGATAATTAGTTAAATATAGCTACTGTTTTATTCGTTTTTCTGTTTATTATTTATTTTTCTATTCCTTTATCAATCTACAATTGTTTATTTTTCAATGACTTATTGAAGCAAAAATATTTTAATGATGCAAATGATAATTAAACCCTACTCTGAATTGATGCCATTCATGTTTTACTCATAGAGAAAGTGAAAATCATACAAAAATATCTGAACATCCTCTGTAATATTTTACTAAAGCATGAGCATGATCCAACTTTCAGATGAAAAAAAAAAATTAATTTAATGAAAGACAATTATGATTAATTTTTTTCTCTTGTGCATTTTAAATTTTATGTAGTAATACAAATTTAAAAAATTATGAAATTAATAAACAAAATTATATATTTCTTGTTTTATGTAAAAGGTTTCCCGAAAAGATTACCTTTAAGCATTGGCCGATCTCCTGATTTGGGTCTCCTTATTAGCTTACTATACAGATCAGCATCAGAATTGCAACTCAGTATTGATGAACAAAAATTGCTCAATAGCAGACTTAAATCTCTTTCTACTTTGACTAGTGATGAACTTGCCGAGGTATTTAAATTATCTTTTTATCCATATAAAAAATTAAATTTTATCACTATTTTCTTAATTTATTTTTTGCAGTTCCGAATTAATATTAAATAATAATATCCATTTAATTTTTTTAATCGGTGTAAAAAATTATATATTTGAAATCAGTTATTTATTATTTAAAATTTTTTTATGAATTAGTTGAAAATAGAATTATTTGGCAATTGCATTTTTGAATTGTAATTTACACTCCATCAAAATATATTTTTATTATTTTCATTCTTTTTATTGACCAGGTCTTATAATTTAAAAAAATTTTGCAAAAATTTTTTTTTTTTTTTTTTTTAATGTTTTTTTAAATATGGCTAATTATTTTATTCTTAAATGAGGGAGTGAGCAAATGATTTAAAGATTGATACATAGAAAAATATGTTAAGTAATTTTAAAAGTTAGTTACAATCAAAACTTTTGTGTATGTGCACTATAAAGTAATAATGGGTACTTTACTATTAATGGCCTACCAATATTTGACCACTGATCATAACCTCAGCATGTATCAATAATTAATTGCTCATACTAACATTTTCTTCCTGAACAAAAGTTGATGTTTTTCCTTTTTAAACATTTTCTACCCAAAACAAACTTTTTTGATTATAGCATTTAAACACTTTCTGCAACAAATATTTTTTTTACTGCAGACATTTTTCGCTGAAAACAAAACTTGCTTAACATTTAATAATGACAGGTATCAATCATTGGCTTGTGATTAACATATACATATACCCAATTATATTTTACTACTGGTGCGCAGAAGATCTACCTCCCCGTGGTGCACCTGGTAACACTTTTTAGTGGCTAAATGATCTGCAACTTGGCATTATTGTTAGATTAATGAACTCTGTTTACGCATGTTTTGTTGTTGTATGTTTTTTTTCGTAGTTCTTTTTTTTGCTGTAACTGTTCATAATCTGCCATTGGAAATAAAAAAATAAAAATATTTTACTACTACTTAAAAAGAAATTACTTAGTCATAAAGATTCACTATTTGGTATTTACGTTAATATATTATGATAAGTATAATGTTTTTATTTTTTCCTTTTAGTATCTACCTCCTGCTTCTACTGAAGAGCAACCTACTGTTCAACATCAAAGGGAATTTGTTAGAGCATCACTAAATAAGCTGATTAAATACAAAGCTAAAGAAATATCTACCTTATCTTGTATCCTTCAAACAATTATTTTGTTTTAATTTAGGAAATATAGAATTTTTTGAATTTGAAAATGACTGAATATATTTACCCGTAAAATATATAGGAATTGTTTCGGGGAGCATGGATTTTTATGTCCTCAACCACTTTCAACTTTTTTCTTTTCACTGAAATTTGTAAAAAAAAATTTTTTTAAATTTCTTTCTCATTTTTTCATGCATAGTATTTATTTATAAAATAATCAAGTAATTATTAAATAATTAAGTAAAAAAAATTAATTCAGAAATCAAATTAAAAGATTGTCTGGTGAAGGAAAGACAATTTTATTTCAAAGTTAAAACGAGATTTTTCAAGAAAAGAAAATCATTTGAAATTCTGTTTCTTTTTTGTTTTTTTAGATTGCTGTTATGCATTAAGTTGTTACATTAAATTCTAAATTTTATGCCTAACTTGTATATTGCCCCAACTAATTACTATTTCTTAAATAATTTAGTTCTACATTTTTTTTTATGTATTTGTAGTAAATTATAAATCATTATTAATTTTTACATAGAAATTTTTATTATTAATTTTTTGAGGATGTTTACAATTTAAAACAATATACTTTAAATTTCTTTATTTGCGCTGTTATTACTTTATTTTTAAAACATTGTTTTGTTTAAAAAATTATGAGGAACACCAAAAGTGCTAATAAAGTTATTAATTCTTTTAATATATATTTCTATTTTGTTATTGTTACATGATGACAGTTTATATACATATTAAAATTTAATAATCTATCTATTAATTAAACATATTAAAATTAATATATCTATAACTAATATACATATTAAAATTAATATATCTATTAATTAAAATTAAATAGATATATTAACTATTCTTATTTACTTTTCCTTAACACATACTAGATATGATTGAAACTTCAGCTTTTATTCTCTTCAAATATTTAGATTTCTTTTTTATAACATGTAAAAAAGAAAATCTTCCATTTTCTGTGGCAGATAAATCACGTCAACAAATACGCCGTTTACAAGGTAAAATATGTATATATAAACATCGACTTTTTTCTTTTCGAAATTTGTTTATACGAACTTTTTTTTTTTAACTTGATTTTTATAAACTTTTCTTCCTTTTTAATACAAATACCCAATATTGTTAATTTTTATGCATGATGTATTTATAAACTTCTATTTTTTAATTCCTGTCTTAATTAAAGTTTCTTAAAACTTAAAAAAAACATATATTAGGAGTATAAAAAAATTATTAAAGGTGTAAGTATTTTAAATTAGAAAATTGAAAATTTTAAAATCAGTTTTTAATATTGTTTAAATTTATAATATTATTCTCTCCTATATATTTATTTGTACTCAATCAAATTAAAATTTTTAAATATGAAAATTATATGGTTTCTAAAAATTACTATTTTCAATATCTAACTGATGCCTGACTCTTGGCAACATGCACAGGTACTCTGCAGGAGGGTCAAGATTCCAATCTGCTGTCAGCATTGTTGTAACTGCTTTCAGAAATGATGAGACTCAATGGTGATTATGACAATAGTGCCCCATATTGTTAGTCATACTGCCTGGTGGGTGTTTTTCAAATTTTCTCCCATACGACATACAAATTTGGGGTAGTTACCCGTTAAGTCTTCCTTCCCTACGTGGGATACATATGTGGTACATTAGGCCTATCCATGTTCTACGAAAAAAATATATTACGGTACAATAAATATTGGCAATATCAAAACATGCAATTTATCAAAAATTAATTTATTTTAGATCCAGGTTCTCCTAGTCCTTTAAGCCCTCGAAATAAGATTCAAGAACAGTCCATAACCATTCCTGCTCAATTTGACTTTGAAAGTTTCAAAAATGATGTCAAAACAACCTTGGGTGATCCTTTCTTCAGAAAACTGAAATCAGTTGAACAGGTAAAGTGTAAAATGACTATTTATATATCATATTAATATTTATTTCGAGATGTGAGCACAATCAATGAGCATTTTGAGATGTTAGCATTTGGTCAATGCTTCCAATTTTTCTAATCTCATGCTTCAAAAATAAATTCTTCTAATTTTAAGAAATTGAGAAATCTTAAAAATTTTCTGAAGATACATAATTTTAAATTGCTTTTTTAAAAGCAGTATATTAAGTAATTTTTCCTTTTGAAATATATTATTAATAAATTTTTAAATAAAAATAATTAAAATTTTGATTAAAAAAAGTTCTATGATTTCTATAGCCAAAATAAATTTTTTTTTGTTTAAAGATGTATAATTTTCCCAATTTCATTTTCTCTTTTTCACAGTTGCGAATTTGTTCAGATATTCATTTGATTGTAAGTATAGTAAAAAAATTCTGCAAATTAAAAAAAAAGAAACAGCGATAGTTGAAAAATGGCAGATCAAAATTTCTTTATGTATAGCTGATGATTAATTGAAGTGACATTGACCATTATTAGCTATATTGCCAGACTTTTGTCGAATTTAAAACTTCTGAGAACAGTTATGGAAGTATGTTTTCATGTATATCATGAAAACTTTGTTGCATATGTCAAACAAAAATTAATTTCCTTTAGACTTAAGAATGAGCACAGTGAATTTCATCAGGATATTACGAAAATAGAGAAAAGTTACCTGGAAAAATGATCCACTGCAATGTTAGCAGACTACTATAAGGGATTTTTCAATGGTGATTCTGAGAAAATGTATAAGTAACAAAACAAGCCGCCCGTAACATAAACTGGTGCATTGTGTTTGTTAGCACATTGTTTCATATTGAAAATATATGCTCCACATTTCTTAGGAATGAGAGCCAATTGCAGATTTTCATTATCATAATCGTGTTCAGCAATTTAATATAAGTAATAAATGACTATTTTAATCTCAGAGAAAAATGTTATTGAAATTTATTGTACTGTATTATATTTATTTCTTAAGTTTTGCTTTTAAATATTTTCTTAATATGATATACTTTAGACTACAATTTGTAAGATTTTCAAGTTTATACAGATAGATTAATCTCAAGATGATTAAGTATGATTAATTAATCTTAATCATCTTTTTAAACCTTGTGTGTAATATAAGTTTTCTTTTACAGCTTTTAAATCAAGATAAAAGTGAAATAAGCTTTTTGGATGCAATTATGAATTGTCTAAAAAGATTAGTGAAAATTCAAATTAGATGAAAAAGTGCTACAATAAAACTTTGAAGAAAAACAAGAAAAAAGTAGTAAGACTTTTTAAACATATGAGTTGATAAACTGTTTAATGTGACTGTGAAAATATATTAGCTGATCCAGATGTTTTAACATTTATTTAATTTGTATGTTATTTGTTTGGATATTACAAATTATGTTATTTAACTTTATGAATTATTATTTAACAGTTTTGCAACTTTTGATATGTTTTTTTATTGTAAAATAAATATTTTTACATTCAATGTAGTTATTTTATCAAATAAAAGGTATTTGAAATATGCAATCGTCTTTATACAAATTGAGTATTAATATTTTTATTTGTTTTTTCTAGAAAAATAACAAACCAGTGCAGTTATTTGAATGATTAAAAAACTAATTAAATCATTTTATTTTTTAAATCTAGCACAACCAAACTGATGTAGAAAAAAAAATTTCGTTTGAAAATTTTGATAATTAATTTAAAATATATAAATTTATTGATATTACTTGACAGTTGCTAGTAAGAGAATTTCATAAAAAGAACCCCACACAATATTTTTGTTCCCCCCCCCTTTTTCTTTGTGAATATAAAATTTTGTGACAAAGGAGATACAAGGATCTTATTTCTCAGGAACTCGCCAAAATAAACTATCTTTATCTTTGTTAAAACACTGAGCTGTTAAAAAAAAAAAAGTCCTTTTTAAAAAACGTTAAGCCTGTTTTTAGCCCTTTATGCAGATTTTTATCATTTCCCCTTACTCTTTGCATTATACCATATTGTTTTAAATCTATTCATTCAATTCCCCCCCTTCCCCCATGAAACGACCATGTTGAAGTATAATCCAACTATGCATTGCTTGGAATGGTTAACATCCTGTTTAATGGCAAAAACAGATTAATCGATTACTTGTTAGAGGTACTAGTCAGACATATACAGAGAAAAGCGGGCCTGAACGGCTGAGTGTCTAGTGCTTGGTGGCGTAGGTTTTGGGTTCAAGTCCCAGCGGTGCCATGGATGTTTGTAGTGGTTTGAAATTCACTTTAAGCTGTAGATCCCGGTCTCATATGATTGTGTCACAAAGCAAAGTTAGATTTTTACCTACAGGTGCTCCATCACAAGAGAAGTTACCAACCTTTCCTTCGATCCATGAATAGATTACTCATGTGTTGTTCGTGCCGCATTGCAAGACACTGAGGCTTAGTTGCAAAACACAACAGAGAAAAGCTGCTTTGAAAGAAAATATAATAGGTGTGACATTTTTTTCACCTAATTTTTATTTTGATAGTGTCATGTAAAAATTAAAATTCTTTTCACTGCAATAAAAATCTCTCCTAAATAACATTTCCTCTCTGAGGACACCACTCTTTTTAATTCTATCAGACATGGCTGCTTGCCAAGGGCTACAATACTATTTCTGTTAAGATTATAAAGCAAGACATTTATCTGCATTTCTTAAAAACTAATGCTTCGTCGTTTTTTATTTGGTGCATAGGAAAAAATTATTTAATTTGTTCACACTATCAGATGCTGACATTTTTCAAATTTTATATTTGCAGATGAAAAGTATTGTCTTATTCATTGTGATTTGCACAAAATTTATGTTCGTTACTATTTTGATACTTTCCTTCTAATAGAGTGATACTTTCGTTCTATTTGATATGATTTTCATATTAATTAACGAAGCTGTATATTGGAATTGCTGACAGTTTATTATTAAAATGATACCAACTTATTTCTGAGTTTTAAAATATTTATTTTATGCTGCTAGGTCTTATCTGCTATTCATATTATAAATCTCTTATAATAAGGATGAGCAGAGCTGTGTTTACAGACCTATTTCATGTTAGCAGTGATAGGTAAATTTTCATATAATATTAACATTTAGCTTCCAATAGCACAAGTTCATAATTATTGAATAATTTCTGAAATCAATCAATATATCTTGCCAATATCATAAAGTATTTTAAAAAGGTTAATTTATTTTTTTTCTAATATTGTTTTTATGTTACACTAAAAATGTCTCCAAGACTTGCAACATGGACTTGATCAAGTCCATGCTACAAAAGTCTTGGAGACATTTTTGAAATAAATTTATGGTATATATTTTTTGAAACAATGTGAAGTGAATTTATTTCGTTGTGAAAATTAAAATACTTCGGCTTGTTTGAATATATATTATTACATAAATGATTGTAGAAAGATTAAAATTTTAACATAGTTATATTAAATTTTTTCCCTTGCTTATTTAGTTCAATGTATTAAATATTCATTTTACATAGTAGGATTTACATGGTTTTTGTCACTTCAATAGGTTTAATTATTTTGAAATGGTTTATTGAATGTAAATGTGTACATAGTATGTGGGGATTTTACATTTTTACTGAGTTTATTGCATTCTAGCAAATAATATTTCTATAAGTTACATGAATGTGAGACTGAAAAGTTCAATATACATATAGCAAGTTATTAAATAATTACAAATAAAATCAAAAAACATAAGAAAAATATTTATTTTTCAGAAAACAACTGCACTAATTAAAAAGAAAAAAGGGGGACACTACAGTATTTCAGGAATGTTTACATCATATATTCTTCCCAATCAAATTCAAATAATGTAAATTTGTTATTAGGAAATAAAACATCAAATGTTTACGAGTCCAAAGTCTATTTTTGTTTATATCTTAGCACGCTCCTTCTGTAAAAGAAAAAGAAAATAAAGAATTATTTTAGTATGTAAATAAACTAAACTTTGCATTATATATTGTATAACTTAAAAATATCTGATCTGGTTTATAAATTTGATGTTGCCTCTCTTGATATAATGGTAAAATAAAAATTATCAAATTTAATATAAATAAAGAGCCAAATTTAAATGTGATACAGGTATATAAAATGGATATATTAATATTTAATGACAGTGTAACATGCTTACACAAAAGTAAATGTAATATTTTTAAATATAAACTTGGTATTATTAATTAATGGGATTTTTTAAGATCAAAAAAGTTTTTTAATGATGTGAAATTATTTTATACCTCATTTTTTTAAATCAAATATATATTGTAAATAAACTTTTATAATTTCCATTATGCTGTTCAGTTTAAAGCATGTTATCGCTTTAAAAAAAAAAAATGCGTGAAAAGAAACAGCAGTTTCGTTTAAAAAAAATCCCTCTTGGTTAAGAATTGTAACTAGTGAAATTAATGATAAAACAATTTAAACTAATAAATACCTTCAGCTTAACAAGACCTTCTTTGATTCTTCTGCCATAATCGGGATCAGCTTGTGAGAAATTTTTGACTGCCCTGTCCTGAATGAAGTCTTTAGCATCAATCACATGATGAACGATGTTGCTCACAAGTCGAGACTTTTCATCTTCACTCAAGACCTGCAATTTAAATAGCTCTTTTAACCTTGCTTTTTAAGCTCTTGTGATTTATAGAAGTTTAAACTTATATCCCACAAACAAATGTTGCTGATGTTGAGAAAGAAATTATGCAATATTTCTCAATTGACAGAAATCATAAAAGTAAATGTAAATTAATATCTGTTATTATATTCTTTTTATGCAATTTTTAATAATTTTAACATCGTGAGCCCATAATTCAGATTGTGACAATGTTTTAATGAAGTGTCTTGCATTGTAAGATGAACTACCTGACAATTTTCTCCTATGAAAATACAAATGGAGGACTTCGCAGTTGCCTCTACAAGTCCTTCCAAAAGGCAATGTTCTCTCATTGCCTGTTGTGTTCATGGTTATAACTTTGGTGTTCCAAGTTAGCTAACAATTTGTAATTGAAGTTTTACAGTTAAATTATAGTTAACTGTTCAATGACCATTTTTTAAAAATGAGAATGAGTATGCATACACATAAAAGTTGACTACATTTTTTTTAAACCACTTACATCTCGGTAGAAGATTCCAGCTTGAGTGAAGTTGTCATCATCAGAACTGTTCCATCTATCGCAATCACCAGATAACTTAAATGGAGTTTCTTTGCATTTTCCATCTTCCACAGGACCACTAAAACTGTTAGGGTGATAATTGGGAGCACCATCTAATTAAAAAAAATAAATATTTAAATTTTATTCCTTCAAAGCTGAAATTTTTTTTTTCACATTTTGGCTATATATCTAAATAATTATTAATTTTTTTTATAGAAGATACTATTAGTGAAACATTTATTAATTAAAAAAAAGTTAGTGCAAATTAATTTTCCGACTATGGTAGAAATGCAATACTTCAATTGTGATAGAAATCCAATATTTTCAAGTTTGTTCATATTGAATATTTATAAAAAAAAAAAAAGGTTTTGTAAGAAATTAAAATTTTAAAAAAGATTTGGACAAAAAAGATGCTGCTTTATCTCAATTTAAGAGATAAAGCAGCATAAATCAAAGTTGCACGTCAAGTTAAAATTTATAACTATTTATATTAGACTTCAAATTTTACATTTATAAAATTTAAAAAGATATATTTTTTTTAATTTTTAAAATTATACTTATTTATATTTGTTTTTATACAAAAAAAAAAATTGGATAACTGGATTGGATACTTTATTTATTTATTATTATTATTATTTTTGAAATGTCATTATTCTTCAATACTCTTAATCCCTTCACTACTTATAAGTGATGCTAGTACAAAGAAGTGGATGAAACTGCTGACGTTGGATGTAAATGCTTAAGATCACTTAAAGTAGTTGGATCAATTCAGTTAAAAGGGAAAAACATCAGAATTTATCAAAAACATTAATATTCACCATACTAAATTTTTTAACATGTTGGAAATTAAAAAGTTCAACTTTCACAATTTGAAGCTACAACTAAAAAAGATAAAACTGTATAAACTGCCTTGTAAAGAAATATATAATGTAATAACATCCATTTCTTTCCATTTTCTGATTTTCCAACCTACAATTAACAAATTCCAGTTGTTGCAGTAAACCTGCTTTTTCTCATAACAGTCAAAAGCCCCATGTTTTTGTTTTTAACTAATTGCTCTGAATGCAGACAGCCAACACCTTTTGGACATACGATTCTTCATTCTCCTATTAACTTTTTGACTTGGATCCTAATTCCATGTTAATATTAAGTAAAAAGATTCATGGCTATTAATTTGTCTACTGATTCCACTTGGCTTACAACTATACCCTTCTGTAACCTCGAACTTGCTGGAATATATACATCACTTGCAGCAATATTTATATTCCAGCTTGCTGTAATACATACACATATATATATATATCACTTGCAGCAATATATTCAAACTTGCTGCAAAATATATATATCACTTGCAGCAATATTTATATTTCAGTTGCTGCAATATATATATATATTTATATCAATTTATTGTAACTGAAATAGTAAAATGTTCTTTTTCCTAAATTTAGAACGGATTGTTTCCTTTAAGGATATAATTCCATTCAAGATCGTAAGTAAGGGATAAACAAGATTCTAAGACATGATAAGGGATAGATAATATATAGGATAAAATTTTATATTATCAATTTAACTCTCATTAAGCAAGAAGATGTTTCAAATCAAAGCATATGTATTTGATAAAAAAATATGTATACAATCATTTGAATGTTAAAGAAAAAAGCACCTACTTTGATTTTCATCAACACATTGAGGTCCATCTCTTTGGTAATTTCTTGCACGTGCACGATATGGGCAGTTGACAGGGATTTGCAAGAAGTTGGTTCCCAATCTGTGTCTATGAGTATCAGTGTAGGCAAACAATCTTCCCTGGAATTATGAGAAAAGTATTATGTAGTTCTTTACATGTTATTTAAATAATTTACAGAGTTATTCATTTATTAAAGAATATAATTTTAATTGAGTGATTTGCTTTATTGTAACTCACCTGAAGCATTTTATCAGGGCTGGGCTCAATTCCAGGTACCATGTGAGCAGGTGAAAAGGCGGATTGCTCAACCTCAGCAAAATAGTTCTTAGGATTTCTGTTCAACACAATTTTGCCTACTTTGATTAGTGGATATTCCTTGTGTGACCAAATCTAAAAAACAAAAATAAATACAGGTATGCAAAACAATCTTATTAACAGTATAAATTGCTTAATTTTTCTTAAGAAGCAACAGAATAAAAGACACTAAAATTCATAGGACTTACTAATCAAACTACTATTAAAAATACTCCTTACTCTATGTTACCATTTTATGTATCAAAAAGTTTAGTAATTACTGCAAACTTTTAATTTATTTATATTTATTTTTCTTTCATAACTGGCAAATTATAAATTCAATATAAATTTTGGTACTTTTAAATCCTTGCTATAATTATATATATTTTTGATTTTAGGGATTTCTTTATCAATATTACTCTTATAAGCCTCTAAGTTACTTTAAACTCACTTTACAACAACTATAAAAATGTCCTAAAAGTAAACTTCGATTATTGAATAAAACTAATTGGTAACATAAGTTTTCATGATATCAACATTAACATCCAAAACTTGCCACAAATTAAAATATTTGATAAATGCAAAGAATTTCTCTTCACTGTCAATAGATTTACACCCTGGAATTTTAATATTATTATAGAAATACTATATCGAAATATCATTTAAGATCAACTGTTCAGAATTAATTCTAGATGGAACAACATACTTTTAAACAACAACAAATTTACTTTTTTTTAAAAAATGGCATCCCAGAAACATTTCTTCACCAATACTTTTCTAATCTGTAATCACCCAACTCATTATTTTTTCCCCGTAGTTTACAATTTTTGAAAATTCACCACACTGTAGTGTTTTTTCTCACATTTCTACCACAAAATAGTAAATCACTCATCTATTTCTACACCACTTTTCCACGCTGCTAATTAACAGAACTCCCTACAACAGTGCACAATAAATCATCCCACTCAGATACTACTTGTATACAAATTATTGATCACAGTTAATTAACCAATTACTCATTTAATGGCCATATTATTATAAACATCCACAAAGTTCAATCACAACTCAGATTTTGTTTTATAAAATAAATAATTTTTCTTCAATTTTGTACGGACTCTAAACAGAAAATTATTCAATATACTCCATGTTATGAATATGTAACTAGATGTGTTTGACTTGGATCCAGTCATCTAATGGGTAAATAAATTTTAGTTTTATTTTAACAGATTTAAAATAAAATTATAAATACCATTTTTCATATAAAATTTTTTTTAATAATTTCATTAAAAAATTCTTTTATATATATATATATATATATTCTTTTGCTATGAATTTTAGATTTCTATGTTCAATAATTTCTTGTAATATCATTTTTCAGATAACGATGAATATTAATGCTACCTCATTATAAAAAACATATATACCTTTGTAAGGTCAAATGGATTGAATTTTGAGGTTTCTGCTTGCTTGAATGTCATAATTTGTACATACATAGTATATGAAGGAAAGTTTCCAGCTTCAATGGCATTGTATAAATCTCGGATGGAATAATCTGGATCAGATCCTGAAAGCTCATTGGCTTTTTCAACAGGCAAACACTTGATGCCCTGATCAGTCTGAAACAAGAAATCATAAAATTACACATCTGTTTAAAATAAAAATGATTTAAAAAATTTTTAAATAGCAAAACCCTGTGTATAGGTAAACCTTTAACTACTTTCTAAAACAGAGTTTTGTTCTAGAAGTAAAAATTTAGGATGATGAGAATGTGAAAAATTGTTGCAAAAAATGGCATCCGAAATACATTAATTCAGAGAATGATAATATGTACGAAAACAATGAAGTTAGATGATTTATAACAAAAATATAGAATTTATCTTTAGCAAAATAATTATTTTTTCTAAATGAAAACCCCCTCCTCTTCCCTACTGGAAAAAAGACTAAAATTAAAAACAGTATTTCATAATTTTTTACATTAAAATAATATATATTATATATATATTTAAGCATATAGAAGATAAAACTTGAGATATTGATAACTCAGAAAATGAAAATATTTAATTAAAAAAAAAAAAAAAAAAAGCTTCCATTTTAGAAATTTCCCCAACTTAAAAGTGATATTAAAAAAATATATAATATTTTATATGTTTGACTTATAATTAAACAAACTCTTAAGTTACAAAAATAAATTAATAATATTATTTTTAAAAACAAACCCAATTTTTTTGATAAATTTTTTAGTTTCTTGATAAATGTCAATATTATGTCAGAGTTACTTATACATAGTACAATAATCTAAACCTTAATTTTAACCTCTCTTTTAATCTGATAGTTTAGAACATTCTATAATCTGACACAAATATCCTTTGCTTTCATATTTTTTTTTTTTTGGATCGATTTGAGTATTTATTGGCCTTGGTTACCAGATGGCAACACAACGTTACTTACATTCTCATTAAATATGAATATATTAAAATGAGCATGTTTAATGTGAACATGTACATGTATTTAACATAGATATATTTAATGTATATATATATACATATATACACATTAAATATATATATATATATTAAACACATTCAATATTTACATGTTTTAATTGTTAAAATTTATCTAGATTGCTTCATCTTTCAAATCGTTCTTAAAATATATTGATGCTGGATAATCCAGCAAAATCACTAATCTAGCATGATTGTAAATGTATTAGATTAAAGAGATATAACTACATATAAAATTTTAAAAGAAAAAAGAAATTGGTAGTCTTATAAATTTTGGAGGCAAATATTTCTTACTTTGTAATGGAATTTGCAATAGACAGCTTCTCCTTGTGCATTGACCAGTTTGAAAGTGTGAGAACCATATCCATTCATGTGCCTGTAGCCATCTGGGATACCACGGTCAGAAAACAAGAAAGAAACTTGATGAGTTGTTTCTGGTCGAAGAGTGATGAAATCCCAAAACATATCAACATCCTTAAAAATCAGAGAACAGGTTATTTTTCTAATTACTACTTTTATAATAATTAAAATGATAATCACAAAGATAAAAAAAACCTTAACTGATCATTATAATTAGCAAATATTTAATTAAATGTAGCACTACAATATATTATGGTTATTAAATTGAAATGCATTATGTTATTCATTAATTTATTTTGGATAAATCTTTTTTTGCTAAAAAAATGATTTAATTAATATAATTCACTTAATAATTTCTTTTCTAAAATTATTAGACACACATATAAAAGGTTTATATATGAAATTATATGTATGTACAATAGTTATAAACCTTAGAAACTATCACAGTTTATAATATGCATATAATATGAAACTGTTACAGTTACATTATGAGAATGATGTGCAAGTATTAGACATATTGTACTATAATACTTGCTCTTTGTATTCAGGATTTGTACAAACAATTCAGGATTAGTTATAGCCTATAATATATGCAAGTATATTTTATTGGTAGATGATATTATTATTGCAAAAGCTTAAACTCTGGTATAGTCAAAACTGTCTGTAAAATATTTTGCAGACAATTTTATATAAACAAAAACTATATTTTACCTTCAAGTGAGTTACAGGATTCCTTTTTTGTGTGTGAATGAAACTGGGGAAGAGTAAAGGATCTCTGATAAAGAAGATTGGAGTGTTGTTGCCAACTAAATCCCAGTTTCCTTCATCTGTATAGAATTTTACAGCAAATCCACGAGGATCTCGGACTGTATCAGCAGAACCAGATTCACCACCTTAAAGAGGAAAATTAATATCGATTAAAATGTATTTCTATTTATAACACGAAACCTTCTTTTGAAAAAATTCTCATTTGTTTCAATGGTAAATAAATTTTGTGTTTTTAGTAAGCCATGTGTCAAATAATGAATAAGATTTTAATATAGATATAAGCTCTACAGAAGAACTCCAGAGCAGATATATTTTATTTATCTTTGTTTGAAAATAGTAAACTGTTTCCAATTTTAAAATTTATATAAAAAAAAAATCTAATGATAAATATTTTATCTGTGCCTCATTTATACAAATAACATTTTTTTATATTATCCATAATAATTAACTATTTAAAAATTAGCAATAAATAAATAAATAAATAAAAATCATTATAGATTAAATATATGATTAAGTGAATAAAAAATTTGTAGATAATTATTGTCCATTTTTGTTATCAAAAATCAAGTAGCTTATAAATTATATAAGCTACTTGATGTTTTAAATTAATTTATAAATCACATATAAATAAATTGGAATAAACAATAAAATCTCCCTTAAAATTAATCCCCTTATTAGCTAATTATACAAAAAAAATTCTCAATTTTTGAATTATGATGTATTTTTTTATATTTGCTATATAATGGTTTATTATGAGAATGATGAAATGAATCTAAAATATTTTGCATTTCATAAGATGAATTGCATTAAATTAAAAAAAAATATATACAGTTTAAAAAATTTTAATTAATGAATGGTTATAAAATAATAAGAACAATTTACACATAATTCACATAACGAGAACAATTTTTTGTTTTAAAATTAAAACATGCTCCGTACCAACAGTGGAAAATCTCACTACAAGAGGAGTTCTCTTTCCAACCTCACTGAAAATCTTGGCTTTACAGTATTTGCTAATGTCATGTGTTACTTCAAAATATCCAAATGCTCCAGCTCCCTTGGCATGCACAACTCTTTCCGGGATTCTCTCCCTGATAATAGAAATAAAGTTAACTTGCATATATAAAAAATTTCATACGATTAAGAAACAGAATTAAGTTTTATTTTGTGATTGGTATTCATCATAAGCATTTGTAAAATATAAAAAATATCTTTAATAATATTTTGAATGATGAAATTGTTATACTCTGAAATATAGTATGAATAATCAACTTTTAATTAATAACATTAAAGTGCACAAAATTAGGAAATGTGACAGTTTTAGAGAGATAAATCAATTTAATGATATGATAAATGAATTATAAATTTAATTTTCAAATAATTATTTTTAAATATTAATTTTGTATGATTATTTAAAATCTGTGACTGTTTTATTATTGATATTAAAAAACTATCTCCTTTTTCCTTCACTTTTTTTCCCAAGTTAAAAAAGAGTTACAACAAGAAATATTTAGATTATAAAGTTTTTTAACATATACAACTTACCTATCGAAGTGTGCCATTTCTTCCAAGTATACAACATCTTGAAGTAATACTGGTCCTCTGGCTCCAATAGTCAAAGAATTTAATTTATCACCAACAGGGCACCCAGAGGCAGTAGTAAGGGTTTCGTTTTTACCCTATTGAAACCCAATGAGAAATAATATGTATTAAAATAAATATTCTGCAGACAATGTGTATTTTAAGTTCATTAAAATTGATGAAAGTTTTGGTAAAATACCAAAATTGAATGCATTAAAATATATTATTTAAATTTTCATAAAAACATTATTTAAATTTTCATAATTATATTAATTAAATTTTTACTAGTAAAAAGAAAAATAAATAATGAAACCATATAAAAAATAAATAAATTTAAATGAACAAAATAAATAAATAAATACAAAATAATAAGAGATAAATTTAATTTATACTTTATTTTATATCATAATTATAATTAAAATAATAATTAAATTTTTCTAATGGTGATAAAATACTAATAATTATAAATATTAATAAAATTATATAGAATTTTACAATTCATTCTTTATTTTTATTTATATGCAATACTGTTTAGAAAATGATTTAACTAAATTTATAACTCTGAATAGTATATTATTTAATGTTTTCCATAAATTACTTAACATAATCAAAGAAATATCTAATAAAATTTTAATTTATTTGGAGATTATTTTTGTTTCCTTTTTATACAAAATGTAAAACAAAAAAATCAAAATGAGATTGTTATAATTTAAAGTTATTAATAGTAATAATTTTACTTAAATATTACTATCTCATTTTCACACATTAAAGAAATATCACAACAATATTCAGTTTTATTAAGCAATATAAAATTATTTCTTGACACTCAAAAAAAATTTTTTTTTATTACCTGTGAATATTTCTTGCTTTTTCTTAACTCCTTTGAGCAGCAGAAATAAATAATACAACTTTTATAAAAATTACTTTTAATTATTTTTAGTTTGATTACAAAAGTTTAATAATTAAACTACAAATACTAATAAATTTTAAAAATTGTTTTTAATTTTTAATTCTTTTATCAGAAGATGATAATTAATTTTAGATGATTAATTAAAACGAAACTGACGGCTTACATATTTAAATATAAAAATAAAAAAAAATAAATAAATAAAAAAAATAAAAACATGAAAACAAATAAATACTAATAAACAATTATACTCGGAAACAATAGTTTAATGTTAATTAAATGCTTTTGATTTATTCTTAATTGAATAGGAAATCATCTTAACTTGTAATTCATCAATCATTTCCTATAATATTTATAAAGGAAATAATTAAAAAAAATGCGCTCTTTATAAAACAATTAAAGATATTCATTTCTTTATTTTTAATTATAAACCATAAAAGAAAGTCTTTATTGATATATAAATTAAAAGAATCAATGCAACTTTTTAACAATAAGACGCACAGTGAACAAAAACAAGTTACATAAACACGGAAAATTAGCATTCCATAATTAACACCGGGTAATGCTTTACCTTTTGAGCTTCTTTATAATCATTCAGTTGATCGGCCGCCTTGTCTCTTGGCATTTTCAAATACTGTTAGATCACCGTATTATTAAAAAAAATGTACGAAAAGAAAACCGAAAGCTAAGAAAATACTTCACCCTTCACGTTCCCTGCCAGCAGGAGTACTAACACCTCTAGATGAATTTGTGAAGAGAATGTTCGTTATGAAGAGCAATGGAAAGGTTGCAATAATTTTTTATCACGACGCCAAGAGTTATCTTTTTCGCCAAATCTATTCTCTACAACTGTTCGGAATTTCCAGCGCTATCTTTGCAGAATGTTTCGATTTTTAAGATAAGTTTTTCAATAGAAAAGAAACTCTTTTAATTTTTAAAGTATAAAATATGTGAAGAAACATTTAAAAAAAAAAATTTAATACGATATTACTTAAAATTTTCATCAAAAAAAAGTGATTACTTTTCCTTATCAATGCATTTTATTATAGAATGAAGTCTTTTTGCATTTTAATCAAAAATAGTATATAATTATAGTAAAAATTTGTAATAATTTAATTTTACAAGTAATCACAATTAAAGGATAATATTGAAAATTTAGCTGATATCTTTGTCATCGAATTTCTTCACTAAAATCCACATAAAGATATTCATATACGTATATTAAGGAGCAATATCGGAAAATTTAATTCACAAAAAATTAAAGAACTTCTGTGAAAGCAGTTTTTTTTTCTGTTATTTTTAATTTAAAAACAGTAAAAAGATTCATGCCAGTATTTAAAACGGAATGTTCCAAGAATAATATACAAAAAAAATGTATTCATTTTAAAAATAAATATAAATAAATAATAATTGAGTTAGAATAACTTTTTTTTTATAAAAATGCTTCAAAATTAGTGCTCAATTCTACCTTTTGTACTAGAATATTTTCTGGTAAAGACATTTAGATAATCTTAATTTTCATAATATAGAAAATAATAATTTTTTTTTGTAAAGTACATTGTTAAACCTACAGAAAACATTGTTTTATTATGCATTTCAATTTTTTTTTTATACTCTTTAGACAACTGACGAGAGTTTCTAATTATAATTTCCACATTTTTTTTTCGACCTTCAACGCCCGACCATTTTCACCTTTTTTAACACTTCACATACACTGTTTTAGAAGCATGCTTTTATATATTTTAAACGCTAAAAATAAAAGAGCACTATTTTAAACGCTAAAAATAGCACAAAGAGCACGACTAGGGTTTACTTTTCTTCCACTCCCTTTTTAAAATGTAAACAGATACAAAACACGTGTAACATATGGATAATAGCAACAAAGCAAGTGCATAATAGCGTGTTTTTTGATCCTAAATTATGCAAAGTCTTGACTTTGTTTGATTAAGTGCTTTGAGATTTATGTTCGCATAAGCTGCTTTATTTCAATTTATACAAAATTTTATACAAATAAAAGAGACATTGGGAGAATGAACGATAAATTATAATCAAAAACTAAAAAGCTCGAAATTAGCAAATCCATGATAGTCTGCAAATTTGTGTTATGCGAAACAAACAAACAAACAATAATAAAAATATAAAAACTGAAATCTGCTCGGCAAATTTCAAGTTATCCTGTGTGAACATTCGAGAACGGATAGACCAATGTTTAATAAAGCCCGAAATATATGAAGCAATTGATTGGAATACTATAAGAATGGCCAAATTCTAGCCACATGAATACAGCAATGTTGAATAGATCACATGAAGAATGAATTGCTCAAGAATCTCTAAAAGAATATACAAAAGTAAGATAAATGTAGTCGTAAATGAAGAATGAAGTATTCCAAATTCTACTAGAAACGTTATCACGTTTAATAGCCAAAAGAATATACAAAAATAACCAAAACGTAGTCGTAAATAAAGAATGAAGTATTCCCAATTCTACAAAAAACATTGTCACATTCAATAGCCAAAAGAATATATCAAAGTTTGAAAATTCTAGGCATAAATGAAGAATGATGTATTCCAAATACAATAAGAAGCGACATAAAGCTAAATAAGCATGGGAAAATGCCAAAAGTGATAATTATGAAATTTAAAAAAGAAGGAATTGAACAACGCACTACGAGTCCTTATAGCTATTGGAAATACAAATGTTTAAAATCCCGACCCAAAACATGAAAAGTGATTCAAAACCATACTACAAAAACATTTCAAACAAAAGTCAAATTCTTCAGAAAATTCCTTAAGCGTAACGTTATTCATGAAGCATTTCAAGAGTTAAGGGGTCCAAACTATCATTTTCCGCCAAAATTTGCAATGGAGTTTTATTTGCTTGACCCTCATTTTCGGATAACGTTATGGACCCCTAACCAAGACAACATTATATTCACGCATGATAATAAATAAAAACTGGATTATCTTCCAAAAATCATAAAAGGAAAACGTATTTTACTGCTTATTTAAACGATGGTTATTCAAATCTAATAGCATTTATACATAATTTGTTCTTCGTCATCATCACTACTAATCACTACTAATGCCCGATTCGCGGCTCAATGGTAACGTGCGCCGCTGGTGAGAATTAGTGCTGAGGTTCAATAAGCTGGGGAGTATTATTGTAGACACTGTTTCAAAAACAAGGAGGTTCGATGGCGTTTGTGATGTTCATCATCTTGCTTCGTGAGTCGGACTATCTGGTGGGAGTTTTCCAGGTTTCCTCCCGTGCGAACTCAAATGAAGTCTAGTTCCCCCCTAAAAGTCCTCCCGGAAAGAACTGCCCTCCTTTTTCAGCGACTTGGAGTCAAGTCAGTCTTCTACCTACGGGTGCTCAATCACAACAGAAGCTACCCCTTTTTCCTCCATCCAATAATATATTATATATTATTTTAATTAATTTGTATTAAAATTATAGGGGCCTGATGGCCGAATGGCTAGCGCTCTGGCGTTCGGTACCACATGTATCGGGTTCAAATCCCGGCTTTGCCATGGGTGTTTGTAGTGGTTCGGAATCCACTTTAAGCCGTAGGTCCCGGTCCCAATAGGATCGTAGAGCGCTGCAGGGGCATTGTTTCTCCGCGTCCGTGGCTTACCATCAAGTTATACGCGCCCCCTGGGTAATGCAAAGTGAGTAACATCGGTGCAGTCCTTATGGCGAAGATCACGGTCTATTTGCCAGCTGAATTAGAAGAAAAAAATATTAAAATTATTAATATTTTTTTTATATTAATTTATTACCAACACTTTATTTACTATAAACAAATGTATCATATATCCTAAATAAAACATTCAGTTCCTTTGAAATTTTAATTGTGTCTTTTACTATATATATATATATGTGTGTGTGTGTGTGTGCGTCTATTATATCTACCATGTACTACATCTCTATATATACACTCATGTCCATAAATTAAGGATAATGAAGTTCAGGCAAAGAAAGAGACAGAAGCAAAACCAATTTGACTTATTTGTAAAGTCTATTTATTAAACAAAAGGTAAAGAGCAAAAAAGATGCTATATGTTTGACATAATTAATAAAAATTTCAATTTTTACTCCCTGGAGCAAATTTAAAAAAAGAACCTATTTACAAAAAACAGTATAACATGGTTAGTATGATGGTTAATATGGAGTATGTCAACGCCTAGGCATGCTGAGTATCAAATTATCAATCTGATCTTGGGGAATATTACACCACTCATCAAGCAATGCCCTCCGAAGTTCCGGTTGACAGGTGGGAGGGGGTTGACGGGCTGCAATTCGTCGGCCAAGCATATCCCACACATGCTCTATTGGATTCAAGTCCGTTGAGTATGCTGGCCAATCCATATGGGTGATATCCTCCAATTAAAGGCATTCGTCTACAATGTTTGCACGGGAAGGACGGGCGTTGTCATCCATAAACAGAAATTTAGCACCCTTGGCGCCCCGAAACAAACGTACATGTTGTTCCAGAATGACATACCGATAGATGTGGCCTGTCATCGTTACACTCTGAACATGCAGGTCAGTTCTGGAACCAAGAATAATTCCTCCCCAAACGAGCCATCCTGCACCATCGTAAGGGTGTCGTTCAATGGTGTTCTCTTGGTGGTAATGGGTACCTGGCTCTCTCCATATGAAAGTCCGGCGAGAATCAGACTGCAAGCTAAACCTGGACTCGTCGGAAAACATCACACCAGACCACTGTTGCGGTGTCCACAATGCATGCTCTCTACTCCAGGTTAATCGCAGGCAACAGTGAGTTGCGGTAAACGGAACACATCTGACAGGCCAACGAGCATATAGACCAATATGCCCTAAGCGTCTGTACACGGTCTGCCTTGAAACTGTCGTACCGGTAGCTGAAGAGAGCTGACGAGACAGGTCTGATGCTGTGCTCCGTCTGTTTCTTTTGGCAGTAACTCCTAAATACCGGTCCTCATTCGGCGTTGTAACTCGGGGGCGACCTGTGCTGTAACATCTACTCACATTACCATCATCTTGGAATCGCTGCCAAAGCCTGGAGATGACACTCTGGGCGATTCCAAGTTCCTCGGATACTTCCAGCTGGGTACGTCCATATTCCAGTCGTCGATAATTCTACCACGTAAAAAAAAAACCCAAATGCTTCCTTTGTGCCATAACTATGCGGTTATTGCATTGAAAGGCTTTTAAAGCATTTATGAACAATTTTACTTCTTTGCCACCATTCCTTATATACCCCTCTCTTACACTCTCGTCATTGTGACGTACCATCCACGCCATCTGGTGGTTTCCTGTAATTTGCATATTCTTCTTCAAGATGTGTGTGATAATTCTACAGGTGAAATTTTTATTTTAGAGTTCAATTTCTGTGTGATTCTGAATTATTCTTAATTTATGGACATGAGTGTATTACAATTATGCCCATTTCTGATGATTGCTCCAATGTAAGGTATTTTTTTTTTCTTGATAATAGAATATATACGTATTCAGTTAAAAAAATAATGAATAAGATAGTGCTTGCTTTTACAACCATTTTACCTAGTTTGCTGTAGAGAGATTTCTCTACTTCTCAAAATTTAGAAACCCTGCTTTATAGAGAGATTTTTCCTAAATCTTGTTGTGAAAATTCTTTTACATGAGTATTGTTAGTATTTATAAATTTATATTTCTTATCATGCTAGGAAAGAAAATTCTAACTTAATTAAGAAAAAAAAAATAATAATAAAAGAATACGAATAATACTTAAAATAAAAGAATACGAATAATACATTTTGATATTTTTTCTTTCTTTGTTTTTCAAAAATATATTTCATTTTTAAAAATTCAGTCATTAAACTTTGGAGTATACTTTTTATTATAATGGAACTTACCATTGTTATTGTTGTTTAAAAATCCTACAAAATTAACGGATTCATTAAAAAGTGTCTAGAAATACGGGCTAGTGAAGATAATTTTTTCTGAGATACACGAATTCAATAAATCTTTTTATAAAATAATTGTACACCAATAATTTAATTTCAATTCTCAAAATTTATAAAGTTTTTTAAAACAATATAACAACAACAAAATTTTGTGCCTTGATGGTATGGTAATGTGCTGTATGATAAATGGACTTTAATGTTGTTCTTGTAATTTAAAAATCCTACAAAATTAGCGTACTTATTAAAAATAATTAGAAATACTCGCTAGTGAAGATAACTTTTTCTGATATACACAAATTCAATAAATCTTTTTGAATAAAATAATAATACAGAATACATAATAACATATAATAATAAATAATAGTTTTCATCCGCAACATTTAAAGTTTTTTAAAATAATATAATAAAAACAACAAAATCTTGTTCTTTTATGGCAATGTACTTTGTATGATAAATGGATTTTAACGTTGCTATTGTAGTTTAAAAATCTTACAAAATTAGCCTACTTATTAAAAAATAATACTTATTAAAAAAATAACTAGGAATACTCGCTAGTGATATACACAAATTCAATAAATCTTGTTGTATAAAATAATTGTGCATTAGTAATTTAATTTCCATTATCAACATTCAAATTTTTTAGAAATAATATAACAAAAATAAATAAATAAATTCCAGCAAGGCAAAATGTGGGAAATCTTCGACTCCTGTATAAAAAGAACAATACACACTCTTAATTTTTATTTAATCTGTTTTCTTTTTTTTCAGTTTTGAACGATGACTGATGGACATAATTTGTTGTCTGAATATGATTTATTGATACTTTTTTTTCTTTGTTTAAGATTGCTGTTATGCGTTTTGTTCTTATATTAAATTCTAAATTTTATGGATAACCTGTATATCGACTCGACAGATGGTATTTTTTTTTTTTTTTTGTCTAAGTATAAAATGCGAGAAAATGTAGAATTTTTTTCGTGTTTTTAAAAAATAATGGCCACTGAAAAAATCGTCGTCTTTATTTCTATTTTAATCGTCTGAAGCGTCTTTATTTTTATTTTTATTTTTCAGAAATATAATAATGATAATTCTGCTTAAAGGCTTCTGATTCAAAATTATGAAAACAAATTATGTTTATATAAGAGACATTTCTTTTCTATGAATATTCCTCAAATTACTATTCTATTACGCAGTTAATTTTCATTTATCGTAGGCATGTGAAGAAAATACGAGAAAAAAATTAAATGATCGAAAAACAATAAGATGTTGAAATTCCAAGTAGAACAAAACTAATATGTAAAAACAGGACGTTACATAAATGACTCAAATGAAACGACGCATGCGAATAAATTTTTACCTCTTATATAACTTAGTCCTAATTTTAATGTCATGAATCATTATCATTACGAACAAAGGCAAATAAACAGAATTTTTTTCTTAATTTGTAATGATACAAAATTAAAATTTTGAATTAAATATCAGGAGGAAGGTAAATAAAAATTTTACGATGTTATAAAACGAATTCTCATTTTTCAATATTCTCCGCATACTTCAGAAGATGATTATACAGAAAATTTTATATGTACTGATAATATATTTGATTCTCTTCATTCAAAAGGACG
The DNA here is from genome assembly GCA_021605075.1 of Caerostris darwini. NCBI lineage: Eukaryota > Metazoa > Arthropoda > Arachnida > Araneae > Araneidae > Caerostris > Caerostris darwini. Next base: position 153,551 of record BPLQ01010645.1, on the reverse strand, counting down.
AAAATTAAGGAATGTAAAGTGTTTTGTTGATCGAAAATTTTCATGAATATTCAATATCATTTAAAAGTTTACAAATAGAAAATTCCTATAAAAGCTGCCATATCAACAGATACAAATTATTTTTTTTATAAAACTATTTATTAAACTTTGACTATTGAATATTGATAGTTAAGAATATTGCTCCTCAAAAAATCAATATACTAATATAAAAATATTGCATATCATACTTAGAATTTAAAAAATATATTTTTTTAAATGGATGGTATGAAATAAAAAAAAAAAAAAAAAAAAAAAATATTAACAGTCGAATAAAGTCGATTTTTTATGAATACTAACAGATGAATTTAAAAAATATTTTTTTTAAACGGATGGTATGAAGTACAAAAATAAGAAAATATTAGCAGTCGTACAAAGTCGACTATTGATGAATATTAACAGTCGAATAAAATCGACTATTGATTAATATTAACAGTCGAATTAAAAAATATTTTTTTTTAAATGGATGGTATGAAGTACAAAAATAAGAAAATATTAGCAGTCGTACAAAGTCGACTATTGATGAATATTAACAGTCGAATAAAATCGACTATTGATTAATATTAACAGTCGAATTAAAAAAGTATTTCTTTTTAAATGGATGGTATGAAGTACAAAAATAAGAAAATATTAGCAGTCGTACAAAGTCGACTATTGATTAATATTAACAGTCGAATAAAATCGACTATTGATTAATATTAACAGTCGAATTAAAAAAGTATTTCTTTTTTAAATGGATGGTATGAAGTACAAAAAAAATCATAAATATTAACAGTCTAATAAAGTCGACTAAAAATAATACAAATTATCTATAGTCGATTTTAAAAAATATTTTTAAAAAAGGGCTTGTATGAAATACAAAAATGATAAATATTAACAGTCGAATAAAGTTACGTGACTTAAGTTTTAGATAACATAAAAAAAAAAAAAAAAATACTATATGAGATATTATTGCAACTTATCACTAAAAATAAAGAATATTTTCACAATAGTAAAAATAAAATTCTTTTTTATTGTATTTTATTGCCAAAGGATCATGATGACAGAATGGCCGCGAGATAAACTGTATCACAACAGATAAAATGATGATAAAATAAATGATTTCGCCTAGAATGTTTTTGGGAAAAAAAATTTTTTCTCAGTTTTTTTATTTTCTCAAGTTTCAATCAGAAATACACTTACACCACGTTAAAACTACCAAATAACAGCGCTTGTTAAAATTTAATTGTTAAACAAAAATTGTAATAAAAATTAAAGCTTTTGTAATTAAAAAGATTTATTTAAAAATTAAATTTATTATTATTTTAATTAAAAAATTAATTTAAATGTAATGAATTAAAATTAAATTATTTAAACAATTAAATAAAAAAAATTACAATTAAAAATTTAAAAATTATAATTAAATTAAATTTAATATTATTTTAATTAAAAAATTAAATAAAATGTAATGAATTAAATTTAAATTATTTAAACAATTAAATAAAAAAATTATAACTAAATAAAATTAATTATTAAAAATGAATTAAATTAAAAATTCTAATTTTAATATCATATTCAATTTTTAATTAATAAAATAGCATTAATTAAATTTAAAATTTTATTTGTTTTATTATACACTCTCCCTATATATATCTTGTTCAAATTTTCAATCGTTCAGCTTTTTATTTGTCCCTTCAAGTTCAAATTAAACTTTTGATGACACTGGAAATACAGTTTTGTTCAAATATTAATTCAGTAATTAAATTTAATTAAATAGTTTTATTTTTTTTTAGCCTTAAATTACGTATATCTACCAATAGATGGCGCCAGATAAACTTAAAAAAATGAATGAAAATTATTTACAAAGGACTTTCTGTAATAGAATGAAGAAAAAGTAGGAATTGACTTTAAAATTTTTTTTATTTTTTTTTTATATTACTTGTTTTTAAAGTGGAGAACAAAAATTATTTGTCTTTAAAAATATTTAAAAAAAATGATGTTTTCAAATTAACAAATGTATAATATACCGGTGTATTTTATTTAAGATTCATAATTATTTGGAAGTTATCTAGCTATCAATTTACGCATATATTTGTAATTTAGTGGGGTTGGGTTGAAATACTTGAAGCACAGGTTGGGTGAACTCACAGCCTTATCGGCACACGCACAAACACTACACACATACAATTATACAAAACATACAATATTAAACACATTTAAAATCATTAATTATAGATTCGGGAAAGGACTCTACTTCTAAGCCAAAAACCAGAAACTCGGCTACGCATGGGATGCTTAAAATATATTTCCCCTCCGAGTGAGAGTTTGTAGGCCAACTGACCATTTCTTCTAAACGCCAAGGGGGAGGGGGAATTCTTGCCCGTGTGTAGGCGGAAGCACGGTCACACATTTCAATTTTAAATACCAATAATATTAAATTTTTATTCATTTTTTTAATGAAGTATATTAAAAAAGCAATGTTTTTTTTTTCTAAACGGATTTGTTTCCGATGGTTAAAAAATATATATTATTAGCAAAAAAAAAAAAATAAATAAATAGAAATGTTAGAAATTTATTAAGTTTTAAATAAATGTCAAAGCATATGTATGTATACATAATTCCCAAAATACACAACTAATATCATTCATCTTTAAATTTAATAATTAACTTGATGATCTCATTAACTTAATAATTTGGTTTTTTCCCAAATGATTAAATTTTTGTGTGATGAATATGTGTTTTATTTTGTAAAATGAACATTTAGTATTAAAAGGTACATTTTAGTATTTTTATATCGATAATTGTGAAGTAGAATCAAATCTTATCAACAAATTTATTTAGCTTTTCTTATCAAGAACTTCTGCAGTGATAATTTCCTACATTGTCCTTTTGAAAACAGTTAAAATAAATTGCACATTGCACCTACGTAATCATTAAATCTAAAAGTCAATTTACATAAAATATACTGAACAATCATATCTCGATGGAATTGACTATTTTTATTGAGTAGCGATAATTAAACTTAAGGATAACTGATTATTATATATGTATATATATATATATTTTAAAGTTAATTCACAAAATTATTCAAATTCTCAGTAATTCAGTAATTTCAGTTTTTCTTTTCAGTTGAAATTTTTCAACATTACTTATTAAAAGCTATGCGAGTAATAGAGATTGTATAAAATCGTTGATAAATATTTACCAAAGATTTTTTTTAAATGAAAAAATATATTTAAGCATTCAGAATAAGAAATCTTTTCCATTTCAAAAATGAGCTAGAATAATGAACGAACGATTTTTTTTTAAATGAAAAAATATATTTAAGCATTCAGAATAAGAAGACATCTTTTCCATTTGGAAAATAAACTAAAATATATTATGGCTTGAAAATAACACGCAACATTTAAAATATATTTTATATAAACTTTTAAAACATATATTTGTTTATAAATTTAATTTTTTTAAATGGAAAAAGAAAATTGTTTGAGATGATTATTTATTTCTAAATCAAGAAAACTTACAGACTTTTTTTACTTGAATACTGAAAATAATTTATTCTATTTATTTTATTGCCAGCGTATTTTTAATTTGTAAAATATGTTTGCTTGACTAAAAAAATGTTGAATATTGCTGATTTTTTTGTTTATTATACAATTTTTATGCTTATTTTGATATTCTTTGATATGTAAACTTTATTCTAACTTTATAGTAGCGTTAATTTAAATATCGTATTTATTATAGCATATTATCGTATTAAAAATGATATATAAAATCGCTGTTAAATTAAAAATCTTATTTATAAGGCAAAATAAACATGATGCAAACTATTTAAAACAAATGATTCTGAATACATTATTTATTACTGTGTTTTTACAGCTAAAATGGTACTTTATCAAATAATGGATATAAAATTTTAGATGTTGGTTATTCTATTAGCGAAAAATAGAAGAATAAATGTTTTTAATAAAAATAAAATAAAATATTTTTCTAAGTGATTTAAGATTGATTAAGTAGTATATACGATAAATACTTAAAGGTATTTAAGTATTTATCAAAGTATATTATAATTATTAGTATTTATTAATATTTAGTATAATAATTAATAGTATAAGTATTAAATTAATACATAAATTAATACATAAACCTAAAAATTACAGTCGATATTAATAATTTTGTTAATACAAGTGTACCTACTATTATTATATGCAAATTATTTAAATTATTAACTTACAAAATATGAATATAAATTGTTGTTGTTTGTTATTTCTTATCCCACTTGGCTAGCCAAGCCCACAAGCCCATATGGACTCATGATTGAAGGGGAAGGAAGCAGCTTCTGTTGTGATGGAGCACCCGTAGGTAGAAGCCTGGCTTTTGTTCCGTGACGCTCTTACAGTCATAGAAGACCGGGACCTACGGCTTAAAGTGGATTCCGAACCACTACAAACATCCATGGCACCGCCGGGATTCGAACCCGAAACCTGTGGCACCGAGCGCCAGAGCGCTAGACACTCTGCCATTCAGGTCCCAAATTTGCCAACGGCACGCAGTGTTGTTCCCAGGTGGTCACCCACCCAAATGAATATAAATTATATGCAAATAATAAGAGATTTAAAATAACAGTTTTATATAACTATGCTAATAATAATTTATAAAATGGTTTTTTTTAAATAAGACTGAGTATCTTTTGAAGATATCATTTTTTATGAATTGCTTGATTTCAAAGTCCATTATCGATAGGTTTTCAATTCTTCTGATGGGATGGTCTAAGTTTTTGTACAGACAAAATCGATGACTAAGGAAGTATTAGTATTGCCATGGAAACCTGTAGATAGCGAAAGGCAAACACAATAAAGTCTCGTTAGATTACCTTTGAGCTTAACTATAATGTCTGTTTTCCAACTAAACATTCAAAATGATTCTGAGAAAAACTAATACTATGTTTTCATAGATGCGATATTCAATACAAGATTCGTATAAAATATTTATAGAAAAGATAAACAAAACATGTATATTTTTTGATGAAATTGATTTTTAATTGTTTTTTTCTGCAAACTTTTAATTTTTTTTATTTTAAATTTCAATTAATAATAGATTTTTTATTTTTCATTATCTGTATTAAAAATCCTATTATTTTGAATCAAAATAAAATTACTAAACCGTCTTTTTTTTTTAACAAAAATATAAACATCATTGATAATTATATCTTTATAAGGATCTAATTCATCACTTTTATTATAAAGTACAAATGAATTTTTTTCCAATAATTTTTGTAGTTATTAACAAAATTAAATCTTTAATACATTTTCAAGGTCATTTGATTTTCTGCATATTTATTTATACTTATAATAGTTATTGATATTTTGAATTTTGAAGTTTTGTTAATTTTTTTTTTTTAATTCCAAAGTGTTTTTCTTTATTTAATAATCCATGATGTGTTTGATTTGTACAAATTAATTAGATTAATTCAAAAATTGAGTTATCTTTTTAATAATATTTAAAAAAATCTTATTCTTTGGAAATAATATTGTCAGATTTTCACAAAATTTAAGTATAATTTTTAACTGAAATTCTACAAATTATCGTAAAGAATTGTATGTCACAGTAGTTATTCATTTCTAATGTTGAGTCATTTAAAAATAAAGTTTGACAAAAAATTGATGTTTACAGTACATTTCTTCACAACAAAGTCAACAACCAGAAATATAAACAAATAAACGTTTTCCAAAATATACTTGTGGCGAAATCTAAACAAAACTAGAACCTACTTTTTTCTAACAACGAATATTCTCGATTGCAATTTTTTTTTTCCAAGTAGTTCCGCTTTAATTTAGAACGATTAATCTATTAGGAAATACAAATTTCACGTAGGAATTGAAGCATGGAAAATTCAGATCAGTTTCAAAAAATGATAAAAATATTCTTCAATTCCATCACCACTACAAGGAGTGAACAAAAAAAAAAATTAGTAAATAAATCCACTCATCATAGAGGTCAAACATTGAAAAACAGGTTTTATAAGGAAGTGAACTTTACATCGTTGGATGCTAAACATTGTCTGAGGTCAGTTTACCAACATAAAAGCAGTAGTCTAGCAGCATTTGAATTGAACTATTCTGAAATTTTTTTGTACGAATTAATTAAGAAGCTATTTAAAAATAGTTTATTATTTTTTAAAGACGGTTTATTTTATCACGCTAGAAGTCATTGTCCAGTTTTGTAAACAAATTTATTTGGGCCATATTTTACTGTTAATTATATAATTATAAAAATATTTCTATTTTTTATTTCACATTTCAGTTGAGTATTTAACTATACGAGAAACTGGAAATGAAATTAAATTTAGTTGACTTGATACGGACCTTGACTTGATTGGCAATGACCTTTACTGTGGATATCTACAGTAAAGGTCATTGCAGTTTTTATAGGAATTTTTTGATTCCATCAAATTTTTATTTGGTGATTTTACAAAAAATTAATCTTATAAAAAATTCAGTAAAATTTGTTGCAAATATTATTTTTCTACTTATAAAACAATTTCATGTTAGACGCTTAATTTATATTTCTTTTATAATTTTTTTTATTTTCTTAATAAATGTTTAGTAAAGAGTTTACACAACTATTAGTACTTATACGATCGATTGGGATTTAAAATTCCCAAATAGAAATAGAAAATATTACTTTTTATCTGCCTCCCACTGTAAAAAAAGAATATTTGTTTTATTTGCATATTTAAAACTATAAATTTTTTAAGTTTAAATTTTATGATTATCTATTTATTCAAAATTAACGATAATTTTGATTCTTTTTATTAAAACTAATAAATTTTTAGACGCAGCAAAGGTTTTTCATAATATATATTTTAATTAATTTAAAATTTATTACAAAAAATATTAATAATAGGGATAAACACTTAATTATCGAAAACTTCTTTCTCATAAACAAATTTCTGTTTGTGAATAAAGTTCTTTAAAGAAAAGAGCATATTATTATTTTTTATTCCAAAAATAATTTAGAATCATGGTTAGAACAAACAAAAGTCTATAAAAATTTTGTAATAACATCTGAATTGGTTTCAATTGTTTAAAGAGAATTGTAGTTGTTAGAAAGATTAGGTCAAACGTTTCCCAGGACTAAGAGGAAAACGATATGTGTCTTTAATAGCAACGTGATCAAAGCACATATCTTTACTCGCCATTTTAAATTCGTTCTAGAAGAAGGAAACCATGATTATCAATAGAATAGACCTTGTTAAAGAGTTCGTAGAATAATAAACTTAAATCAGATTTATATAATCACGATATTATTATGCACCTTATAATGCTAATATTGAGAATAATGTGCCATGGTATCTTTTAAAATATGACACGAATTCTAGAAGAGTTGGACGACTGCCAATTATAATAGACAAAACAAGCTGCGAAATTGATCATGAAACATTAGAATATTATATAATGAACATTAAAGTTGTTTAGAGAATTGAACCTTATTTTTCTGTATGCCAAAGGAGAGATATATGACGTATTTATTTAGAAATGTGCGTATTAAAACATGGGCTGCATACTAAAACGGATTTAGTTGTTCTTTGCCTCAAAACATATTTTCCTGTATCCAGCCATTTGTGAGATGAAGTTTTGGAATAACAATCATTTAATTCTAAATAGTTTTTGGAAATTTTATTACTTTTTGGGATTTTTAAATTGTTTAACTGAATAAGCAGCATTAAAGTTAATAATCAAAGGGTTTAAATAAATTCATTTGCTTTAGAAGTTGATTTCATAAAGATTATCAAAAGTTAATAAAAAATTGAGGTAAAGTTTTATTATTTGTAAGCATATTTAATTTGTAATGAGGGAATAAAAGTTAATGATCTAATGAAAAAATAATTCAACATCTTACAAGTCAATAGAAATATTCTATAAAAATTTTATCATGTATTGTCAGTTTTAAAGTATGATGTAACTAATTTTTATATAAAAAAGTAGTGAAACCGACTATTTTTTAACCACAAAAGTATTGTGATGAAAAGATAAAGATTACAATGTAAAACATTTTGGTATTGGTTGGAGCATATTAGTAAAACAATCCGATGCTAAATTAGCAAGAGATTGGACATTTTTGTATCCTTTAAAATGAAAAAGAAGATCATACACGTAAACTCTAAACATTATTCTGTTTAAAAAATCTTTGAGACAGATTTAAAATTAAACGAAGAAAACGAAATATGTTTTATAGTTAAATATTTAACTAAATCAATGGTTATTAAAGGGTGCACTCTAGAAGATTTTCAAGTGTTGTCCTGTGGTATTCCAGGAAAATAGGTCAAGATATAAAAATCTAGTTACTCTTTTTCTTTTCAGTTTTCCAGTTTAAAGACAGCTTTCATTATAAACAACTAAGCTTTCTGATCGCTTTTTTATTCTTTTATCCACATAAAAGAAACAGCGATAATGCGCCGAAGAATATTTCCGAGAAACTAGGATCATCAATTTCCATGACTGGCTACAATATGTGATTTTTACTGTTAAAAAATTTTCCATTGCAGCCTATGAGATTCCGCCTTCTTTAAGTAGTACTTTGGGGAATTGATAATCTAATAACAACCGGAGAAGAAGAATTACTAGCTATATCCACTGATCGTTGATTGAGGTTTAAACATAAGAAATTGTCTTTTGAAACCTTCTTTAAAAAGAGAATGCGAGTCAATATCTAAAAATCATTGGAAATTTTACTGCAATCTTCAAAGTCATATTTTTTTTAATTATGATTTTCTACCCTTACCAAATTGAAGTGTAAAAAGAGTGGAAATCTTCAATGTATTGATGAGAAAATGAGAATTTTCCTTTTAAATATGTGCCCAAAGATTGAAGAAATCGCTAGAATATTTCTGGCTTCATGTTTTTCATAAACACAAGAATAAATAAAATTAAGGTGCCTTTCATTATTTTTTTTATCGCATTATTTTTTCTGTAATATATGACTTAGTAAGTATAAAATATTTCTCATAAATATGTACATAGTTCTACAATTATTTGTAGGATTTTAAATGCAGCCCGACTTATAAAAGTTTGAGAATCATTAATTTTTAAAGAAATAGAAAATGCCAAAAAATGTTAGTGGTATGTAAAATAACTCCAAAAAAAGACGCCAAGAGTCACCAATTAAACCATAATTGGTTTAAATTATTAATGTAAATGTATCCTAAAATGTAATAGTGAATAACAAATCTTATTGTAAACATCATCTGTGGAATATTAAATCTGCGATGAAGAATATGTACTTTTTCTTTATTTCGAATGGACGCCGTTCTTAACTTTTTACAAGGTCAGTCCAAATCCTGTTCTTTCAAGGGCAAATATTAATATTTGCTCCACGAGAAGAGATGTCAATTTTGTTCCAACTTGTAATGATCGGTTAAGAACGATTTCGAAAAATTTCTAAATGGTTAGAATGCAACAAATATTTTCGTGAAAGAATCGCTGTTTCATACATATTAATTACGTTGAAATGCTAAAAATGTTAATAATAGTTATGTAAAAATGTTATTTGAAAACTGGAATAAATTGTTTTACGTAAAAAATTTCGATGACAAGATATTCCTGTTTAGATATTTAAATCAGATTATTCCAAATTTGAAATATTGATGAATCTGAAATTTAATGATTATTTAAAAAATGTTATTACACATTCTTGAAAATCTTTCATGAAAGATCTAATCCTTCTTTAAAATGCTTATCTTTATGTATGTAATTCTTCTGTACATGTGTTTGTCATTGAACTCCTCCTAAATGGTTGGGCTGATTTTGATGAAATTTTCTCCTGTGTTTGACAAAAAAATAGAGAATGTTTTTATATTATTCCCTTTGTTGTAAGTCGCCACCAGATATGCTGCAATATATCAACTTCTATACCGTTCATCAGATATCCTGCAGTATATCAACGTCTATACCGCTCAACCAATCGCTATGAAAATTGATAATATTATGTATTTGTGTATAGAAAATAGGTTCGCTCTACCCACTTTATTATTACTTGTCACCACATGGTGCTGTAGCATTTCATCTTATATACCGTTCAAACGATATCCATGAAAATGAGGAATATGGAGAATAGATTCGCGATATGTAATTTTCTACAATTCATTTTTTTGGCAGGACAAAGTATGCCGAGTTCTGATAGTATTATGATAAAATCGCAGAATAGCTACAGTTGGGATTTGGTGTCAAAAAATCTCTTCGCCAAAGTGTGCCAAGTAACTGGCAACAGGTAACTGGTGTACCGTTTACGGAGTACCAACAGGGGGAAATACCTCTTAAACCTCCTCATCTTAATTAATAAATATGTTTGAGATTCTTATGGCTGCTTTAATGTTAGTAAATGAATAAAAGATAAAGTTTCTAAAAATTCAAATTAAAGTGGCACTCAAAAAAATTAAAAAAATACTAATTATATAAAAGTAAAATACAAAATAAAAGAAGTTAAAAGTTAAGTTTTAAATTCGGTACTATTAGGGACCAGTTGTCGTTGCCGTATTACTATTGAAAACGTAACCAAGTAATGGTTGTAATTGTAAGTGAAGTGAATTGCAAACAGTCCAAGAAGTCCGAGTTACCACATTTGGTGACTTATTTCCCAGTTGGCGCCATAACAATAATCGCCAAACCCCAACGGTCCCTATATTGGCGATTTGGCCGATACTATCCGAATTATACTATATAGTATTATTTCAAGAAATTAAAATCTACGAAATATATTTGCAGGAAATTAAAATCTAATTACTTAAAGAGCTATATTGATGAACTTGCTTCAAAATATAAATTATACTGACTTTCCGATAAAATATATATTTAACAATGAAATGGTAAAATTTTATCGTTATTAACACGTGAATAACAGAAAATATATCATACATAGTGAATACAGAAGAAACTCATACTAATACTTTAAAAATAAAACCACTCATAGAAGCGTCTATAAAAATAAGCTTAGAAAGAAAAAAATATACGTATGTAGACAACTATCTTATGATATTCAAAACTAAAAAAAAAACTTTTTTGTTTTCAGTTTGCAAAAATAAATATATTTTTTGTACAAGTTACAACAAGATATTAGAGAAGAGTGAATATTTTAATATCGTTTTATAATAAAAATAAATATTGAAAAACTAAATTGTGTTTATTTGATAGTATAAGAAAAGACAATGTAGAATCCTGTTACGATTAAATTGTGTTTATATTTGATAGTGTAAGAAAAGATAATGTAGAATCCTATTACGAAGTTAAAGAATAAAGTATTTAATATAAGGTTTTGATGTGTGTAATATCAAAAAAACTTTGAAAAAAGTGTTTTTATAAAATTCGAATGTTTACTTTTTTTAATTAAAAATTTTATTATTAAATATAATTAAAAAATGAAATAAAATGAAATAATAAGAATTATATTATTAAGTTTATAACTTTACAAAAATTATTAATTACATTTTTAAGTAAAGTGAAAATACAATGGGAAGAAAAACCTTAAGGAAAACACCGAGCCGAGGTCTTTGCATTTCTGGTTAAATGTAATAAAATAATTAAAATAAGATTATTAAGCTAGATAAGGCAAAACTATACGATTCTTTTCAAGGATAAAGCCTTGAAGAGTATAAATTCTGTAAATTTATGCTAAATAACACTTTAAAAACGCATAACTATTTTATTGTCTTTCTTTTTTAAAAACCTGTTTTTCTTAACCCTTAGGAAAATTTAATGGAATACGGAATAGAATTTAATAAAATAGCACATAATTTTTAAAAAGTTTGAGTCTTAGCTATAATAAAATATTAACTACCTTCTTTAGAATAAGAAAGTCTTTTATATTCAATGCGTTGATGTTTTTTGTGTATTACAATTTATAATTGATTATTACTTTTATCTTTTCCAAACATCACTATAGATCGTTGCCTACATACAGTTTGACTAATACATGAGACATGGAATAATATCGAAATAAATAAATAAATAAAAATTTACTTACTTTTCTTTCTGTAATTGGAAATAAATACTACAGCAAGAAGAACAATATAAAAATAAACTGTAATTGAGCCAATATACAAGGTAAACATAAAATTTAGAATTGAATGTAAGAACAAAACGAACAACAGCAATCTTAAAAATAAAAAAATGAAAGCTATAGAATTCCAAACGATTTTCCTTTCTTGTAAAATCTCATTTACACTTTGAAAGAAAATTGTCTTTGCTTTCACCAGACGATAAAAAATGAAAAAGAATCAATAAAATCATATTCAGGAATAATAAAGTAAATAAATAATAAAAAATAATAATAAAAATAAATAAAATAAATAATAAAATAAATAAATAATAGAAAATAAAATAAATAAATTACAAACGATTTTATAAAAAAATATGTGAAAGAAAGTTAAAAAAAAAAAAAAAAAAGCACGTGATATAAATTTAATAAAAAAAACAACACATGAAATAAATTTAAATAAACTAATAAAAATATCTCGTGAAAAACATTTAAAATAAATAAGCCATTACAAAACATTGAAAAATGGTAAAGGAAATTAAAAAAAAAAACTTATCAAGGACATGAAAATTTCTGCTATGCAAAATAATAAAAATAATCTTATGGGTAATAAATATTATGTATAAAAAAAGCTAGTGAAAGAAATTTAAAAAAAAAGTGAAAGAAATAAAAAGAAATGTGAAAGAAATTAAAAAAAGTGTAAGAAATAAAAAAAATGTGAAAGAAATGAAAAAAGTGAAAGAAATTTTTAAAAAAATCAATAGCTTGGGAAAAAATTAATCAAAAATTAACCAATAAGAATTATAGTGGCCAAAAACAATACCCATAAAATTTATGGGTAAAAAAAACTTATCATCATTATAGCCAATTGGTTATTATATGCAAGTGCATGGTCCTTGCCTTTTGTAATTAAGTTTAAATATCTTATTTTTTATCATATTTGTGAATAATATTTGTATAATTTATATTTATTGAATCGAATAGAAAATTAAATAAATAAATTTACAATGGCAAATATCGAAGAAGAAAACTGAATTAGAAGAATATTCGAAAGAAAATATTAAGGTTGAAGACCTCGTTTTTACTCAAAGAAAAAAAAATAATAATAACAATTAACGTTATTAGGAATAACTACCCATTAATAACAATTTATTAAAATGTAAAAAAAAATGTTATCGTTAAAAAATTGACTCATATATAGAATTATTATTATTATTTATTTTTAAATATGAATTAATAAAAACTCACATTAATTGTTTGGTTAAATGTAAGTTTTGCTTTAATTCTGAACTGTCCATGATAAAACAGACCATGTAATTTTTATAGAGAATTAAATTAATGTTTTAAAAATTCATTAGTACTGATTTAGTACTGATCAAAACTGAATGAGATAGATAGATACTCACGTGTCAAGGGCGTTTATAACCTGGAGCAATCGAAACATTTTCTCGTGATGTTTTGGAAGAAAGGGCAATTTTTAACGCAAATCGTGATTTGAATTTCTAACGATTCAAGAAACGCTGTTTTGAAACTTAATTGAAGAAATAAAAATTGTACTTCTTGTTTATTTATATTTTTAAATCTTTTAACACATGTGATAAATGTTTTCTTTTTGGTTTTTATTTTATTCTAGGACTATTATTATCTCCAGAATTTATTAATTTAAAGCAAGGTAGTAAAATATGGTCGCATAATATCAGGTACCTGTTTAAGATATATTAATGCAGTCATTGTAGAAAGTCATGTGACATTATTATTAACTCTGTATTAATATCACGAAATATAATAATCTTACTCTTTGATTTATGAACTAAACTTGTTGTTAAACATTGTCTGAGTCTTCAAAATTCAATTTCTCAGTAAAAATAGAAGTAGATTAATTTTCTGAAAAGCCGATAACAAAATAACTTTAATTTGAGAAAAAAAAGAAAAGAATAAAAATAAATTTTATTGTAGGCAATGTAAGTGGTCTGCATTACATAAGTGCACTTTCCATAGTGCTATTATTATCTTTATACATATAATTCGTCTGTATGTGTGTGTCACTAAACTCCTCCTAAACGGCTGGGCCGATTTTGATGAAATATTTTGTCTGTGTTTGAGTGGGTCCCTAGACGGTTTAGATTCCCAATTGGACCCGGTAGGTGGCGGTGCAATGGGGTTCTTCTGTACGTGTGTTTGTCAAAACTCCTCCTAAACGACTTGACTGATTTTGATGAAATTTTTTATATGTGTTTGAGTGAGTCCCTGGATGATTTAGATTCACAACAGGATCCAGTAGGTGGCGCTGTAGTCGGGTTCTTCTGTACGTGTGTTTGTGTTAGAACTCCTTCTAAGCGATTTGACCGATTTTGATGATATTTTTTGTGTGTGTTTGAAAAACATGGAGAATGTTTTTATGCTGTCCCCTTTGTTGTAAGTCGTCACCAGATGGTGCTGCAGTATATCAACTTCAATATCGTTCAACCAATCGCTATGAAAATTCATAATAATATGTATTTGAATATGAGAAATAGGTTCGCGCTATCCACTTTATTGTTACTTACCACCAGATGGTGCTGCAGCATTTCATCTTATATACCGTTCAAACGATATCCATGAAAATTAGTATGCACATATATTGGAACCTAGAGAATAGATTAGCGATATGTAATTTTCTACGATGCATTTTTTTTTGTCAAGATAACGTACGCCGGGTTCTGCTAGTATTTATTTGTAAAAGATATTTAAAGTATTGACAATTTGTTGTTCTGAGTAAGGAATGCACAAATTTTTCTAGCTCTAATTATGAAAGAAGGAAAATATTTAAAATTACATTTGAATAATTTCGTTAAAAATTTCAATGAAAGAGATAATAACGTGACTCTTACATATTTTATACACCCTAGAGCTTTAGAGCAAGGTTGTAATAACCTCGTATCCTATTCCATTTTACTTAAATTTGGTAAAAAAATTTTGAAACCAGAAAACATAGAAAATAGAATAGTGTAATGGGTAGGTTGGGGAAAACAGATTGTAACTGTATACGTGGTTGGGTTGAGATACTTAAGGCTCATGTTGGAGAACTCATAGCTTTAATTACACACGCACAAACACCATACACATATATATTAGAGACATACAATATTTAACACATTTAAAGACAGATAATTAGAGATTCTTCGAAGGACTCCACTTCTAAGTTGGAAAACCGAAACTCGGCTAAGCGCAGGGTGTGCGAAATATACTCCTCTCCTGGTGAGAGTCTGTAGGCCAACTAATACGCCGGGATGCGCTAAATATATTTCCTCTCGGGATAAAAGACAAACTAAAAGTTTTTGAGCTGGAACGCAGGTTGCGTTATACTTTCTGCCCGGTGAGAGTCTCGAGGCCGACTGACCATTTCTCTGAACGCCACAGGGCTTTCATAACAGATTAAAAACTTAATCACTGGTAGGGAATAAATATAAATAAATAAATATTTCATTTATTACTGTAGAAGTTACAGTCAAATTAAAGATGGCGCTGCTTATCCCGCGCAATAGGTGTTGCCAGACTTACGAAAAGAGCTGTTACAAACTTGAAAAAAAAAAAGATTATAATGCTATTTAGAGGTAACCAAAGTACAAACTTTTTCAATGATATTTGCTATCTATGATAATTTAAAATTATTTCATAGGTTAATTTAATGTTATATAATATAACAGATAAAAATCTTAGGCACTGGTAGGGAAGAAAAATGAATAAAAAAATAAATAAATATTTCATTTATTACTGTAGAAGTCAAAATCAGAATAAAGAGGGCGCTTCTGGTGTACAAAAAGGTGTTGCCAGATTATAATGTTATTTAGAGGTAAGACAAAGTACAAATTTTTTCAATGATATTTGCTATCTATGATAATTTAAAATTATTTCATAGATTAATTTAATGTTATATAACAGATTACAATTTTAATCATAACTCTTAAGGAAGAAATATATATAAAAAAATGCAAGTCACAGGCTAAGTATGGTAACAATAAGTCTTTGATATTTAGTGAAAGATAAACAATATCAAATAGCTTTATCCCTTTGGATTTATCCAGTTGTAGCCTATCAAAAAGTGTACCTTGATATTGAGAACGTCTTTTAATCAAAATTTTATCTCATTTTGCGTAAAAAGAAGAAGCTGTTTTATCATTTTCATTGTTCTTATCAGTTATCACCCCACGTGGAGAATGTCAAAGTGATTATTGCACAAAAAAAGGTGAGATAATTTACTGACTACTGAATGATAAGAGCCTATATTATCTTTTAAATAAGTCAATATCATTTTTTATTTCTGATACTTATTTTCATAGGCGGGATTTCCACTGTTTCATTAGAGGATTCCAAAATGTCTAAACTGATAAAATTTTTTGATTGAGTGGAAAATTTTTTTTTTTAACTGAGCAAAATATAAAATTACGTTTAAAAAGCAGAATATTCATAAACAGAAAATTTCGATGATAATTTGTTGTTTTCGAAAAATATCAAAATCGGCAATTTTTAAATTTTAAGAACACTATTTTTAGCCCTCCATTAGATTTTTTTTTGATAATAAAGCTAAATGATTGTGTAATTAAAACTGTGTCATTAATTGATTTTTAAATTCTAATTCTATCAATTCTTAAATTAAAATTCATATAATTATTTTTATTTATTACCCATACAATTATGGATATTGTTATCGAAAGCAGAGTTTTTCGTTCCCTTGATAAATTTTTTTTACCTTGACTATTTTCAATGTTTCTTATTGGTTAAAAATTTTTTTTTTTAATTTCCTTCTAGAGCTATTCTTATTGGTTTATTTAAATTTCTTTTACAAAGTTTATTTTATATATAATATTTATTTAAACGTCACAAGCCAATAATTATATAATTAAATAATATAAAATTATTCTAAAAGATGGTCTGGGGAAAGCAAAGATAATTTTAAAATTGCGATTGAAAATGAAATTAACGATTGTCGACCTTCGCAGGTTGAAACAATTAATATGATGTGGACTAATGATGAGTTGCTGCATCGGGATTGTGACCATGGGCTGAAGAAGTGTCGACTCCAATGAGAAGTGAAGGAAGCTGACCCCCCTTCCTGACGGATTTTCTTAAAGGAATTTTTTTTTTTCAAAAAAAAAAAAAAAAAAAAAAAAAACTGCGACGAGTCTACAAGAAGCGCTGTTTTCTTTTTTTCTCTGAAGTGACTGCCTTTGGTACCACAGGCTTCAGATTCGAATCCTGGCGGTGGCAAGGATGCTTGCTAGTGGTTCGGAATCTACGTTAAACTGTAGGTCCCGTCAAATGACCCTAAAGTGTACACAAAATGGCCGTGGAGCGACAAACCAAATCAAACTGAAGTGATTGAATAGACGGAATTTCCGTCTGTTTTCAAAGTGAGCCCCTTGGGGTTTCGTCTATCACGCCGTGTGATAATTGAGATCTGCAGCATACCAGGCAATTAGATTCAACATAGAGAACTCAGAAAATCTTTGATCTTGAAGTGAACTGCACTTGTGAATCAAATTATATTTAATTTGCATTTTTTTATTTTTATTATTATTATTATTTTTTTTGTAAATTGAATTATATATATATATATGTTCTCATGAACCTGAAAGAAGCCTTCTTCTTGAAGTTGTTATAGGTCTAGTATAGGCCGAGACGTTACACTGTTAACCTTTGTTAAGTAGATTTTTCAAAATTTTTAAAATTTTTTTATTTTATTTCCAATGGCAGATTATGAACAGTTACAGCAAAAAAAAAAGAACAACGGAAAAAAAAAAAAAAACCATATAACAAAACACGCTGCAACAGAGTTCATTCATTAATCTAACAATAATGCCAAATTGCAGATCTTTTAGCCACTAAAAAGTGTTACCAGGTGCACCACGGGGAGGTAGATCTTCTGCGCACCCAGATTTTTCAATAATAATACAACAATTTGTAATATAAAGAATTCTTAAATTTATAAAATAATCTGATTGTTTATCTCCCACAAGTGCTTAATATAGTTCTGAAAAATAAATAAATGCTATGAAATGATGCCGTGATAAAAGTGTGAAATGACATGTTTCACACTATTTCGATACAACCCATTGCTTTCGTTAAAAGTGTTGCATTATTTATGCAGTGAAACTCGACAAAATAAACTTTCCACATTCACGCTTCGATTGGCACCAAGATCAGTTGATAGTTTCTTATCATAAAGTTCTCCAGTGTACCATGAACAATCACAGACTTGAAAAAGACATTTTCAGCTGTGTTTATATAATCGTATGATAACAAAATGTAAGTAATTAAAATATTAAGAAAATAAAGCTAATTTATTACAGATTTAAGTAAATTTTTAATTATTAATCCAATCAATTCTTATAATATCAAACGGAGTGAGACAAAATAAATGCTTTATTAAACGAAAATAGTTTGAAATAACGAATTAAATCAAGCAATAAGCAACTTTAACAAAAGAAACAGATCAGAACAACTTTTTTTTTTGTAATATTCAAATTAAGTTTCGATAACATCAAATAGAATTGGATCGAAACTAATGTTTCGTGAAAAAAAAAAATCCTTTTCCAAAATTATGAATAATTTATTATAAAAGTTAAAAAAAAATAAATAAATAAAAAAATAAAAAATAAAAAAAAAAAATTTAAAAAACCTGGGGGAGAGGGAAAAAAAAAAAAAAAAAAAACTGAAACAAAATTTAAGTAGGATGTTATTTATAATGGCAAAAAATGAAAAAAGAATTTTGCAATTTTGTATGCAATAAAATGACAAAATTTAAAATATAATACAAATTTTTATTACATATAAACCTAAAATTAAATAGTCAAGACATTATGACGTACAGAATTTTGCAATCATGTTTATGTATTATACAGATATATGATGAATGCAATTGATAATTATAATGTGAAAATAGTTTGGATTCATGATGTTTTACTAAATAATTTTAAAATTTCATTTTTGTAGTTTTAAGTTAACAAAATAAACAAAATGTTTGAATTATAAATTATTTCGGACATGAATTATAAATTATTTCGGACATTAAAAATTCCTTCCTATATATATTTTATTTATTAACTGATATGACATATTTTATACTTCGCAAAGAAACATAGAAAATATGCTCAACATAAAAATATAAAATTTAATCTTTTAAAACGACAAAAAGCCTAATATAATTCTTTAGTAACCGAATTTAGGCTTGGTAATATTTTAAAATTATAATCTAAAGGTAGCAAAAAAGTATATTAAATACCATTAAAAATATGAAATTAAAAGAATGATAAATAAATGGTGGTCAGAAATAAAATATGAAACCTGTAATAATTTGTAAGTATATTTTGCTTTACATGTAAATTATTATAAGTCAAACGATAACATAAAAAAAAAATCAACATTTTATCTAAGTAATGAAGACATCAAATAAATTTTACTTTAAAGTAAAATATTGATGTAAAATGATAAGAGAGATTCTTTAAATTTAGAAAATTTTTATTTCTTGTATCCATTTCTAATGGATCAAAAGCCGTATGAAAAGATGGCGACAGAAATAACAAGTAGTAATATTTAATATAATTCACTACAGTAAAATGAAAAGTGAATCTAAATAAAAGAAAATTTAAAATGAAAAAAATAAATTTTAAACCTATAGGATAGAACAACAAAAATGAACGAACAAGAAAGATATTAAAAAAAGAATATATTTACAAAAATTTTCTGCTTCAATTTCAAGAGAATATTATTCATTTAAATGTTTACTAATTAGTATATATTAATGAAAAAATTTAAAGAAAAAATATATTAAATACGAATCAAGAATAATAAAGGTAAATAACAGAACGCTTCAAGAGGGTAAAACATAAGTTCCCATTCGAATATTCTTTTGCAGACGACTTTTGATCTACTCAGTAAAAATATGCAATTTATGTTAACAACAACGAAAAAAAAAATTAATCTACTATGCCGATATACAGGTTAACCCATAAAATTTAGAATTTAATGTAAGAACAAAATCCGTTACAGCAATCTTAGACAAACAAAGAATTAATAGTTTAAAAAAAAACTAAAAAATACGCTTTTAGAGTTAATCAACCTAAAAAGTAAAAAATAATTGTTAACATAAGAATAAAATGACTGACGAGAAAATGGATATCACTGTTCTAAAAGCG
Source organism: Caerostris darwini (assembly GCA_021605075.1). Taxonomy (NCBI): domain Eukaryota; kingdom Metazoa; phylum Arthropoda; class Arachnida; order Araneae; family Araneidae; genus Caerostris; species Caerostris darwini. The sequence goes on along the minus strand of BPLQ01010645.1, from coordinate 133,332 downwards.
TGGGGTACTCGATATCAATCGTTATAATTTTTCACTCGTTTCATTCCGAAATGCAGAGTTAGTTTAAAAATGTCATACAAAGCACCCCACGCTTTTAGAACAGTGACATCCATTTTCTCGTCAGTCATTTTATTCTTATGTTAACAATTATTTTTTACTTTTTAGGTTGATTAACTCTAAAAGCGTATTTTTTAGTTTTTTTTTAAACTATTAATTTATTTTTTACTTTTTAGTCTGATTAACTCTAAAAGCATATTTTTTTTAATTTTTTTAAACTATAATTGTTTTTACGTTGTTTTCCACTTGGCCGGTTATCCGCTATGTTTACATACTTTTTACCCACCGCGATTTTCGGCCAATAGGAAGAGCACAATTCGACATGATCGCACTCCTATGCCTTTGAGATCCGCCTCTTTTTAGCCACCGAAATTTTCGGCCAATAGGAAGAGCGCAATTCGATCGCGGATCAGTTGACTGACTCGCCAGTAGATGGTGCCATCAGTCCCAAAATCGAGCCCAAAAAGTGAGTTACATACAAACATACAAACATACATACAAACATACAGGTGAAGCTAATAAAAGCGTATTAAAAAGCGTCAATGATTCATATTCAGGCAATAACTTATATTCATCAGTTATCGTTCAAAACTGAAACAAGTAAAAAAAACAAGTAAAACAACAAGAAAAAATTTTTTTAAGTCAATTCCTACTATTATTTCATTCTATTGCAGAAAGTCCTTTATAAATGATGTTCATTGATTTTTTTAAGTTTATCTGGCGCCCTCTATTGGTACATACATGCAACTTAAATCTAAAAAAACCCAAAAATAATGAATTAAATTTAATTACTGAAATAATATTTGAAAAAAACTCTATTAACATCCAGTGTCATCCACTACAAGTTAAAAAAAAAATGTATTTGAACTCGAGTGTATGAATAAAAAGTATTTTATGAACAATTGAAAATTTGAAAAAGATATATATAGGGAGAGTGAGCTAATAGAAGGAATTGAAAAAAGAAATCTGATTAAATAAAAAAAAATAACGAAGTAGAGAATTCCAAACGATTTTTTAAAAAAAAACGTAAAAGAAATTAAAATTAATTAAATAAAAAAAACTATATAATTCCAAACGATTTTATAAAAATGTAAGTGAATGTTGTTATTTTATTAATAAGTTATTTTAAGTAAGTAAGTTAAGAATGTAAGTTATTTTATTAATAAATTATTTTATTTTATTATTTTATTTATTATTAAATTATTTTATTTTATTATTATTAAATTATTTTATTTTATTATTTTTGTTTATTTTATTAATAAACAAAATACACTGCGTGAAAAAAGTAGAAGGACATTAGATTATTTTTGATAAATGAATAATGACGCATTTTTTAAACAATTAATTTATTCACAATGTTTTTACATGCATATACCTGTATCTAGACAAAACAAAAAAATACACAATTAAAAAAAAAGTATACTTAATAAAAAAAATTGGTTTTGACGATCTGATGATCAGTGAAAAAAGTAGAAGGACACTTCTTAAAAAGAGGTGTACTATATAAATTAATATGGAATTATATTCCCGTTGGCTCGAATTACTTCGAAGATCCTATTTGGCATCGAACTGTATAAAGATTGAATTTTTGTTTGGCAAAAATTGTTCCATACAAAGTTTAATGTTTTCTGCAGCTCAGCTACAGATTCAAACTGCTTTCCACCCACATAAACACCATTGCCCATACAATCATTGCCCATATGTTCTCTACAATGTTGAGATCAGGACTTTTGGCAGGCCAATGTAAAAGTCGAACATTGTTTGCTGCAAACAAATCTTTAACACCATTTGCAGTGTGAATTGATGCTCCATCTTGCTGAAAAATCTAGTCATCTCCTCCTAACTCAGTGCCATACGGGAGAAGATTTGAGTTTAGAGTCTGGATGCAGTCTGTATGGTTCTGTCTACCATTTATTAAGACTAAACTTGTCCTGCCTCCATAGCCAACTGCTAACCATACCATTAAACCACCTCCTCCCATCTGTCGAGTAGAATAAGTTTCTTCTTCAATACCAAGACAGTGCCAATAGTACTGATAACCATCTGGACCATCCAAATTGAATTTTTTCTCATCGGAAAATATAACTGAGGTCCATTCTGAGCTCCAGGACATGTGGTCTTTAGCCCACTGCAGTCGATTCTTCATGTATCCACTTCGGATGGTGCATTCGTTTTTTGAAGACGAACTTTTTTGAGCGTTTTATGTAGTTATAGACAGTTCTTTTGGTTACATGTGTAATTCCTGATTGAAATTGCGCCTTGCCGACACTTCCACCAGTCTTTTGAGTTCACGAATGATTTTTCGTTGATCACGTTGGGTGAGTTTTTTTTGGTATTCCTGTCTTCTTTTTTCTTCTGTCACTTTCAGGGTTTCTTATGAAGTTCGAAACAGTATTAGGACTGATTCGTAGCTGCCGTGCAATCTCTCTCACCCCTTTGCCTTCATTTTTATAGGCAACTATTTGGCCCTTCTGAGACTTACTTAAGGGTATTCCTCTGGGCATCCTAAAACTAACAAAAACTATGAATTTCTAACTAAATATTTTATTCTTGTTAAAAAGGAATTAAAAGAGAAAAAAAACACTTACCTATAAATTTTCCAACAGCTTCTAAATAGATTTTTTGGACGTGTCCTTCTACTTTTTTCACACACCCAAAGTTATTAAGTATTGCCTTCCTAAGTTAAAATAGCGATAAGTAAAAAAATCTCATTTAACTTTCACTTAACGTAAATTAAAACTCTAACAAAACAACTCTCTATAAAAATCAGGTCAAAAGCAGTAAAATAAAAGCATATTGTACTAAAAAAATGACTGTCCTTCTACTTTTTTCACATAGTGTACGTGAAAGAAATTTAAACAAACCAATAAGAATACAGATTTTTTGTCATAGTATACTGATAATCCAATTTTATTTTGTGCAATTGTTTTTAATTCATGTTTTTTAAATCATAGCTGTTCTGCAACTGTTCTGTTTCAAACAAAGTTTATCATATAATACATTTTTATACATTTCAAATTAAAGTAGAATTCATTTCTTTTTTAACGTCTTTAACAGTTTGTTTTATAGTATTACCAAAACTGAAAGCATACATTTTACATATGGCGGTCTCTTTCAAAATTGTTTAATTCCAAAATACTTTTAAAGTTCCTTTTTAGATCTTCTTAAACATCTGTGGTTTGAATATTCATGTACAAAGAATAGGTATCAGCGTATATAAATTTACATTTTGAACAGTAATAAGATTTAATAGTATAGCTTAAACATCTGCAGTTTTGAAAACTCCAAAACACAAAAACCAATGTAAATCGGTTTATCTAAAACCAAGTTTTTTTCATTAAAAAAAACAACGTTAGATTATCATTGATAAGTTCGAAATTATCCAGAAAGAACAGGATTTTTTTCGCCTTTTAGCTGTTAAGCTATTTTTAATAGAGATTTGACGACAATCATTAATCATAGTTCGACCAAAAAAATGAGCTGCTCATAGTTTGAAAAAAAAATGCTTTTTTTAATTCATTATTGGGTTCTAGTCTCTTTTGATGATTGTGTAACTTTGCAGCCAAAGTCATTATATGACGCCTAGAATTCTGTGTATTTTAGTCATAATCATACCTTGCTCAAAATAAAGTTTTAAATTCAAGTAATGAGTTTCATAATTTGTTTTTTGGGGAAAAAAATTAGGAGTCAACTTTTTACTAGGAAGAGTACATTTTAAGCGAAATTCATCACAGAGCTCTGCAAATAATTGGATAGCATATCGTATCTTATCAGAACATGTTTAAGATCATTATGTATGCCTTGGGTAGAAAAGGTCTACTTCTAATATGGAACCGATATTGGAATCTTTATTCAGTTCCAAAACATTAAATTTCAATAACTGGATAGAATCTATCCAGCAGAAATTTCCAACCACAACAAAATGGCTGATTGCGAAGCTATTGCAACATCTCAACTTGTACTAGACCTATAACGGCTTCAAGAAGAGGGCCACTTTCAGGTACAGGGGAACACTTAAAATTTTTTTTACAAACATTAAATATATATACTATATTTACATAAACAATGAAAATAAAAGATAATTTGATTCACAAGTGCAGTTCACTACCAGGTCGGAGATTTTCATAGTTCTCTAATTTACGACGAATCTAGTCCAGTCGATCTGCAGAAGACCTTAATTATCACACGGCGTGATATATGAAACCACAAGGAGCTGGCTTTGGAAACAGGTGAAAACTCCGGCCTGTTCTGTCACTTCAGAAAAAAGAGAAAAACAACAATTTTGTCGACTCGTCGCAAAACTCTCCTCTCCAATAACCTCTCTTTAAGAAAATCTGTTAAGAGGGGAAGGGGTCAGCTTCCCTCACTTCTCATTCTAGACGACATTCTCTCAGCCCAAGGTATATCACCAAGCACGATGCTACAATTCTTGGTTTCGACCTGTGAAGGTCGCACAGACAATAGCTGATTTCATGAGATCTCATTATCCATGATACCGATTATCTGCTAGATTTGAGTGACAGATAGTTCTCATTAGTACAAACCATTTATTACATGTAATATAACTACCCACAACACTGCTTATCTTCTGCCAAATTTGAATGATGGGTTGTTGTTATGTACTTGTCAAAGAATATAAATTCCTCACTACTGGGAAAAAATTGTCACAACTCTTCAAGTGGGAAAAATGCTACGCTATATAAATTATTAGTATCGAATGCTAGAATGTAATTGGAAGATGATTTTTCGTCGTAATTTTCTGTTATGTAATGATTGTTTGCTGTGGCATGTCTCCATCCTAACAAGCAAACACTTCCACTCATACTCTTTTCAAACCACAGACACTGATTTACATCTCCTAGTAATTCCATTGTGCTAATTTTTAAATCTGAATTCCACGTCAATTGAGCGCTTGTTATAAAATGAACGGAATGTAAATAATTCATGCAAGTGATGAAAATATTTCTGCTAGCATAACATCGCCAACATTCTGATAAAATTCCAAATAATCACGCGCTACATTCAAAAGCATCGAATACAGTTACTCAACAATATACCGTTACTCATTACAATACCTCAAGATTGATATCTGAGACAGAAGAATTTGTCAAACCGTTATGAAACATCTTTTTATTAGGTAGACATTTATCATTCAATTTTTCTATGTGATCAAAATAAGAATATGGAAATAAACGTTTTCTTAGTAATAATTAACGCACTTAAAAAAGTAATAAAAATTTTAAATGGACAGTTTGATTTTTTTTTTTTAATTTTGAACTAAAGTTTCAATAGAAGCATTTAAAAATTTATAGGAATCTAAGAATTTTAGATAATCGAATGAAAACATTACAAATATTTTTATGTTTACGAGAACACGACAGGTGGCTTAGAGGCAACACGCGCCGTTGCCGATTATTAGGGCTGAGGTTCAATCCGCTGGCGGCATTGTTGTAGGTACTGTTTCGAAAAACAAGGGGTCTCGATGGTATTTGGGATGTTCAGCATCTTGCCTCGAGAGTTTGACTACCTGCTGGGAGTTTTCTTTTCTCCCATACGATACGCAAATACTGGGTTTTCCTCCTAAAAGTTCTCGGAAGGCACTGCCCTCATTTTTCAGCGTCACGGAGTCAAGTCAGTTTTCTACCTACGGGTACTCCATAATAGCAGAAACTGTCCCGTTTCCCTCCTTCTAGGAGACCACACGGGGTCTTGGACAGATAGTCCGAGACCCCGTGTCTGTCTTGAGTTCTGTCTACCATATGGGATAAAAAACAAAAAAAACAAATTTAAGAGAATTAGTTCGATACATTTAGTGATATTTGGCGGAATACTTTAGTATTAAATGATTGTCATAATTTCTGGAATTGTGGATTATTAAAAGAGAGGAATTAAGTAGCTCGATAGTTTAGATTACATGCCTGATGAATATGACCATTTATATGACCTACATCCTAATAGTCATGGTCATGAACATGTATTTCGCCATTTAGAATTTTTTTTACATATATGACAATCTGAGAATCATAGCAATCATCTGGATGGGAAATGAGTGGCATTATGTCATGCATTTTCGCCATGACCTCATCAGAAAGATCTTTTAATGCTTCAAAAAAAGTTCGTGATAGCATCTTCCAACTACTTAGAATTAACGGTATATTAATGTCATCTGAATGTGTTGCAATTAGGGAATAACTAACAGCTTTGTGTCGTTCAAGGTTAGAAGTGAAACTTGAGGGTTGAGATGGTAGGGCACCATTATCTTACGGTCATTTTTTGCACTCTTTAGGCTAATTAGACCGGGCCCTACAGTTTAACGTGGATTCCGAACCACCAAGAGACATCCATGCACCACCAGAATTCCAACCTGGAGCCTGTGGTACCAAAGGCTAGAGCGCTGGCCAATTGGCCATCAGGCTGCTCAAAAAAATCGGGAAGATGAAAAAAAAAAAACATTTCATTTAAATTGTTTAAATTAACTGTAGACATAGTTTTCGAAGCATTAAAATTTTTTGTTGTTTATTTTGAATGCAGAAAATTTTGCGCTGTTCCAAAGTATCTAATCGTTGAAAGCCAATGTTAACTTGTGTTAAGCAACGTTTGAAAAAGTGGTGAACATCATTTTTATTATCCATTGAAGGATAATTAATTTTCGAAAAAAAAATTATTGCCATAAAGAAATCAATTTCTGTGCTTTTATTTGTTTTAGAACTAACACATACAAGAAAAATTTCTTCCTAGGTGTATCCAAATACTTTAAATAGTTTGACTTTTCAATTTTTTTTTATTTTGAAAATTGAATTTATAAATTACAAAACTTTTAAATATTTCAGATACTTTGTATATTTTTGTACTTTACCTATGTTGGTTTTTACAGGATACAGTTTTACTGAAATACAATATATAAAATGCATTCGATTGTTGTATTTAATATTTAATACAGCCTTTTTTTCGTAAGTTTTATAAAGTTAAGTTTTAAGTAAAGTAATACGCTCACATCTTGCTCTCATTTCTAGATTCATAATTATATACATATAAGTCTACAAATTCAATTACTTTAATCGAAAAGTCACTACCGTTTATTATAAATGAATCAATTGATATGAAGATCTTTTCAAAAACCGAATGTATAGCAGAAAATATTCGATATTGAGATGTTTGTTGAGGTTGCTCATCATAATTATTCTCATTGGCACAACACGCCCATGGTGGGCCAAGACCTATTGACAGATTTCTAGACGGGAGATATTGTCTTTTTATGGGAAGGGTTGTCAGTCCTAGCCCAACGCTGTACAGTCGTATTAGACCAGGACCTACAGTTTAAAGTGGATTCCGAACCACGACAAACATTCATGGCACTGCCGGGATTAGATCCTGTAATCTGTGGCATCGAACGCCAGAGTGCTGGTGTTGAGGTTACTACAGAAGTTAAAATGTTTGAGTAGATTTTTGTCAATGTTACAATTAAAAAGTATTGTTTTAATAAGTCGGATAAATATAAACTCTTTCTAATTAAAATTTTGAAGAAGCACATAAAAGATTCCCTAAATTGAGCATGGCAAATGTATTGTAAAGTTGTAACCGGGCTTTGTCCTATACACTGGCAAGAGCTCCCCCTCCCTACTTTGACATTCAGGAGAAATGGTCAGTAGGCTTTGAGACTCTCAACCGAGACAAAGTACAGTGCAACTATGAGCTCCGGTTGGAACCGTTTTGTTCGATTACAGTCTTCACCTCGGGAAGAAGTATATTAAGCTCAACCCTGTGTATTAGTTGGCCTACAGACTTTCACTCGGAGAGTAAATATATTTCGAGTAGCTGAGTATCAGGTTTTTGGGCTTAGAAGTGGAATCCTTCCACGAATCTATAATTATCTATCTTTAAACGTGTTAAATATTGCATGTCTGTAATTATATGTGTGTGGTATTTGTCAGTGTGTAAATAAAGTTGCGAGTTCTCAAATCGATGTCTCAAGTATCTCAACCCAACCACACCCAGTTACAATCTGGTTTTCCAACTTGCACACTATAAATGTATATATTGCTGTAATTCGAAAGCACTCTTAAAAATAGATGAGTCTCTACACTTTTCAGTTAAAACATTGAAGATGCAAATAAATATTTTAAAAATTAAAATTGCTAAATTTATATCGCAGAGCTTTAAGAAAGACTGATCTTCATCATTACTCATCAGAATTCATCTTTATATCGGATCATTAGTGAAGATGCTAGCAAAATAGTATCAATCAAAATCATGCTGACTGTTTTTTTTTAAGGTTACCCTCCTACCCCCTTTGTAGGACAATTTTCACGAATATCCTCCTTCCCCCGAATAATCCACTTGTCTCGCCTTTTAACCTGGGTTCTCCGACTGATATCCGCCTCTGCAATAGCATATTAAAATGACTACTTTTTTGTTGATTGTCTGTCACTCATGAGATATTTTGATCTCTGGGCGAAGTAGCAATCTACACTACCTGGGAGTGACCTATATTCTTTTTCAGTTCGTGAGTATCGTAGGTTTCTTAAAAACAAATTCTTCGCGATGATGGCCATAGCCATGGCCAGGTCAAAAGTAAAAAAAAAAAAAAAGTCGTATGTTTTGTTGACGCAAGGCAAGTATTTTGCATGTTTGCTTAATTTCGCATATTTCCCGTCCTTCTTAAAGGTCGAACCAACTCATAAAAACTTTGGACTAACTGGCTCAGTTGTCATGAGCATCGTTTGAGCATCGAGGTTGCAGGTTTGACCCTGACTATTATATTAATAATGTATTTTGACTATCCCCTATTTCTCAAACCGATGGCACACATCAGAAATGCTGATATAGTTATAATCATTAATACTCTTATGGTTTTCTCACTTTAGTGCCACAAGGGAAAGTTTTTATTGAGCAACAAATTTGTTATGTTTCTTCTCTCTGAAGAAACATAAGAAAGGTATCTCAACTAGTCATATTATAGTAATTATGTATCTTGACTGTCCCCAATTTCTCATTCTTATGACACACATAAAATGCCAATATAGTTATGATCTTTAACATTCTTATGGTCTCTATCTTTGATGTCACAAGTGAGAGTTTTCAATGAGCAATAACTGATATGTTTCTTCATTCTGAAGGCACCAGGAAGAGATTTCAACTACTTATATGACAGTAATAGAGATCTCTGTGATCAAAGTGAGATCATTTTGATGATCTCACTTTGATGTCACAACTGATAGTTCTCAAAGAACAAGAGATTAATTAATTGTTATGATATGGTTTTCTTACTATGATGACACGGGGAAGATATCTCAAATAGTCATATTATTGCAATCAGGGCCGGATTTAGATGAAAAGAGGCCCTAGACTATTCCAATTACGCGGCCCTTTCATCTCCCATTTTTAAGATTGTAAATTACTTATTATGTTTATTTATTATTCATATGTGCAGAATTTCTCCTTATTTTTGATTCAGTGTTTTAGTGTTCACTGTTTTTAGAATAGTGTCATTCTAATTTTGCTATCAATTTGAATGTAGGCCCCTCTTGATCTTGAGGTCCTAGGCTGAAGCCTAGTTAGCCTATAGGAAAATCCGGCCCTGATTGTAATGCATCATCACTGTTCCCATTTCTTATTCTGATGCGCCATCTTTGAGAAATGTTGATAGAGATATGATCACGATAATATTTTTGGGTACTTACGTATTAACGATACCTTGGCGACAGTTGCGCCAATAAAGAAGTTTTTAAGTGGCACCAATCTACACTTAAATTTTTTGTTCCAAATAATAAAATATATAAAACACTTCATTTAAAATCAAAACGCTTTCAAAATTCGACGTCAACTCCTCGCACCAGCAGTATATGAATCTCAAAGCTGTACAAAATGGAATTCTTCTCCCCTCAAACCAGTTGTCTTTTCTAAGTCCCACACGATAAGCACACTGACTGAAATTGCATTTCCAAAACTTACGTTCACCAAAATAAAGTTTCATGTCATGGGAATTGGGACATTTTCGTTGTTTTGGTAAAATATTTCGCTCCTGAAAAAATAAAATTGCATCTTGCTCTGTTTCTGGCAAATCCCAAATACGCATTTTCGTAGCACTACAAAAAGACGTCAAAATTCAGCAAATCTGCAGCTGTTAGATTGGCGCCACTTAAAAACCGCCAAATCTGTAGCTGTTAGATTGGCGACATTTAAAAACCGCCAAGTCTGTCGCCAAGGTATCGTTAATACGTAAGTACCCATTTTTGACACGTAATACAGGGTTGTTACCCTTAAGTTAAGATTGTTAAAGCAGGATATTAAATCCTTCCAGAATTCAATATCCTGCTTTCATTACCTGTCAGTGAGTTGTTCGTGGTATACCTAAATGGAACACGAGATTGATGTATCACAACAACAATAAAAAATGTATTTATTTTAAATCCGCAATGTTGAAATAAAGTTTTAGGATGTTGCGAAAGTTGTTTATTTTTATGCTTTTAAATATAAAGGATCCCAGAAAAAAAAAGGAATCAATTAGGTCAACTTTTGTAATGAGTTTAACCTAAAAAACTTTGTTATTGTCTTTAAATATGCAGGAAATGTAAGGAAATTCTTATTCAGCACAGAATATTCAAGACAAAATTGCTTTTACATACAGGAAGTGATGAAACATCAAACAAATAAAATCTGTTTATTGCAAAATAAAAGCGGAAAAATAACAAGAAAGAATCTTGTTTTTTGGTCTATGCTTGTATTTCTGAATCGTCGCTTCCTGGAGAAAAAAAATTAGAAAAGTCAATTTAAATCAGGGGTGGCCAACACAAATGATCTTGCGGGCCACTTTAGAAATGTATCCTAACTTCGCGGGTCACATATAATATTATATGTGACCTTTCATATTAGATTTAGACCCTCTATAGACATTTTTTGGAGTGAAAAATTGAAACATAATGAGTTATTACTATTATTTTTTTTGTGTGTGTTTACTATTATTCTTAAATGTAAACATAGGTAATATAATAATAATGATACTAAACGCACACTGTAAAGAAATATACAACACTAAAAATGAAATATATAAATATGAACGAAATAAAAAAAGTGAAATCATTAAAAAATGCTTATTTTACTAGCGCGATATTTGTTTCTCTACTCTTTCACTTAGCTTTTGCAAATCGATCTCACTTTGGGTATTTGCACATCGTAATGGGTATTGCAGGTTAGCGTCCGTTATGTTTGAGTGTTCATTTTAGAAAAAAAAAAGGTTAGCAGGTGTAAGTTGAAAGCGCTAACAACTTCAACTAAGAGTCTGGTTTGTTCTGCTATCAATAATCAACTGTTTGTATCTAGGGATGGTCACTGCGTCACATAAAGTGAAACATAGAACCTATTATTATAGAACCTGTTATATTAGAACCTGTTATTATCGTCCAAGATGTGCGCACATCATGAATTCGCCGAATATAATTTAATTATTCCGCAAACTCATAATTGTAAACACATAAATAGAACAGGCAATATCTTAGAAAGAATATTATTTTAAAATCAAAGTTAATTTTGTCTCATAATTTCGACATTTTTTAATATATGGATGCACACATATTGCATTTTTTTAATACATTGGTTTTCCCTTTGGCCATTGTAAAATAAATACATTTTGTAAAAATGTGATAAACCTCACGGGCCGCAAAAATACTCAAGACGGTCTCGGGTTGACCGCCACTGGTTTAAATAATAAATTCAAGCCGTCGAGAAAATCTTAGGGAAAAAAAGACATGAACTCTAACTAATTGTATGTCTCCCTATCTTGTTGACACGAATTCTCATTGAAACACGTGTCAAGGTGTCCAACGACTTCAGCTACCCATTAGTAAATTAAGCAAAACAAAACGACACGACAGCGCAAAATGGAATTATATTATAATAACAAACGAATGTTGTGAACCGGAAGATGTCAAAGGATTATATAAGCTAATGCGAGGGAAGAAGAAAAAAAAAAAACTGGCGTACCGTGTCCAGGCGACACGTTTAATTATAGTAACAACGAAAGGGGAGATCTAATCTGTTGGAAAATAAGCCGCAATAACAAATTCAAGGGCGGTGCCTCAATTGTCATTTGCTAGGTTTAAGGAAATTCGTTTTGGTGAATCCCATTAATACATACAAAAGTTACTTTAGATTTTATTGCTATATAATTACAATAGTTGGATATTTGAAAATTATTAGATATTGGATATTTCTAGTAGGATATTACTTTTTGGAGGATAGTTGTTGGATATAAACATTTGTCCACAAAGGATAAGTATTAAAGATGAAGTTGATAAGATAGAGAAAGCATCACTGCATACCTTTGATAAAAATGCAGTTAAGAAACTTGGATAGTATTAAGGGCATTTTAGACGAAATCCAAAGTAGATGAATAAAAGAAATTTAGATTCTTTTTACAGCAAACTGAGAATTCAAAGCTTTTGTCTAAATCTGTCTTTTATTCATCTTAATACTATACTTCTTCTGTACGTGTGTTCGTCACTAAACTCCTCCTAAGCGGCTTGACCGATTTTGATGAAACTTTTTGTGTGTGTTTGAGTGGGTCCCTGGATGGCTTAGATTCATAATTAGGTCCGTAACGTGGCGCTGCAATAACGATATGTCTTTATATATACATATATGTAATTCTTCTGTACATGTGTTTGTCACTGAACTCCTCCTAAACGTCTCTACCGAATTTGATGAAAATTTATGTGTGTGTTTGAAAAAATAAAGCCACCCAAGAAAATTATTAATTAAATATTATTAGTTTAATTTTTATAAATCTCATATTTTTAAAGAGAAGGTAATAAACGTAAATAAAGAATTGAATTTAATGCTTAGCATTAGATGACTTACCATAATTTTTTTTTTAATATATAATTCGGCCTCTGTAGAAGCCCGAAGCAAAATTGATTTGAAATTTTAATCAATATTATTGCCCCGATTTTTCAGTTAGTTTAATATCATGACTTTTGCTTCTGTTGCCTGATTAAAAATTAATGCAGTTTACTCGAAAATCGTTTGGCACTATAGTTTATTGCCAACGTTTTCTAAAAATTAAGATATTAAAATAAACCAGCGAAATAATAAATACTGTAATCTTCAATATTATTAATTAAAAGATCCTTTAATGGAACATTAGACAAAAAGGCGAAATTAGTTTTATTTTAATTTCAGTTATTCGTTACATTTTTTTTATTTTTATTTTTGAACTTTAAGAAAAAAATAATGCTTTTTCTATATATCTAATCAATTACAAGCATTCAGATTATAAAACTTGAACTGAGAAATTTATATTTATTATTTTTACTTATCTTTATTGCGGGTTAATTTAAATATTTATTAAACTAAATAAGTGATCAAAAACAAAAACGTCTGTAATCTATAATAAATTCTTCTGTTTGCCTTTCGTATTTTAATGTATTCGATGGCGAATACTGTTTTCTGTTTAAAACTATGGCAACTAAACGGTATCAACATTGCTATTGTTTACAATCTATGTTTAAAAAAATAAAAAAATTCAACCACTCACATTTCAATTTCTTCATATCGCCCAAATACATCTAAACAAAAGCTCTTTATTCAATGATTTGGCACTAATCCAAATGTACACTTGGCGATATTTGTGCATGGTCGTTAAAATGTAAAAGTGCTTAATGTAAGGTAATTGTTTATAATAATCCTGGTAGATGGAAAATATTTTTTTAATTTTATTTTGAAAATAAAGTGTTTTTTTTTCCTACAATTTTTCATTTTTCTATTAGGCAAAAAAAATGAGCAAAATTAGTTTTTCTTTTTAATTTATTTATGCCTGATCTACATAGCTAGCACGTAAGGGAAAGAAAGTATATCTTTGATACAGTCATCTTTTAAAAAACTAGTGGATTCGATGCTGATTGTGACAATTTCACATTGACAGTCGAAGACTGATTGGGGTTTTACGAAAAAAAAATGTCATTAAAAAAGAATTTTTGTTTTGGAATCAGAGAAGAGAAAGAAAGATCCAAGCGACGTTTAAAAAGAAAGAATAGAATAGAGAAAGAAATATCCAAACGACTTTAGAAAGTATAGAATAGAGAAATAATATTTAGAATAGAGAAAGAAAGATCCAAACGATTTTAGAAAGAAGGAATAGAATAGAGAAAGAATATCTAGAATAGAGAAAGAAAGATCCAAACGAATTTAGAAAGAAAGAATGGAATAGAGAACGGCTTTAGAAAGAAAGAATAGAATAGAGAAAGAAACATCCAAACGACTTTAGAAAGTATAGAATAGAGAAATAATATTTAGAATAGAGAAAGAAAGATCCAAACGATTTTAGAAAGAAGGAATAGAATAGAGAAAGGATATCTAGAATAGAAAAAGAAAGATCCAAACGAATTTAGAAAGAAAGAATGGAATAGAGAACGGATTTAGAAAGAAAGAATAGAATAGAGAAAGAAAGATCCAAGCGAACCATTTTTTAATCTTGATCTCCCTGAAGTTCAGATTAGCAAGGTGAAATAAAATTACTATTAGAATCTCTTGAGAATATTATATTGCACAATTTCTACAAAACGTTAGAATAATAATAATAGAGAGTTTTTGCATACCGTACGTTAGTTACCGTAGGACGTCCGTTAGCTTTTTCTCCCTAGCGCGCATGCGCAGTTTCCTATGAGCAAAAAATCAACTAATGACTTCTTTCTTTACCTTTACGATGCAAAAGAAAATGAAATGGAAAGTCAACAAATTTTAATATTTGTGAATAAGAAATGCCCAATTTTATATTATCAATATTTAAAAAATAAATTATTGCAAATTAAAATTCAATATACTTTCACATACGTATAAACGATGTATTTGGTGCAAAATGGGAATTACATATGCTGTCATAGAAATAAAATCCTTTGGAAAGATTATTAATAAAAAGAAGAAAAAAATGAAGTTGTGCTACAAAATAATTTTTTATGTAGAAGGAATTTTTCTTCCATTGGTATGAAAAACATTAGACTGTTTAATATATAATTAATAATACTAATTAAATAAGCAATAATTATTAATAACGATAAACATAATTAAGAATAGTTTCACGTTTATCTAAAGTACAGTTTATAAAAGATAACTTTTTGCTGAAAACTCGAAATTGACGCTAGGGACAAATTCCGTTCAGAGTTGAAACAAAGAAACCACATTTGGGTTATTATCGCCTTTTTGGCGACGAGAAAAAAAATTACAAAAAAATTGCTTATTGTGTTTTTAATTTATAGGTCTCCTGTAAAATTCAAAATAAAACTAATTCATCCATTTTATGTTTCCAACTTAACAAAAATTTAATGGAGGTGTTTCCCACTGATATAAATAAAATACTTTATAGTGAAACACAATTCTTTATTAATTATTTGAATCATATACTACGAAAAGTTACTCACATTTTCTTTTTTTTTTTTTTTAAGCAATAAATTTGGAGAAGAAATCACATTTGGCATGTTATCGTTTCTTTGGCAACGAGAAAAATTACGAAAAAATATTTTAATATTTTAATATAATATTTTAAAATAAAATAGTGAAAATTTTTTATTAATTACTTGAATCATATTTCCACGAAAAGTTACTCACGTTTTCGTTTTAAAAAAAAGCAATAAATTTGTAGTAATATAAAAAAAAAGAAAAGTTTTTACTTGGCTCAAAGTTGTTTGACTGTTTTTTTTTTTTTTTAAATAAATATTTCTCAAGAGGCAACTTGTTAAGACTATTTTGACTGGCAAGCAAAATTCCTTTGCTGTTTTTCATTTAGAATCATAACACGAGCAATTTTTTTCCGATATGCCAAGAAATAGGAAATGGAAAATATTTATTTATTTATCTAATTTTTATAAATTTGATATTTTATCAGAAATTGATTTCCTAATTGCGCAATTAAATTTAATAGAACAATAAAATAATAATTAATAAAAAATGTTAATTAAAATAATAATAGAATATTAAAATATTTAATGGAACCCGTTCCTGTCAAAAAAAAATCGAATAATCAAATATAAAAATGTTAATTAAATTCAACAAATTCCTAGCGCCCTGGCACTCGGTACCACAAGTTGCGGTTCAAGTCCCGGCGGTATCATGGATGTTTATAGTGGTTCGGAATCCACTTTAAAACCGTAGGTCCCAGTTGAACATGATCGTGTTGTTGTTGTTTCTTATCCCACTTGGTTGGCCAAGCCCACAAGCCCATATGGACTCATGATTGAAGGGGAAGGAAGCAGCTTCTGTTGCGATGGAGCACCCGTAGGTAGAAGCCTGACTTTTGCTCCGTGACGCTCTTAAGTCATAGAAGACCGGGACCTACGGCTTAAAGTGGATTCCGAACCACTACAAACATCCATGGCACCGCCGGGATTCGAACCCGAAACCTGCGGCATCGAGCGCCAGAGCGCTAGACACTCGGCCATTCAGGTACATGATCGTAGAGCGTTTCAGGGATAGTGTTACTCCACGCCCGTAGCTTATCTCAGGCTACACGCACCTCCTGGGAAGTGCTGAAGGAGTAACGTCGGTGCAGCGTTTGCCTTAAGGCATTCAAGACCCCTGTCTAAATATTTGCCAGCTGCATTAGGAAAACAAATCAACAACTTTTAATATAACTATATGCATATGGCGATGATTTTAGAAAATTATGTAATGTGAATGATTTTAGTGAATAACTTAGTTGTAATGATTTTAGTGATTTTAGTGAATGATGTAAATGATTTTAATACAAAATGATAAGAGGTGGTTCTATTGATTATTATTTGGACCTATACATATACACACCCACACACATACACACATACATACACATATATGTATATGCTTCTTTTATTAATTTCAAAAATATCAATTAAATGATATTAAATTGAAAAAACAATAACAATAAATACAATTTTATACAATGCAAATTTATTTTATAATATTTAACGAGCAATATTCTAATTATCGCCATTTTGGCAATTTACAATCTGCTAACTAATTTAAATCATTCACCATATATTCCACCACCAATTCTGCCGACGCATTCAAATTTATTGTACATCTGATAAAAAAAGGAACATCCTCAACACCCATTGAGAAACGAAGTCTCCAACAATAAAGGTCAGTTTAGATACGGGGTATGGGGAAATCTCTCGTTGCAAGATTTGGACATTCTTCTGGGGCTGGTACAAAGTTCAAGTTTCGATGCAAAGAAGAAGAGAAGTGAAGGGAAACAAAAGAGGTGAATGACCGAGAGGAAGTAATGGAATCAATTCAATGTGGCCTGGCATGAGGAAGGCATGGGAGAAAAGCATTTTCGCCAACACCTCTTGTGCCTTTTGAAGGTCAGGATTGTAGTAAACAAACCGCCCAGTTTTTACTCGTGGCAAATACTATTACTGTTTTAAAAATAAGCTGTTGTTATCTACCACAGCTTGCGAAATCACTTTCACCTTGAATTTAAGAAAAATAAATTTTTTAATTGAAATGTGGGATATATAAATTTTATCAAGGTTAGTATTTTTGAGGCTTATTTTAGAAATAGATAAATTATTGCTGTTTTTTTATAGGTTTAAAAAACAGAATTTTCTTTATATCATTTAAAATAACATTTTTATTTAGAATATGTTATAAATTTAACATAAATAAAAGAGTTTGAGATTTAGTATGGAATATAATTTATGTATGGACCCTGATCAATTCATGATTCAATGCTGGACTTCTGATGTCACTGTAATTCGGAAGAAACATCTCACGGGCAACATCTATAAAGTTCTCCATCTACTCATCTACTCAAACTCAATGGTGTAGCATTTCTTCTCACAGGAAGAGTTTTAGTATTTCATCCCCAGGTGAGAGGAATGTACATTCTTTGACAAGTATATAATAATAACCCATCACTCAAATTTGACAGTAGACAAGCAGCGTTGTGGGTAGTTATATTACATGCAATCAGTATTTTGTATTAATGAGAACAAAATGCCACTCAAATCTGATAGCAGATATTCGGTATCATGTATAATTAGACTCAGGAAAGTAGCGATTGTTTGTGCGACCTTCACAGGTCGAAATATTTATAGATAGAATATGGGCTATGGCATGAGTTGTTTCATCGTGATGGGTGATCGACAACGAGCTGAGAAATGTCTACTCCAATAAAAAAGGGAGAGAAGCTGACACCTCTTGACGAATTTTCTTAAAGCGAGGTTTTTGGGGAAGAAAAGAGTGTTCTGCGACGAATTGACAAGAAGTGTTGTTTTTCTTTTTTCCGGAAAGTGATTGAACAGGCGGGAGATTCAACCTGTTTCCAAAGTAAACCCTTTGTGGTTTTGTGTATCCCGCCGTGTGATAATTAAGGTCTGCTACAGACCAGGCAATTAGATTCGACGTAGACTCGAGAACTCTGAAAATCCCCGACCTTGGAGTGAACTGCACTTATAATCAAATTTATATTTTTAAATGTAAAATTTTCTGTATATATATATATATATATATATATATATATATATATGCAGAATATCATTGAAAATAAAAATTAAGGTATTTCCATGAACCTGAAAGTGGCCCTCTTCTTGAAGTGGCTATATGTCTAATATAGGCCGATGGTGAGATTATCAGATCTATAAATTTAACATGCCCATATCCAGAGTAGAAACGAGAAGAAAGTTATCTTTTAAACATGTTTGAATTCAGTTTTACTAATGAAGATGTTCCTTTGACCATTTCTTAAAATGATTTGAATATATGGATCAAAATGTTCAATTTGTATACGTGAAAAAATCGGAATTTTTGTTATAAAGCAATAGCAAATTGGTTAAATAATTCAGGAATTTGCAGATTCGAGTGATGTAGTATGTAGTGGATTGATCCGTACAAGAATTTGTCATCGTTTAATCGAACGATCAATTTTTGCTTCCTTGAAGTAAGGGAAAGATGAGCTTCAGAGTGTTTTTGAAAGAGTCATTTTTACCCAAAAGATTAAAATCGAGAACAAAAATATGTATGAAAAGGAAAGTCATTGTCTTTAATTGGGAAAAGCGTATTACAAACAAAAAGGTCAAAAGGAAAATGAGAAGAAATATTTTCCTATAAAAGAGGATAATGCAGAAGTCATGAATGGCCTTTATTCATATATTGCCTTTTTTGTAAAGCAAAAGAATGCGATAAATTTGCTATAACCTTTAGTCTACTTTACACTTTTAATGCTTTTCATTTATTATTTAATATTTTAATATTTATTATTATTTTTATTTTATTATTATTTTTATTATTCTATTTTTTTCTTTTTTATTATTTATTATTTAATTTAGTTTTCCAATAAATACTGAACTGAAATATGCTTATATTAATCATCATCAGTGGCGCAACAGCCCCATAGTGGGCCAAGGCCTTCTGCCTACTGGTAGATTTCGAGACAAGAGATGATTTGTTTTTACGGGTAGAGTTGTCAACCCTATGTCCAACTCTCTACGTGCATATTATACCGGGACCTAGAGTTTAAAGTGGATTCCAAACCACTACAAACATCCATGGCACAGACGGGACACGAATCCGAAACCTGTGGCACCGAACGCCATGTTTTTATGAAGAACGCCATAAATAATTTTTGAATTCTAATGTTTTAACAAAGTTTGAATGATATATTTCACGATATATATTTTTATATCGTGATATATTTCACGATATAAAAATATATTTTAGTTAAAATGATGTTGTAATTAATCAAATGTCTAATATTCCTAATCCAAAATTCTATCTATCCTTAATTGTTAAATTAAATTCGTATAAAATATTGTAAAAAATTAGTAGGATAAAAGCAGAAATAAGGAAAAAATTCTATACTGTTAGGGTTATTAGATTTTTGTAATTAATTAAATTTTATTTGCTAGATATAGATTTAGTCCCGGAGGTGCCATAGATGTTTGTAGTACTTCGGAATCCACTTTGAGCAGTAGATCCCGGTCTAATATGAATGTGACCCGGTCTAATATGACGTTTGGTGTAAGGGCTAACAACTTTACCCCTAAAATGATAGCATCTCCTGTCTCGAAATCTGCAAGAAGGCAGGAGGCCTTGGCCCACCATGGGGCTGTTGCGTCAATATATCGATTTGCTTAGTTTGTTATAAATGAAATAAAATCAGATAATAATAGTGATATACATTATTTATTAAATCAAAATTTTTAATTCGTCTAAGCAAACATTCTTCAATTACAGTTATGATAAATGTAATGATGAGCTAATCATCATCATCAATAACACGACATAAGTTTCAGAGACATAGACCAAAATAGGTCTAATAAGGGTTTTACATAGCAAGAAATGATCTGTGCCCCAAAAAGCAAGACCAATTATTTTTTTTTCAAAAATTATTTTTTTTCCAATACTCAATTCATGCTAAAAAGTCATCGGCCTTCAAAGCTCGTGATGATTCACGTTGAATCTTTTCAATCGACTCAAAACGGTGTCCCCGGAGTGATCTTTTGAGTTTAGGGATTATATAGAAGTCGCACGATGTGAATATGGTGGTTGTGAAATGATATGGGTTTCGTTTTTGGCGAAGAATCAATGAGAATCAATGCAGTGTGAGCTGGCGTATTCGGTGTTTTCGGTACCCATCGAGATTTGACGGTTTTGAGGCCCAAACTGGAATTGGCAAATCCTTTTGAAATTACAACATCATTAGCAAGGTCTCTAATTGTAAATCGACGGTTAGCAAGCACCAAATCTTTAATTTTTTGGACATGAGCTTAGTCAGTTGAAATCGATGGTCTACCAGAGCGCTCTTCGCTTTCAACGCGTTCTCTGCCTTCTTTGAACTGCTTATACCACTTTTAAACATTTCCTTCCGATATAGGAATACTCACCAAATGCCTTCTGCAACATTCTATACGTTTCCCGAAACAAAATTGAATGCAAGTTCCCTGCTCAATTAATTTAGACATTTCAAAAATCGCCGGAATCAGTTTTGCGTTTCACAAAGCCAAGCGTAACTCAAACATTAAGGAATATTTTGACGTCACATTTCACACAGATATCAAGGACAGTGCCAGCAACCTAAAAAAGAAAAAAAAAAAATTTGAAATTCCATAAGCCCTGAGACTTTTAAATTGAAAATTGGTTTTACTTTTCGGACACAGTAGTACTATATTCAATTTCTATTATATGTATCGATATGAAATTACTATAAATTATTTTGAACTTTTAAATTTCTATTTAACAAAAATATTTCGATTTTTCTTTTGAAATTTTTTTTATATAGCCTTATACATTCTCAATTTAAATATCACAGCCGAAAGACAACATATTCATTACAATGGTCTAGTTATTGCTCTCAACGGAACCAGACTAAAATATTAACTACAGAAACCCGGCGAAAGGGTCCATTTACTACGGTCTGAATCCCGCAGAAATTTCTACGACTCATTTTCGGTAGAAACGTGCCCCTTCAAAGTGCATTGCACTGGGTGACCGCTATTCGGGCAGCGGCCAGGTCACAGAATGACCCTAATCATCCCTACGAAGGTAAAAAAAAAACAAAGCATAATAATAATCGATAGAGGCGAAGAAAGTAAAGGAACCTCCAACAACAAAGCAGCGGAAATGCTTTGTTGAATGCTGCACAGAGATTTGTAAGATAATTTTGGGTAGAAATCGTGAGTGGATAAGTTAAACGGCTTTAACGAGTTTGTTAGTGGATCGGGAAATTTTATGAATTATGGTTATAGATAGGTCGTTGTAAAATTCGTTTGATTAGGGATGCATGGACTAGCGAAACACTCGGGGACACAGAAAGGACAAAGAAAATTTCTCGAACATATGTAGTAGGATTATTTCAAATTAGCATTTTAAAATCCTGTGATAACATTTCGCAGACGATCTAACGTCTCGGCCTATATTAGACCTATAACGGTCTCAAGAAGAGTTCCTGGAAACACAGTAATTCTTATTTATAAGCACTATATATATGTGTATATATATGGGGCCTGCTCTGGCCTATATATGCCCTGGCTCTCGGTGCCACAGGTTTCGGGTTCGAGTTCTGGCGTTGCCATGGATGTCTATAATGGTTTGGGATCCCCTTTAAACCGTAGATCCCCGTCTAATATGACTGTAGAGGGTTGGACTTGAGGCTGACAAACTTTACCCCGTTAAAAAGTATAAACATCTCCTGTCTAGAAATCTGCCAGTAGTTAGACGGCCTTTTCCCACCACGGGCTTCTTGCGCCATAGATGATGATCATATTATATATATATATATATATATATATATATATATATATACAGAATTCTGGGTTATTATACATAGAAATGAAAAATTAAAAGTAAAATTCGATAACAAGTCCAGAGCACTCCACGGTCGGAGACTTTCAGAGTTCTTGAGTCTATGTCAATTCTAATTGCCTGATCTGCGGCAGACTTTAATTATCATAAAACATACACGAAATTTACATACATAATATAAATAAATAAAAATAAATATACACACGAAAATATATATACACACTTATACACGAAACCACAAGATGGTTCACTTTGAAAAACAGGTGGAAACCGCAGCCTATTCAGACACTTTAGAGAAAAAACAACACTTCTGGTCGTCTCTTGCAGACTCCCACTTTTCTTCTCCAAAACTTCCCTTTAAGAAAATGCGTCAAGAAGTGGGAGGAGGGTCAGCTTCCCTCACTTCTCATTGGCGCAGACATTTCTCAACTCATGATCGATAACCAATCCCGATCCAATAACTCATGGTGTACTCCATATTCCATCTCTAATTGTTTCGACCTGTGAAGGTCGCAGAGACAATAGCTAATTTCATGAGGTCTCATTATCCATGACACTGATTATCTGCTTTCAGATTTGAGTGACAGGTTGTTCTCATTAGTACAAAAACTCTAATTGCATGTAATATAACTACCGACAATACTGATTGTCTGCTATCAAATTTGAGTGAGGGGTTGGTATTATGTATTTGACAAAGAATATATATTCCTCTTTCCTGGGAATGACATGTCCAAACTCTTCCCGTCAGAGAAAAAATGCTGCAACACTAACAATGTTTCCTGGATTGTGGGCTGTATTATAAAAGCTTCTAATAGTATTTCCTTCTTCAATGAATCGTGTCTTCAGAGCAGTCTCAAATTTGTTAACAACAACAACAAAACTTTGCAAATAACGAAATGTAGTGATTTCAAAATACTCCTAACAAAAATAACGTCTAAGATTAATTCGTTCATAATATCACACTAAATTTATACTTTTCATTATTATCGTTTGTAATTGTATTTGTATTTTTTTCATGTTATCCTTCGTTATCTTAATTTTCTGTGTGCAATGCGAATATAATTATACTTGATTTTATAACTTCATACATCAAGGTGTCTTATTTACGACATTTTCATTTATTATTGTATTGTGCAGGTTCGGCAACCAGATTGTAACTAGATGGGGATGGGTTGGGATACTTGAGGCACAGGTTGGAGAACTCACAACTTTATTTACAAGCCATATACACTTATACAGTGAGAGACATACAATATTTAACACATTTCAAGACACATAACTATAGATATATCGGAAGACTCCTCTTCTATGAAAAAAACTCGATACTCGGCTACATGCAGAATGCGTGAAATATACTTTCTCTTCAGATGAGAGTCTGTAGGCCACCTACTGTGCTGAGATGCGTTAAATATATTTCCTCTCTGGATGAGAGACTGTAAATTATACGTTTCTCAGTGGAAGCGCAGGTTGCGCTATACTTCCTCTCGAGTTAGTGTTCTCGAGGCTGGCTGACCGTTTCTCCTTGGGGTGCTCTTGTCAGTGTGTAGGAGGAAGCAGGGTTACATCATGTTTTAGTATTTATGCAGGTTTATGGATACATGAAAGAACAAAATTTTTTTGCTATGCATTCCTTTTGTTCGCTTATAGAAGGAAGGCGCGCATGCTTCAGGTTCGAATCCTGGCGGTGGCAAGGATGATTGTTAGTGGTTCGGAATCTACATTAAACTGTAGCTCACGGTCCGTTTATCCCAAAGTGTGCACGAAATGACAGTTGAACGACAAACCAAACCAAACTAAAGAAGGTAGATTAAATAATGAGGGGATCATCGGTAGCAATTCTTTTTCTCTAAAAAAGGGGCGGTAAGATGAAAAAGTTTGAGTACCACTGATTTAACATTTTCGGCTTGATGTCAATGTTAATTAATTAAGGCCATAACTTATATTTTTAAAAGTTCCAAATTGGATTTTTCCGAATCATATATTATTGCAAGGAAATAATTTAACATGATGTCCAAAATCAATATAAACTTATAATTTAAAAAATATGGATTAAAACGTACTAAAACATTACTAGAAGTAAAAAAATTTCAAAATTTAATTAAAAATTTTTCTAGTAGAAATTTTTTTAAAAATTCTGCCTTCATTTGGTGTTAATCTTCACCGTTACCTAAAAATTATGTTCCACATTTGAATTCAATGTTATTTAACTCAGATCATAACTTTAAAAAAAATCCAAAATTGAAGATATTAATACCTGGGGCCTGAATGGCGGAGTGGCTAGCGCTCTGGCGCTCGGTACCCCAGGTTTCGGGTTCGAGTCACGGCGGAGCCATGGATGTTTGTAGTGGTTCGGAACCCACTTTAAACCGTAGATCCCGGTCCTAATAGGATCGTAGAGCGTTGCGGGGGCATTGTTACTCCGCGTCCGTGGCTTATCTTCAAGTTACACTCGCCCCCTGGGTAATGGAAAGTGAGTAACGTCTGTGCAGCGCTTGCCTTAAGGTGTCCAAGCTGTCTAAGTGTTTGCCAGCTGCATTAGAAAGGGAAAAAAAATATATAATGCTTAATATTTGGCAATGGCGATATTGACTTATTCATACATAACAAAAGAATTTGTTAATAGAAAATTTCATTGATGTGTTAAGGTTTATTAGTAATAATTTATTGGCTTTTAAATAAATAATTTTTTTTGAATATATTCTATTTGGCAATGCAAATGTCTACATTATGCAAAGACCAATATCAAGTTAAATGGATCCTGTTGATAATAATCTATTTGTTGATCACAAAAATGTTTAAATGTTTTTTTTTCTTCCCCTATTTCTTGCAAAAGATGATAGTTTCGCAACGTTTCATAGCAACTTAGCAGACAAACACAGTACTCTTGGAACTACAAAAAAATAGAAACAAACACTCAAATTGATTTTTACTTAATGAAGAAAAAAAATAGTTGTTTTTTAAGTCTATGATTTTCAAACATAACTGCGTAGTTTATTTATTAAATGCTGTTTTTATATGGATTTTAAAAATAATTACAATGAAATAGTAAAAAATTTGATTATGATAGAAGTGAAATGATGATTGCAGTATATCAGTCATAATTCTAATACATTTAAATTTGTACTTTAGTCGCAATATGTGAAGATAAAAAAATATTTCTAAAATACTTTCACCCTATGTAATATATGTATATAAGCCAAAAAAAAAAAAAAAAAAAAATAATAATAATAATAATAAAAAAAAAAAATTCAAATTTTAATTATAAAACATAAACATATAAGAAAAAGTGCATGATAAAATTGAACATTCTACGTTTATTTTTTTTTGAATTTCTTTTTTATAATCGTAATAAAGCTTTTATAAGCAAATAATCAAATAAAGTTTCAAAACTTCAGTTCTTATTAAAAATAACATCTTCATAATGGTAACAATATAACGAGAGTTGATTTAAATGATATAAGTCAATTTATTAGAAAATAATAATATAATTATAATGACCATTTATAATCATAATATAGTAATATTATAGTACCATCGAAAAGTGGTAATAAAACATAATTATACTTATCATGCTGATTGCTAAGTAATATTTGGATCTGAAGGCCGAGTGACCAGCGCTTTGGCGTAGATTTCGGGTTCAAGTCCCAGATGGACCACCGATATTTGTAGTGATTCAGAATCCACTTTAAACCGTAGGTCCCCGTCTGATATGATTGTAGAGCGTTGGCCGTAGGGCGGACAACTCTACCCCATTAAATGAAAACATCTCCTGCTCCGGCATCTGCCAGTAGGCAGACGGCCTTGGCCCATCATGGGCCATCTTGTCTGTTGCGCCAATGAAAAAGTAATATTTAGTGCTTTCCTGATAAAATATTTTGACTATGAGCCAGCGCGTGTTGGGCATTAGAGGCACAATTATTTCCTAATTGCCACATTACGCGCTGCCGCGTGACGTGTAAAAAGGAAACAAAATATTAAAAATTAGTGACAAATGAATTATTCAATTCCTTCTATTAGCTCACACTCTCCCTATATATATCTTGTTCAAATTTTCAAGCGTTCATAAAATACTTTTTATTCATCCACTCAAGTTCAAATACATTTTTTTTGAACTTATAGTGGATGACACTGATGTTAATACAGTTTTTTCAAATATTAATTCAGTAATTAAATTTAATTAATCAATTTAAGTTTTTTTTAGATTCAAGTTTGGATATATCTACCAATAGATGGCACCAGATAAACTTAAAAAAATGAATGAAAATTATTTATAGAGGGCTTTCTGCATTAGAGTGAAAAAAAAGAAGGAAGTGACTTAAATTTTTTTTTTATATTACTTGTTTTTGTATGATAGTTTATCGCTAACAAATATTTAATATAAATGAATTATTATATTGAATCTGAAATATCATTGGCACTTGGAGAGGATTGAACTTTTCATTGCTGTTAATACTAACATCCTTCGGGTACTCGTCCGAATGCTTAGACAACAAATTTGAAATTTCATCATCTGTTAGAGGCTTAATAGATAATTTTTTCCATTTTTTTAGAAGGGGGGGGAATGTCAATGTCCTGAAGAAGACAACTCATATTACATGATTTTTTGCAACTAAATTAATAAAGTTGTAAATTCGATACCTCATATCTTTACAGTTAGTTTCTAACATTAACTCCAAGTTAATACCAGAAGACACTCCTAACATATAATGCCGATTGAAACAGGCACATTAATGATTATAATAATGAATTAGAATTACAATGTCATTAGTTATAATGACAACACTAATTAGAATAATAATGTGAGGAATTAGAACAATGTGATTAATTCGAACAATAATGACGCTAATTAGAACGATGACATGAACATAGATTAATAATAACACTAAATAGAATAATTGATTAATTAAAATAGTAATGCGGTTAAGTAGAATAATGACACTAATTAGAATAATAGCGATTAATTAGAAAAAATGACACATTAGAATAAGAATGTGATTAAATAGAATAATGACACTAATTAGAATAATAATGTGATATAATAATGAATGAATAATAATGACACTAATTAGAATAATAATGTGATATTATAATGAATGAATAATAATGACACTAATTAGAATAATAATGTGACGATTGACGAAATGACGAGGAACAGCTTTTCTTCCGGGAACGCATGACTGATCACTTCACACCACGCGCTGGAGCGAGATCGGCAAAGAAAAAGTTAAAGAATCTATTCGTAAACAATCTTTTTTTT
Organism: Caerostris darwini; assembly: GCA_021605075.1. NCBI lineage: Eukaryota > Metazoa > Arthropoda > Arachnida > Araneae > Araneidae > Caerostris > Caerostris darwini. Next base: position 105,749 of record BPLQ01010645.1, on the reverse strand, counting down.
AAAAGCAAACCGTAACCTTTAGATCGTTTTCTCGAATACATCTCTCTCAGTGCAATAAGTCACACTCGGTAACTCTTAAACACTCTTCTTATCTCATTTTCTTAATTTTTTTTTATCAAGGAAGTGCTCTTCCGTTTTTGTATTTATTGTCTTCCGGATATTGGAAATAACACATCCTTAATGACAGTCGCTTATTTTTAGATGTCAGTTCCAACTCCAAGGTATTATTAGCAATAAAAAAATGTTAATGTTTAGAAAAATATTAAAAATTGTATAGAGAAATGAACCTTATATATTTTGTATTTGTTTTTAACAATTTTTAATCAATTTTTTCTGGTCCCGATGTAAACTGGTAATATTATATCAGAGGTTTAACAAATTTCAAATGTGGAAAGGGTTTTGTTTGTCGCTTTACGGTCATTTTTTACACACTTTAGGATAATTAGACCGGGATCTACAGTTTAACTTGGTTTTCGCACCACGAATATACATACCACCACCATGATTCGAACCTGAAGCCTGTGGTACCAAAGGCCAGAGAGGTAGCCAATTGTTCATTATACAGTCGAATGTGAAAACTAGATAAACAGAAGTTTATATCAAAATAATAAATACATAAATCTTCGTAGAATATCTCCTACAGACAATACATATTAATTGCAGATTTTTTAGATTGCAACATAGATTCGATTGCATAGATTGCATTGCAGCTCATTGACACCTTATGGAAAAAGCGGGTTCTTAACTGTTGTATTTTATTACCCTGTATCATGTAATATGATCGGTGTCTCAGGTTTCGAGTTCGAATCCCGGCTGTGCCATGGATGTTTGTAGTGTTTCAGAACTGATTTTAAACCTATTAGGTTGTTGTTTTTGTTATCGTATCCCTCATGGAAGGAGGGAAGACCGAGTGCAGCTTCTGTTGTGATAGAACACCCGAAGATAGAAGTCTGACTTCTGCTCCGTATTGCAGAAGAAGGAAGGCAGCGCCTTCCGGTAGGACTTTTAGGTGGAAATCCTCCGCATTTACGTTCGTATAGGAGAAAACCCGGAAAACTACCACCAGGTAATCTGACTAACGAGGCAAGATGCTGAAAATCCCAAACGCCATCGAGCCTTCTCGTTTTTTGAAACTGTGTCTACAACAAAATCCGCCAACAGATGGCACTTCCGCCCTTATGCTCAACAGAGGTGTAAGTTGCCACTGAACCACGAATCAGACAACTTATTAAGTCCAGGTCTAATATGGCTGTAGAGTGTAGGGCTGATAACTCTACACTGTAAAAAGAAAATATATCCTGTCTCGAAATCTGCCAGAGAGTTAATTAGTTAGTTATGTAATATGAAGACTTATGAATATAGGTTTTTATTATTAAAATCTTCTACAATGACGCGATAGTTTCATGGGCCTTCCACCTATGGGCTTTCCTTCCGGAACTTGAGATGTTTTCTGCTTTACAAAATAAGTTTGTCAACCCTACGCCCTACAGCCATGTTAGACCCGGACCTACGTCTTAAGTGGATTTCGAATTACTGCAAACATTCACGGCACCACCTAAACCCGAATCCTGTGGTACAGAGCGCTAGTCACTCGGCCATCAGCCCCCTTTTTAAAATCTTACCAATACAAATATTTTTTCATGAAGTTAATGTGTAATGAAAAGCAATATTATTTCTATCGCAAATACAACTTTATCATTTATAAATCATCTTCTTTCCTCGGTACAGAGTGCATTGGCACATCAGGGCTTTGAACTCAGTATCTAAATGAAGCAATAAACATGAGAGTAGATAAAATCGTGATGAATACAGGTGGAGTTAGTTGCAGGAGATATCAGAGACCTGAGGTAGTGTACAAATGGTACATTTCAAATAAAGTAAACAAAAATTGGCGAGAAATTAAAATTAAGTAATTAATAAATATGAATAAAAATGAAATAAAAGTAATTATTAATTTAAAAAATTAAAAAAAAAAAAAAAAAAAATGGCCAAAAAGACGCGGGTCGATCTCGTTTTAAGCCATTTTCTATGCTTTTGGAATTCTATGATATAATTGGAAAAAATAATGAATTATGCCTTTTTTTTTTTAATGTATTATAAGTTTTCTGACATTAAAAGTAGTCTGAAAGACAAAATATATCAGTAACATTTTATTTTATACAGTATTCTATATTTTAGATTTTAACTGATTCATGTAGTACCTAGTTACTTCATGAAATAACGTATGTAATCTGACGCACATATAAAGAGGCAAATCAAAAATTCATTTTTTCTCAATTTAACTTTAAATAACAACTAGTACTAACTTCATAAATATTTCCATACATACATTATTTCATAAAGTAACTAGGTATTTCATGAATCAGTTACCAGTGACGGATTTAAGTTCGATGGCGCCCTAGGTCCAAGTTAATTTGACGTCTTTATATATAATACTAATATATATATATATAATAATAATAATAATAATGCGAATAGTAATAATGGATTCGAATTAAAGTTAGGTATTGAATTTATACATGAATTACATACACACACATATATATATATAAATATATAAATTAAAAAAATAATAAAGTTTTTGAGTAACCGGACAAAGGTATAATTAAATATGGTAAATTAATATTTTGTGTTATAATGATGAACAAATAAATGGGGCTTGAATGGTCGAGTGGCTAGCACTCTGGCGCTCGGTACCACAGGGTTCGAGTCCCGGGGGTGGGTTGGATGTTTGTAGTGGTTCGGAATCCACTTTAAGCCGTAGGTCCCGGTCTCATATGTCTGTAGAGCATCACGGAGCCAAAGTCAGACTTCTGCCTACGGGTGCTCCTTCACAACAAAAGCTGCTTCCTTCCCCTTGAGTTCATTCGGGTTTGTGGGCTTGGTCTAGATTAGAGATCTACCAAGTGGGATAAGTAACAACAACAAATAAATACTACATTTAGATTTTTTAAGAAAAATTTATGACAAATCTAACGTCAATAGATAAATGCTATACTTAACGAAAATGTTTTTAGTACCTATTTGTTAGATATTTTAAATTTTACTAATTACACGATTAATTATTTAAAATAATAATTATATCCTTTAAATATTGACTTATCTTGAGATTTAAGAAACTAAAAAACAAAAATTTTGAAATTTTCGACAATTTTGGCGTTTCTAAAAATTTGTCGCCCTAGGTCCGGGCCTCGTGAGCTTAAGCCTAAATCCGTCACTATCAAATACAGTATATAAAATTATTGGATTCTACGATTTAACAAGTTATTTCATAGAAAAACGATTGCCTAATCGTTGAAGTATTCAAGAACTTCCTTCCGAAGTGCCTTGCCAAGTAAGGTGCGGCAGGAAGGGGAGGAAACAAGTTTTCCCCACTTACCCTCTTTCTAGATTAGATCACAGGGGAGGGGAATAGAAAAAACGCAACCAAGAATTACTCTCTTTTGCAGATGATCAGATTACATAATCAGTATCGCCTTAATTTGGGCAACCCTCACTCTGTCTGCCCTAGGCTTAACGATACGAGCTCTGGTTTACCGCTACGCCGATCGAGTTTTGGCGAGCTGTAAATTGGTGCACTCCGTGCTGACCAGGGCCGGATTTTCCTATAGGCTAACTAGGCTTCTGCCTAGGGCCTCAAGATCAAGAGGGGCCTACATTCAAATTGTTAGCAAAATTAGAATTGCACTATTCTAAAAACAGTAAACACTAAAACACTGAATCGAAAATAAGGAGAAATTCTACGTATACGAATAATAAACAAACATAAAAATGTATTGGTATTATTATGAGCAATTTTCATCTGAATTGAATTTGCTTTAATCTTCAATGTGTTGAATATATTTAATTTAATTTACTAAGAAAATGTGATAATTTTTATTGCATATTTTATTTTCGTAGTCAGAGATTTTTATTATTTGGATTTTGTTTCTTTGTAAATGTTGCGTGTTATGTTTGATTAGTTATTGTTACAAGTACTATATAGACTGCTGAGAATAAATGTCCAAATAAGTGTTCTCGACTTTTTTTTTATTTATTATCCGCGCCACATTTTTTATAAAGATTAGTACCCATCACAACATGTTTCATTTAACATATTGAAAAATATCACAGTAATGATGTATTTTATTATTATCTCTCACGTAATTTACAAACTTAAAAATGGGAGGAGAGAGGGCCTCATAAGTGGGATAGCCTAGGGCCTCTTTTCATCTAAATATGTCCCCGGTGCTGACTTTTTGCTAACATCACAATCAAGTATAAGTTACAGATGCACATGTTCACTGCACTACACGTTAAGTACTCGAAACAGTAATTGAATAAAAATATATGAATAAGAGATGATACTGATCTAGAATTACTTTTAGAAAATTATAGATCAGTTATTTACTTTCATAAAATAATTGAAAAGTAAATAAGTGAAAAAGTAATAAAGGGAGAAATTATTAATCTATTACACAGTCAAGTTATTTCGGTTGGCTAAGGAAATACTGATTAAATACTTCCCGAAACAAAATATAGCCAACGGGGAATATTTCAAGGTTGATAGATCCTCCTTTCAAGGCTGGATTGACCCTTACGTAACACTTTGGACTTTGCATGTTCCTTGCAAGGACGAATTGACCCTTACGTTAGACTTTAGAACCGATAATGGGAGAGGGAAAAAGAGAAAAGGGAGTGTACGGGGTCGAGTGAAGAGTTCTAAACAGTGTGAAAGGTTTGAGGGATATTTATACTGCATACAATTAGTGTTTTGCTTTAATGAGAACAGCTTGTCACTCAAATCTGACAGCAGATAATCAGTGTCATAGATAATGAGACTTCATGATATTAGCTATTGTGTGTTCGTCTTTCACGGTTCGAAACAATTACAGGCGGGATAGGGACTACGTCACGAGTTGATGCATCATGGTTGGTGAGAGACTATGGGATGAGGAAGTGTCCACTCCAGGGAGAAGTGAGGGAAGTTAACCGTCCCCCTTGACGGATTTTCTTAAAAGGGAGGATTTGGAGAAAAACAGAGAGAGTGCTGTGACAAGTCGACAAGAAGTGTTGGTTTTCTCTTTTTCTGTAAAGTGACTGAACAGGCCGGAGATTCCGCATGTTTACAAAGTGAGCCCCTTGTGGGTACGTGTGTCTCGCCGTGTGATAATTTAGGTCTGCCGCAGACCTGGGTGCATGTAATTCGTCATAGACTCGAGAACTCTAAAAATCTCCGTCCTTCGAGTGAATTCGAGTGAATCTAATTTTTATCCTTAATTTTTCATTTTCTGTAAATAGAATTCTGTATATATATATATAATATATTTTAATGCTGTTTTCAGGCGGAAGGTAAAATTTTATCAGACGCATAGGTTGTTTTTAAAAAGAGAAATCACAATGAACTTTTTTATTTAGTTCTTAATATTCTAGACTTTATCTGTCAAGTACCTGTTTTTGTGTAAAGTTTATCGAAACATTTAAAGATTGTAGAATTTATATCTTTTAGATTTTCAAGTAACTGATAAGCATTTGACAGATTCGTCAAGTACAACCGAAAAGTTATATTTGACTCTATTTTAGCAAGATTAAAATTTTGTTTTTCAGTTTTCAGGATAGATTTTCATAATGATGTTGATGCTATTCATTATAATTTTCCATAATGATGTTGAGACTGTTCATTTTAATATTCCATAATGATGTTGATGCTATTCATTATATATTATATTATAAATGAAAATTTGCCACTGTCTCGAGTTATTTGCCACTATCTGTGATATCAAAGTTAGACTTCTTGATATCACAGCAATTTAGAACGAAGAGAAATTAAACCTTTCTCTCTATACCTTCGAGGGCAAAGGAAGGACTTTCTGGTCTAAGAATTTATAGTCCCACTCCTGTCATACACACGAGACTTTATATAACCTGGTTTGGAATGAGGTTCACTTAACTTCGAAATCCAATGTGTTAACTATCAGGTTTGGGGCCCGAGGGGTAGCACTCTTTCGCTCGGTATCACAGGTTTCGGATTCGAGACCCGGCGATTTATGCCATAGTTGTTTGTAGTGGTTCAGAATGCACTTTAAGCCGTAGGTCCCGTTCTCATAGGACCGTAGAGTGTTGCGGGGTCATTGTTACTCCACGTCTGTAGCTTATCTTCAAGCTACATGCGCCCCATGGGTAGTGCTAAGTGAGTAACGTCGGTGCACCCCTTGCTTATGAAATAATAGATAACGGTCTAAGTATTTGCCAGCTGCATTAGAAAAAAAAAACTAATAGGCCTCCCAGATTTAATTCTTTCAATAAACAGCTTTGTTAAATATATAATTTATCAGTGAATTAAAGCATTAAAAATGTTTCTATGTTATTTAGTATATTTCATGTATATTTCCCCATTGAAATTATGTGTCCAACACTCAGTGTCCTGCAGTGCGGGATGGTTATCCCGTGAATAATCTACTCATTGACTGAGGGAAAGGTGGCAGATTCTGTTGTGATGGAGCAACCGTAGGTAGAAGTCTGACTTGGCTCCGTGTCGCTGAAGATGGAGGGCAGTGACTTATGGGAGGACTTTTAAGGGGGGACTACCCAACATTTTCCTATCGTTTCGAAGAAAACTCGGAAAACTCTCAACAGGTAGTCCGACTCACGAGGAAAGATGCCGAACACCACAAACGCCACCGAGGCTCCTCGTTTTTTGAAGCAGTGTCTACCACAAAGCCGACAGCGGATTGAACTTCACCCCTAATTCTCACCAGCGGCTCACGTTGCCACTGAGCCATGAACAAAGATATTTCGGCCCACAGATTGAACGTCTCCATCCTCGACGTATACACAAAAATTTCTGGAACGAACATTCTTAGTGGTGACATCTGGAGATTTGCACCTTCCTCCTATCCTATCCTAAATAAATAATAATAATAAAACTTATGAAAGAAGGAGATGGATTTATTTTATCAAAGGCAATGTTTTTTATCATTAATTGGACATTTAGGGACCTGAATGGCCGAGTGACTGGCGCTCGGTACGACAGGTTTCGGGTTCGAGTCCCGGCGGTGCCATGGATGTCTGTAGTGGTTCGGAATCCACTTTAAACCGTAGGTCCGCCTCTCATAGGATCGTAGAGCGTTGAGGGGGTATTGTTATTCCGCGTCCGTGGCTTATCTTCAAGTTACATACGCCCCCTGGGCAGTGCAAAGTGAATAACGTCTGCGCAGCGCTTGCCTTAAGGCATCCAAGACCAAGCTGTCTAAGTATTTGCCAGCTGCATTAGAAAAAAAAACTTTTAGGGGCCTGAATAACAGAGTGACTGGCTATCTGGCGCTCCATGCCACAGATTTCGGGTTCGAGTTCCGGCGGTGCCATGGGTGTTTGTAGTGAGTCAGAATTCCTCGTCTACTATGACCGTAACAGCGTTGGAAACGATGCTGACAGCCCTTCCCAGTAAAAAAAAAAAGACCTCCAGTCTAGAAATCTATAGGTAGGTCTGTCAGTAGGCAGATGGCTTTGGCCCACCATGGGCTTATTGCGTCAATGAAGTAGAAGAAACATTAAAGGTCAAAAGTTTAAGAACTCCTGTTGTAGCAGATTCAGCATTACGCAAGTTGCACTAAGAGAAATAGGAGTGGCATTTATATGGCCCATCGCAATTTGGAACGAACCCCAAGACTTGCACGTAAGGATTTAAAACCCCTCTTGTCAATTTTTCGAGTCTGAAAGATGCCCGTTCATTTCTGTTTTTCGGAAACACAATCTTTGTGAACGCATTAAAATTAAAATTATGAGTATTTATTTCTATGAAAATTATTCTGTAATACTGTTAGTAAGATAGACCTATTCAAGTTCAAGGAAAATTAGTTTTATACATAGGAGAGGTGTGCTACAACTTTTTTTTTATCAAATTTATATCGAAGGATGATGCAGATGAAGAAAATGTTTTGTTTTACTTACTACAAAAAAGTTGCTAAACATATAACCGCAAAAGAGATACTGCATAATTAACTGATGTGGAATCAAGATATTGATAATCTCAAAATGACAGCTTCTAGTGAAGCGGAAACTTGAACCTGCTATCTTTCGAGCTATCAGTAAGGAGAAAATGGCACCAAGTATACACAGTACTCGGAACCAGAATAACCAGCACTCGAAACATTATTTGAGGTCAAAACCAAACCATGTCTGCAATTAAGAAGGAATGAATATTCATGCGGGTTGAATTTTCTTTCTACTTTAAATTAACGTGTTAATTTAATCAATCATAACTAATTATTTATAAAATGAATTAAATTTCTAATCTTATATAATACCCAGAAAAGGTATTATATTTAAAAACAGGATTTTTTTATTATTATTTAGTCACTTTTAACTAATATGCTAGTAAGGATCCACCATGCATTCCCACAAAAAGCTATAACCTTGAACTCAAAGTGGATAGATCCACCCTTCAAGGGTTGGTTGACCCTGCAACGTCTCGACCTATACTAGACCTATAACGACTTCAAGAAGAGGACCACTTTCAGGTCCTTGGGAACACTAAATTTTATTTACAAGCATTATTTCTATATACATAAATCTATTTACAATGAAGTGGAAATTAAAGATAATTTGATTGATAGACGCAGTTCACTAAAAGGACGGAGTCTCGAGACTGCGACGAATCTAATGCACTGGTCTGTGGCACACCTTAATTATCACGCGACGTGATACACGAAACCACCAGGGGTTCACTTTGTAAGCAGGCGGAATCTCCGGCCTATTCAGTCACTTAAAAGAAAAAGAAAAACAACACTTCTGGTAGATTCGTCGGAGAACTCTCTCCCTTCTTCACCAACAATCTTCTTATAAGAAAATCCGTTAAGAGGAAGGGGTCAGCTTCTCACACTTCTCATCGGAGTAGACATTTCTCAGCCCATGGTCTATCATGGTCTATCACACCGATGCAACAACTCATGGTGCATTGTTATGGTGTATCAATCGTCGAACTGGCTTTTATGATGATTTTGTAAATATTTGTTATAGAATTGTTTGTGTGTTTTGTGTTGCAGTTGCACAGTGCTGTCTATGCAATTTTAATAAAAATGGAAGCTAAACACTGCGTATTTATTTTAAGAAATAATATAGTTGGGCTTGATGAGAAGTGGTAGGATTTGAATTCTTTTAATGCTATCCATGGGAATGTAAATTCCAAATTGAATTGCCATTATGTGGGTGTAGGCTTCAGATATGCAACCTGAACAACATTAGTATTTGCTACATATCTACTGTTCTAATGTCGCTTATAATGCCCGTGTTTTGAAATCCCCATAACATTTTTTTTCTTAATGCAGCTGGCAAACACTTAGACAGTTGTCTTTAATGCCTTAAGGCAAGCGCTGCACCGACGTTACTCACTTAGCACTACCCAGGAGCTGCGTGTAGCTTGAAGATAAGCTACGGACGCGGATTAACACTACCCGCGCAACGCTCTACTTACACTTTAGACCGAGACTTACGGTTTAAAGAGGATTCCGAACCACTACAAAGATCCATGGTACCACCGGGACTCGAACGGGAAACCTGTGGTACAATCCACATAACATAATACCACTTTAAATTTTCCTGGCTGTCAAATACCTTTTTAATTATTGCAACGGACATATTTGACTCTTTTATGCCCAAAATCTGCTGATCACTGATTTAACCCAATTCTAACTGAATTGTGGGAAATAAGCATTCACAAATAATGAAAATATTGAAAAGGAAATCCGCACCACATTCTTTAGGAAATCAGAGTGATAAAAGCGAAGGTGGAAGAAGCTTAATTGTGACACAACTACCTGCTATGAGGTAAACGAGCAGATGTCGTTTATTTCGTTACGTTATTCCCTGAGAGTTCTCATCCTTCGAGCAGGTTCTGGAATTTTAAGTACGCATTTAAAATGAAGGTGGCAAATGAAATAGCGATTGCAGAATAGTGCCCTTCTTTTATTTGTTTGCAGGAAATTCGATGTTGCTGAAAAGTCAAGCTGTTGAAATACAAATGACTTATACCTAGTTATCGTTAACAATTTCGAAAAACTTTAAACGTTGCAGATGAAAAGTTGAGCAATTATTTTTGTAAAGAATTTGACTTTCATGTAAGGGAATAAGTAAGTAAAGAATTTGACTTTCATTTTCATATCGGAAAGATGTTAATATATGGCTTTATTATATTAACGTTAACATAACGGTTTACATTTAAATATAATGGTTTGGTTTGCTGCTCTACGGTAATTTTGTGCACACTTTGGGCTAATTAGACCGGGAGCTAGAGTTTAATGGGGATTTCGAACCACTAATAAACATCCATTCCACTGCCAGGATTCGAACCTGAAGCCTGTGTTACCAACGGCCAGAGCGCAAGCCAATTGGCCATCAAGCCCCTTGTTAATATAATTAGCTAGGCCATAGCTGGGCCAGCCCTTATGCAAAAGAGTAATTAGCAATTTATTTTTAAAACATGAAAACATTTGGACAACATGATGGATTTTGATGATTTATTGATAACTATGGAAAAATTACTATTACTTCATGATATTCGTAAAATTGAGTTCAAATATGATATCACCAGCATTCAAAATAGTGCAATTCGTTATAGTTGCTTTTTTTTTATTTTCCGAGATTTTAGTCATACGCCACTAGAACATAAAAAATATTACATATTCAGCATTGGGCAGGGAAGGAAGGGTGGGATAACAGGGTGCTATACACCCATAATTTTGTACTAACACCCCTGGGATGTATCCTACTCTTCGAGCCAACAGGGAAAACATTCTGGTCTATAGATTTATCTTACACATTCCCGGTGTAGACACGGAAGTTTTTGGTTCAGCATCACTCGTCGAGTTTTGAACCAAGGGTACTTGTTTCGAATTAAGCCCCTCCGAATCTTAATCCATTAAGGCAGGGGTCTCCAAACTACGGCCCGCGGGCCAAATCCTGCCCGCCAGTGTCATCCAATAGCTTATTGTTGCTGTAATAAGTTGGATAAAAAACGCAGAATGATAATAACTCGGTTTTATTTACATGCTAGGTAAAGATTAATGGCAAGCATAATACGCAGAAAATTTAACTTAAGAATAACAACTAATAAATAATTGAAATCTATCCCACTAACATTGTAGACTAGTGAACATCCCATGGTTAACCTCGGTAATTCTATTGCCGTAAAGAGTATGTATGCATATTGATGTTTGGACTGTATATATCCTGAATCAAACATACACAGTCAGTCACATTAATGTGACCACCTGTCAAAAGCCAGAATAGCCACCTTTGGCAGAGCGGACCGCTGCGAGACGTGCAGGCAGAGAGTCAATTAGGTTTCTGAAGGTGTTCACTGGGATGTTGAGCCATGCCGACTCCAGTTAACCATATTCATATAATTATCCAGTGAAAGTAGGTGGTGGTCACATTAATGTGACTGGACTGTGTATGATTTTTATCCTGAAAATCCCCCAGGAACGGAAAAGCTAAATTAACTAGTCTAGAAATTATAGATAATGGCAGAAAAACTAAAACGGTTTTGGCCCTTGGTACCTACTGGAGTAAACAGTATGGCCCTAAGGCTAGAAAGTTTGGAGACCCCTGCATTAAGGCCTTCCAAATATTTATAGTTATTTCGGGCAAGTTTATCAACCGATCTGCGAACATTGCTGAATGTATATAATTACCTTATACAGAGCAGCCTGATGGGTGAGTGACTGGCGCTCAGTGCACAGGTATCGAGTTAGAGGGTTCGGTGGTGTTATGAATGTTTGTAGTGCTTCAGAATCCACTTTAAACCATAGGTCCCGGTCTAATATGACTGTTGGGCGTAGGGTTGACAACCCTCCTCTGTAAAAGTCAGCATGACCTCAGCCAAGTCAGATATCTACATGAGGGAGCTCCTTTACACACAGAAACTGCCCCATCCCTTTCATAAGAACACGAGTTCATAGACTTAATCTAGATGTTGTTGTCGACCGAGTAAGATAAGAAACAACAACATACCAGTAAGTTTTTCAATAAATATATAAATAAAAATCTCTTAAATATATGATGTTTTTTTGCTTTTTTTTACATTTACAGAGAACTTGTTTTCTTTTGTAAGAACAGCAATATATTTATATATATATCGTTAGTTTAACTGCAATAATGGTGACAAGGTTTTATTCTAAAATTTAAGATAATCCAAGTGATTTCAAAGTATTTCCCTATTGTATTTCAATAAAGTTAAATATTTTAATCGAAGCATAAATATCTTTTAAATATACCAACTCATTCCATGAATAACAGGTGGGCTGAAAAGTTCGTAGGCTGACACATAGATTGCGCTACTAGTATTAAATCCATATGATTTTTAGTTATATGATTTATACACGTTTCTTTTGAAGGTTAAGGCTAACTAAATATCATATGGATTTAATACTAGTAGCGCCATTTATGTGTCAGCCTACAAACGATTCAGCCTGTCTGTTACGTAACTGAAATATGTTTAATTAAAATGTAAGAAATAAATAGCAATTTAGTAAGTAAAATAATTAGCAAATTAGTTAGCAAAATTTAGTTAGCAATTATAAATAGCAATTTAAATAAATCATCCCCAAATACTTCCATCATCAAAGAGTATCCTAAAATTTATTAAAAAATTGAATAATTTATAGAAATCGGTAATAATTTAATTTAAATAATATATTAAAGATAACAGGTTCATTAATTTAAACTCAAATTTTTATTAAAAGAATGTCGCCTTCATTTTTTTTTAAAATTTTATTTATCTAGCTTAACTTTGATGATAATGTTGATGGGATGGAGCATTTCATAAAATGATATGTTCCTGACTTGTTTAATGATATTACTTATTTTAAATATTTAATCACGAATGCCTTCATTCATGATTAAATATTTAAAAATATAATGTTTAAGGAAGAAAAAAAGACATTATTTTTGTGAAATTTCTTGTTTTTATCTAACGACAGATGACAGCATGAAACAATTGCACGAATTTTGTGTTATCTTATTATTGTTTTTTATCTACTTAGAAAGATAAACAAAAATAAAATACTGAGAATTAATATATTTTTTTAAGATTAATAAAATAGCATAAAATTATCAAATGAATTTCCTTTCATCGAGAAGATATCTTTATAAAAAAAAAATTAGAAATGTGCATAAAAAATTTGTCAAAAATATTTAAGTATTTAAATTTAATCGATAGATGGCAGCACCAGCCAGTTAAAAATCATTATTTCTTTTAATTCAATTTCTTCAGTTCAATTTCTTTCGATCTATAAAAATTGAACATAAATAAATGTATATATGTATATATATTTATATTGTGTTTGAAAATAAATATTTTTTTATTTTTTAAAAATAAATTCGAATTTCGAATTTAAATTTTATTTTAGAAAATATTCCGTAATTAATTAATGTATTTTCAAAATCGTATTCTTTCAATTTATTATCAAGCTGTTTAAATAAATTTTTGTTTCGTATTTAACGACCTTAAATAGCTTATTTAAATCCTCTTGAAGATGAATGAGAATTATTTATAATATTTTAAAATACTTAAATTCCGTTATTTTTTTTATAAAAAAATGTCTATGGCGTGGTTTCAAGTAGAGAATATAGTATTTTATTTAAATTTTTATCGTGATAGGAGCAAGTTTTTAATTAAAATTATCATTTACTACTAATATCTAGTTTTCTTAAAAGAATATTATTAAGTTATTTTGTAGACACATCATGCTGTAAATCTTAAAAAATATTTAAATTTATTATTTATTAAACAATTTTAATTATTAAAATTTACAAACAAAATTAACAGACAATATTTTATACTAGGTTATATAAATTAAGATAATGATTAAAATATATGTAATAACGCTGATTTGAATATATTTCAAACAATATTCCAATTTTGAAAATTCCATAGAAATTTTTATTTTTTATTTTTCGTAATATATTACTAGAAATGTTATGAAATATTATCTAAAATAGAAATTTAAAAAAATGATATGAAAAACGTAAACAATCTAAATATCACTTACTATTTCTGGTTATTTTAGTTATAAATAATTTGTTTGAGATTCTAATGAAAAACAGACGGCGAGGAAGATACTCAGACATGAAGATTTAAATAAATGAAAGGGGTGTGAAAAGTCGTTTGTCTCGTTCTTAGACAGCACGTGGCGAATTAAAATCGAATAAAAGAATTTGAGTTTCTAAATTATCGAACGATAAGCAAAATTAATATACCATTTATCAAAAGTTGTATTTAATTTTCTTTTACTGCTTTCTTAATTTCAGATCTCTAATTCAGTAATTATACTATGAGTAGATTTATTTATAATTTACTGAAATTAAATTTCAGAAGAATGTAGATCTTTGTTAGATCGAATGCACATCGTTCACACCTTAAAATAACAAATAAAAATAAATAAATAAATAAATAAATACAAATAAATAAACAAATAAATAAAAATAATAAAATAAAAATTTTTTTTTAAAAAAATGCGTTTTTATTCTGGATGTATAATTATTGTCACTTTTTAATTTCTTTTAAATTAAAAAGGATAGTGGTGTTTTTTAATAAATTCTTATAAAATTTTTATACATCTTTAATGGTAAATTAATCTTTAGTTAAGTTGTAGTGGATGTTTTAAGACATTGTAATATAAAAAAAAAAAAAACATTTAATATGTGGGGTTGATATACAGGTTACCCAATAAAATGTAAAACTTAATGTAAAAACAAAATGCATAACAGCAATCTTAAACAAATACAGAAAGAAAAAGTATCAATAAATCCTATTCAGGCAATAAATTATGTTCATCAGCTACCGTTGAAAATTGAAAAAAAGAAATTAAATAAAAAAAATGAAAAGCTAACGACCAAACGAATTTTTAAAAAGGCACGTGAAAGCAATTAAAACTAACTAAATAAAAAAAAAACTATAGAATTCTCAAATGTGAGGTAGTCCTTCCTAAATGTCCTCCCGGGACGCATTGCCCTCCTCCTTCATCGACAAGGAGCCAAGTCAGACTTCTATCTACGTGTGCTCCATCACAACAGAAACTTGCCCACTTTTCCATTCATACATGAGTCGACTACTCGTGGGGTGTCCATCCTGCGTTGCCGGACACAGAGGATTAGTGACAACAAAATATTACTAATTATTACTTTCTTTTCATATTTATATCGCTGATCTTCCCTTTTAATAAAAGAAAGGGGGAAAAAAAACCTGGTCATACCCTTAGCCATTTTTTTTTTTAAATAGGATGTTGATAAATTTTTATAACGATTTTGAAAGAATATATTCATAAAAATGATAAGAATTTTATTTTCTATCAAGTTCAGTCTGATAGCTCCCTTGTTAAATTATTTTATTACATCTTGATTTCTAAGGTTAAATTAGCCTTTTTTAGAATATCAAGGATAATTTTGTTCTCCTCCCTCCACCCTCTAATCAATGTCTTGGGACATCTGTAAACTATTTGTTATTATAAAAGACAACAGATGGCGCCACGAACAAGAGATGTAATTCCATATAAGGATGTTGTCTTGTACGGGTATTCCAATGTAAGAGCAAGGGCAAGAAAGGAACGCAACGGAATTACTGATGGCGGGCGGTGGCTCGAATAAGTATTTTGTAATGCGAATAAAATGTCCTTTTATATCAACTGAAAGTTGTCTCAATTAATGATAAAAGAAAAAAAAGCTAACACATAGTTTATAAAGAACTTGTTTTAAAACTCCAAATGCTTATCAATCCAATGTAGAAACGTCAAGGGAAGCTAGTGGGATGAATTTAAATGGAATAGCCTCAATTCCGTTTCATTTTTTCCATATACTCGTATATAGAGGTATGGTTGATAATCGTAGGTTATGATCTGATGGAACTTAACATGATGAAGATTGTACAGATAAATGGATAGGATATCTCTTTTGAAAATAGACGTTAAAAATATTTCTGAGAGTAACATTTTTCCACTTTCTTTATTTTAAGTTTGGGGCCTGATGGCCGAGTGACTAGCGCTCGTCCCTTTTCCAGTTTCGGATTCGAATTCCGACGGTGCCATGGATGTTTGTAGAGGTTCGAAATCCATACAGTTTAATATGACTATAGAACATTGGGCGTAGGGCTGACAACTCTATCCCGTAAAAAGAAAACATCTCTTATCTCGAAATCTGCCAGTAGGCAGAAGACTTTGGCCCACCATAGGGCTGTTGCGCCACTGATGATGATAATGAAGATTTTAAATTTTCCATTATAAGGGAATCCAGAAACAATCATAAAACCTTTACCAAATCTTCCTCTGATCTAACATTTAAAGTCTTTTCTCCTTTTTTTCTATAGTTAATCGATCTTTTCCTATTGCAATCTGATAAATATATACAAACATCATAAATTGTAACGATATACTTCCATTTTTCACATGCCAAATAATGTTCATATAATAATCTTAGCAAAGTCTTATGTGGAGGAACATGTTTTGGTGTTAGTCGGTCAACATCATTTTTTTTTCTTTTCTTTTTCCTTATTAGCTTATCGCGGATTATATGTAGTAGCTAGTGGCTAGCACTCTGGCTCTCTGTACCACAGGTTTCGGGTTAGAGTCCGGGCGTGGATGTTTCTAGTGGTTCGGAATCCACTTTAAACAGTAGGTCGGGGTATAATATGATCGTTGAGCGTTGGGGGGGGCGGTAGTGTTACACGCATCAATAGCATATCTTCAAGCTACACGTGCCCTAGTGCTAAATGAGTAACATGTCGTGTCAATATGGGCAATGTCTTTTAGTAAATATTTTTATGGTAAAATTCTATATTATTATTGTATATGTTAGACTATATTCTATGTGTGTCCCTTGGAAGGGGGCTGTGTGTGGTCTCCGCACCTGACCGGATGGGTCACAGCTGGGGATGAAGGGGATATATGTGGAAAGTATTTTAATTGGCAGGGGCCATAAAACATTTCGAGGCCAGATGGTCAAGAAATCAGTTGATAGAGACGGGGACTTGGATTTATGGACGGGGGAGCGTCTGCCCAACGGATATAGACTCTAATACGGTGTCGGCAATCGCCCCCCCCACCGAGAATGAACTATAAAATGGAGGTGATGGACATCGCAGGGTGGAGAAAGAAAAGAGACGTGGAACGGAGACTCCAGAGCTTGAAGGAAGGTGGCTGAGCGAGACTGAGATGGTTGCACACCACCAGCGCAAAATATAGAGATATTAAACTGGGAGTTTGACGGCGATTCGGAGTGACTGGCTGCTCTGGCATACTTCTATGATTTCACTGGTGAACCCCTGGCAGCAGCGTGACTTGAAAGAAGAAAGTGTACAATCCAAGCTACATTATATAGTCAAGTTTCCCTTAGTCTCCTGCTGACACAAGAGCCCCATGAGCGGTTGGACGGTGCACCCTTGCTGCCAAGTCTTTGATTTATGGTTCGTATAGAGCATTATTATCACTAAAAAACATTAAAGTTAACAAAGAAAAAGGAGCCCTTCTTCCCCAGCTGTCGTGGCAAATTATGAAACTGTAAGGTCAATCACCTTATTATTATATTATTGAACTTTAATTTAGAATTGCAAGCAACTGTATAAGTTATATTTTATTTAAGGCATTGTCTGAACTATACTTTTATTGATAACATTAATTAAATGGCTTTAATTTCAAGCTTACTATTGTAAATATCAATAAATACATTTTTATTTATATTTTAAATTATGAAATTTTCGTCTGTGTGTTATTTCATGTGTGTTTTCTTTTCCAACTTACATAAGTCTCTGAAGGCATGCGAATTAGTTGATTTAAAATGTGGTATGGGTTATTGCGGAATTTCATAATGGTTATCGTGTGTTAAGTAAACGGTGTAGCTAGTTGTTTATAGGATCGGGTATTATTAATGTGTATGTTTAAAAGTAAATGACAACACCACAAACAGCGGTGCAGCCCTTGCTGATGGCATAAAGATTAACTGCCTCTGTATTGCCAGCTGCATTAGAACAACAACAATAAACAGCATCGAGATATTTTTCACCTCTTTAACGTATAAGGCCTGGTTTGTAGGTGAAAAATTGAGATAGATTCCTTTTTACTTTGCTTAAGAAAATTAAATTTCCTATTTATATGAAACATGCTATTAATATTCGCGTGGGATTTGTATTACATTATTACAAAACCAGACTCAGTGGATAGTAGTTTCAAGGTATTGATAAACTTAATCAATCCGTTCACTTCGCAGAAATGCGGCGCTGTTTACAATAGTTCCAAGGACTGAATATAGAAATCTTTTCACACTATTTTCTTCATACACAGTGTATATATATATATAGCCACTCCCTATACTATAAAACTTTCAAGTTCAATGCGAGACTCGTTATCACTTGTAAGGATGTCCGCGCCTAGAAGAAGAGACAAAGCTGCGGAACAGCTCAGCGACTACAAGAAGTCTCAGGAGGTAAATACTAAGGTGTTTACTTTTTTTTTACAATAATAAATGTAGACACTCAAATAGAAACGAATTGAATTTTTTCGTTTAAGGTAACTATCACATGCTAATAACGATTTTCGATGTAAAAAAGCCTTTTTCATTGCTTTATTTTAAAGAAGAAGTCATTGGAATTCGAGATATAGTTCTTTAATCATGATATATTAGGATACTTAATCTTTACATTGAAAACTTTAAAGAGTTTTTAAACTGATGTTTAAATTTTGTTATTTTTATGTTTTTGTCGAAAGATTATGGTAATCAACTATATGATAAACAGATTTAAAAAATACAAAAAAGTATTCTGTTTACGCGTTTTTAAACTGATAATGTTGTTTATATTTTGTTCTTTTTGTGTTTTATCAAAAGAATATGATAATTAGTTTGCTCGCTAAACATTTTTTTATATATTTTATTAATATTATTACACAATAATACCATGCCATTAAATATTTATTTGTTATAAATCTTTAAAAAATATGTTATTGAAGCGTTTTTAAACCGATGATGATGTTGTTTAAATTTTATTCTTCTTTATTTATTGCTAGAGTTTTATTGAAAGAATTTTTACGTGAATTAAATTTCTACATTTAATTTTTACATTGACCTACAAACTAATTCTTTAAAAAAAAAAAAACACTATATAACAGAGGAAAAATTCATCTATTAATTTGTGTATATTTAAGATAAAATGATTGTATACAACGATTAATATGAAACAAATACAAGCAAACAAATAATTATTGCACAATGATGTTTCTGTTAGAAATTCAAACTATTCCTAAATATGTCAGAAAAATATTTTTCAATCGAGTAATTTTTTTGTGAATACCGACCACGGGCATGTCAGTTTAGAGTATCCTTCTGAACTGATTCATCCTCAGTTCGTCGGTTTCAGGTTCGAATCCTTGAGGTGGCATGCATGTTTGTTCAGAATCCACGTTAAATTGTATGCCCCGGTCTAAATAGCTTAAAGTGTGCAAAAAATGACAGTAGAGTGACAAACCAAATGAAACCAAACCTCCTCAGTCATTCGATAGAGATTTTTCTGATTCGCTCATCGTCGTTGCTTAAATCATTCATTAAAAAATAAATATTATGCAGTGACAGCTTTATAGGTATCTTGCCAATACTTTATAGTAATCATGTTTGGTAAGCAGTCGTTTATCTAGTTTCCTTACAATTTTTTGTACAAATAACACATTTACATAACCACTCAAGAATCCTTCCTTTTTGAATATAAAGTTATTAATATAACTTAATAACGTTAAATTTACTACGATCGATTTTTTTTTTGTTTGTTTCTGTTATCAATGAAATGAAATTTTATTGAAAATAAAGTTACAAGAAATATTAAAAAATCTCTATAGAAATCAATATTCCTGTCCATATAAGTTCTGAAATATTTAATTTTTACAGTAAAAACTTTTACAATATGTATCTAAGTATGCTCGGTGGATTTTTTTTTTTGTGAGCTCATGGCCAAGTGGCTAGCACTCTGGCCTTTGGTACCACTGGTTTGAAGTTCGAATCCTGGCGGTGACATGAATTTTTGTGAGTAATTTGGAATCCTCTTTAAACTGTAGGTCTCTATCTGTTTAGCGCTCTTGTGCACAAAATGACAGTAGACAGGGGATAAATATTAAGGTATTTACATTTCATGATGAGTGCACCCTCTACCTCCTCGTGGTGTACTCCGGGCAAAGTCTGATACGATAAAATGATCTTCACACACGGCAATCACTCCGATCTGCAAACAATCTGGCTTTCAGTGTGACTTTCTTAGATTTCTGCAATGGAACGCACTTGGATTATCCAAAAACAAGAGAGAGAGGATAATTAAAAAGACCCTTAGGTGCTCCATTTTTGAGGATGTTGCCTCTAGAAACAGTCACAAGGCCTGGTACGATCCTATTCATGATATCACTGAATGGCCATGAGAAAAATCGGTGGCATTGTTTTCTTTTGGTGGTATGTGGTCACGGAATGTGGTATGTGTTCACGGAATGTGGTATATGGTCACTTTCTTTATGGAAGCGATATTGAATTGCCAGATTTAAGTAGATGGATTAATTGATGTCATTTGTTTCTATCTTGTTCTTTGTATTTTTTTATAATATCTGTTATCCTGTAAACTTGCCATTGGTAATCATAAAAAAATCACTTCATGCTATCATAAAAGTAGATCCTCAAACAGAAACGAATTAAATTTCCAAGACGTTTTCCGCTTAAGGTAACCAGTGCTTGCTATTTTTATTTCTGTTATACAATTGTGCCCAAAAATTAAGACCAATTATTTTATTTTTCAAAAACTCTTTATTTATTCTTCCAAATGTATTTCAAGTCTTCAAAGTAATCCCCTCCGAACACAATGCACCTTATACCAACTTTTTTTTCAATCCTCAATGCATGCTAAAAAGTCATCGGCCTTCAAAGCGCTCGGCGATTCACGTTGAATCTCTACAATCGATTTAAAATGGTGTCCCCGGAGTGGTCTGTTGCGGTTAGGGAATAGCCAGAAGTCGCACGGTGTGAATACGGTGGTTGTGGAACGATATGGGTTTCATTTTTGGCGAAAAAGTCACGAAGAATCAATGCAGCGGGAGCTGACGCATTCAGTGTTTTCGGTACCAATCGAGATTTGAGGCTCAAAATGCAATTGACCGATACGTTTGAAATTCCAACATCGTCAGCAAGGTCTCTCATTGTAAATCGACGGTTTGCAAGCACCAAATCTTTAATTTTTTGGACGTGATGTTCGTCGCTTTTCGTTCGGAGGGCTCTTCGTCTTCAACGCGTTCTCTGCCTTCTTTGAACTGTTTATACCACTTCAAAATATTTCTTTCCGATATAGGAATACTCACCGAATGCCTTCTGCAACATTCTATACGTTTCCGCAAACATAATTGAATGCAAGTTCTTCGCTCAGTTTATTCAGACATTTCAAAAATCGCCGGAATCAGTTTTAGCGTCTCACAAGCGTAACGCGAACACTAATGCATATTTTGATAAGAAATTTCACATAGATGTCAAGGACAGTGCCAGCAACCTAAAAAAGAAAAAAAATTGAAATTCTATAAGCCCCGTGAATTTTAAATTGAAAATTGGTCTTACTTTTTGAACACAGTAGTACTCACTGATTAGATTAGATTTATAGGATTTTTTTTTTGAATTATTAGGGTAAGACCGAGACCCTGACGAAAGCCTCCGGATCTCCTATAGCAGACAAACTCAACACACTCACAGTCGGACCGAGGGGACCTGTGCTGCTCCAAGATGCAGTCTACCTTGATGAAATGGCCCACTTTGACAGGTGAAAAAAAATTATGTTATGAAACTCCTTTAATATTTTACAAAATAATTAATATTATACAAATAAACATTTTATTTTTAAAAGTTTCCTTCGTCTTTCATTAATTTTGATTAGATGACAGTTGTAAAATATTACAATGTGAAAAGTAATAACAGGATTTGTTGAGATAAATTACTAACACGTTTTAATTTAAGAAAATATTCTTGGAATAAAATGTATTGAAACCCCTTTGGCTTAAAATCGGGTTAGTTAACTTGTAGATTTGTAGGAAATGAATCTCAAATTTCTAAATTTTTTTCACATTAATTTGATTTTTATATAAAAGCTCAAATAATACAATAAATTTTTATTACCTCACTGTTGCATGATTTTTTTTATTATAAAGAATGCATTGGGGCCATAACATTAAAAATACACAATGAATATTATTTTAAATTATTTTTAAACAACTTTTTTTTCATTAATATAAAGGCTTGTTGCAAGATTTTATAATACCAAAAAAGTTAACCAAAATCAATATATGATAATTTTCAAAGATTATTAATGTTGTTTTCGATTGCTAGCCTCTTTGAGCTGAGATTACTAGCCACTAGGATGTTCAACATGCAGTGGATTAAGTGTTACCTAGAGCAAAAAAAAAAAAAATGTAGCAACTGCCCTGATGTCGCGCTAACTCCTTATCATGTCTTTGATTGCCCAGCTGTTGCAGCCGCTATGCATTGTCTGAACTATCTCGGAAGACGATTTATACTGCGAGCTAGCAATCACCATAGCTTTCGAACCTGGATCCCATCGTTTGGGAATCTTCGACCTTATTTACCATATACACAAGCCAGTCACATTAATGTGACCACCTGTCAAAAGCCAGAATATACACTCTTGTATATTCTGGCTTTAAGTGGAGTGTGGTATTAAGTGTTACTTAAGTGGTATTAAGTGGAATTCTTTATATGCACTGCACTGCAATGTGCTGCCACCTGCCTTTTGGGATTGGTTATTTCACGTTGACGTCGAAAGTAGGTGGTGGTCACATTAATGGGACTGGACTGTGTATATTCCAAAAATGATTTTCTTAAGTATACAGATTATAATATATTATTTTGTACTCTTTTCAATGGGCCTGAATGGCCGAGTGGCTAGCGCTCTGGTGCTCGGTACCACAGGTTTCGGGTTTGAGTCCCAGCAGTGCCATGGATGTTTGTAGTGCCTCGGAATCCACGTTAAACTGTAGGTCCCGGTCTTATATGATTGTTGGTCGTAGAGCTGACAACCCTACCCCGTAAAAAGAAAAACATCTCTCGTCTCGAAATCTACCAGTAGGTAGACGGCCTTGGCCCACATTGGGCTGTTGCGCCAATGATGATGATAATGACTCTTTTTATTGGTAATCTAAAAAATCATTAAGAAACATGGATTTAAGGATCAACCAGACAAAATAAATTATATTATATGTTCTTTTTGAACCCAGGATTTCTTTTTCGGTTGCAGAGAAAGGATCCCCGAGAGGGTTGTGCACGCTAAAGGCGCGGGTGCTTTCGGGTATTTCGAAGTGACGAAGGACATCACCCGATACTGCAAAGCGAACCTCTTCAGCGAAATCGGCAAAAAGACTCCCGTCGCAGTCAGGTTCTCTTTCGTCAGTGAGTGCATTTCAATCTATCATTTAAATGTCGCCTTTCATTGTCATCATTATATTATCGATTTACTATTAGCTGTCCTCTTTTAATGTCGTTGTATTATCAACCTGTCATTAGCTGTCGCCTTTCAATGTCATTATATTATAAATTTATCATCTTTCATTGTCATGATATCATCGACCTATCATTACCAGTCATTGTCATTATATTATCAATTTATCATCAGCTGTCACTTTTTATTGTCATATTATCGATCTATAATTAGCTGTCATCTTTCATTGTCATTATATTAGCAATTTTTCATTAACTATCATCTTTAATTGTCATTAGATTATCGACCTATCATTAGCCATCCTCTTTTATTGTTATTATATTATCGATTTACTATTAGCTGTCTACTTTTATTGGCGTTATATTATCAATTTATTGTTTTTTCAATGTCATTATTTTATTAATTTATCATTTTTTCAATGTCATTGTATTATCGACCTATCATTAGTTATCCTTTTTCATTATCATTTTATTGACTTATTATTAGTTGTCACATTTCCATTGTCATTATATTATCAATCAATCTTTAGCTACCTCTTATCATTATTGTTTTATATTATCAATCTATTATTAGGTATCATTTTTAATTGTCCTTATATTGTGAATCAAACATCCTTTCAATCTATCACGATTTTCATTCCAAAGTAATTAAAAATTGATAAAAGGGAATGTCTTATTTAATGATACAATATTTCTTGGTAATAAATCTTCTTAGACAATAATATCATAATAAATAGAAAGTGTTTGTTTTATTTGAGCAATAAATTTAAATAAAATAATAATTAGAACTCGATAAAGCTATGATGGTATCATATTAAATGGAATATGATACTATGATTATATTAGAAAATGAACATATCCTTTTAGACAAAACTAGGACAAATATTAGTGTGATCAAATCATTAAATAATATTCATTTTATTTATTTGCCTCATTGGTGTGTCTGGCTTGCGAATTTTGACCAGTAGTCTTGGTCTTCAAAAGCATTCGAAAATTATTAATGCGGTTATTTCAGCAATGTGTCCTTCTTGCGCAAAAAAAAATTATGACTGTCTAACATTGCTGGTTAAATGACATTGACGCTAGTAGATAGTTCCTTATTAACATATCTTTTTTTATTTCGAATATTGATACTTAGATCTGGACGCTTTTTAATTCGGGAGCTTCCACTCCACATAATTATCTAAATAATTCAATTACAATGTCTTGGATGTCGTATGTCGTTGAAATGAGCTTTTTTCTTGTACAATGGAAGACAATACACGTTTATGGGTAGCAGTGGTAACTTGAATTTATGTGGTAACATTTTTAATATGTGGTAACTTGAATTTATTCACCAATTCAGATAGGGCATATACTAAAGACTAATCATTGATTACGCAGTCCTGTAAAAGAATGCTCTTCGAAAATTTGTTTTAATTCTAAAGTCTGATTTTTATATTATTGGCAGTGCTGATTCTGAAGATGAAATAATTTTTTTTTCTATCCCGTAAGATTTTTTCATAAAAAAGATTGAATATTTTGCTGCAATTAATTGAAATCACGAAATTTTGACAGGCAATAATATCTTAACTCAAGTAAATAATAAATGTACAATATATATATATATAATATAAAGTTACAAGTTCTAGAAAACTAAAATTTATGTATTTTAGAATGTAAGGACAAATATTCTTATGGGGAAATAGGACAAATTCTGGAAAAAAAAAAAAAAACATATTCTAAAGCGGCTTCCAGATGAAGGTACGAGACAAGCGAGTCGTTCTCGCGAACCAGTTGTAATCATTTAATCTCAGTGTAGACATAACCCTCGGAGTGAGTTTTTTTCCGCTCCAACCAGAAGCAGTTTTTCCCCCACATCAAAGAGATTTATCGCGGACGCCATTTTCGATCAGCTGTCACTCCTAGTGACCAATAACGTGACTTGTATCTCGCTGTCAGACGAAGACACTCGGAGCGAGAACGACTAACTTGTCTCGTTCTCTTGTCTGGACACGGCTTAAAGTGTGGAAAGATCAGAAGACTTTGTAATGTCGTTTAGTTTTATAGGAATAACAATGAAAACGTGTTTTAAAAACTTATCTCAGGTGGTGAATCTGGTGCTGCAGACAGTACTAGAGATCCCCGTGGTTTCGCCGTTAAATTCTACACGGAGGAAGGCAACTGGGACTTGACGGGCAATAACACGCCCATTTTCTTCATCCGGGATCCCATCCTCTTTCCCAGCTTCATCCACTCACAGAAGAGAAACCCAGTGACGCACTTGAAGGTAGGTGTGAAAATCCTTGTTTACAATTTCACTTATTGAGGAACGAAAGAAACTTAAACAAAAAAATTTCGTTCAATGCATAGCATAATAAATGACGACCCGCGGGCTGATATACTACGGATCCGGACCGCGGTATTACTCAAAATAGTATTGTTTTACCAGTAATAAAAAACGCAGACATAAACCCATACTTATAGAACCGAGTTTGAATTAATAATACTAATGAATGCCCGATCATCAATTGTGTGGAAAAGTAAATATCCGTTTTAGATGAGGAAACGGGTGAATCGATTACTTGTTAGAGATGTTAGTTTTCATCTATTATACGCGGCTCAAAGCAATCTTGATATAAAAAAAAAGTATACTTATTGTGGAAATTTTTCATCCAAATTTTCTGTTGATATTATGCCATTTAAAATTTTAATTATTAAAAATTAAAATAATTTTTATTGTAGTTAAAATCTTTCCGAAAATAAGCTTTGCTTCCCTCACTTCTCATTAGAGTCGGTCTATAACCAATCCGAGGCAATTGATTATAGAGTCGGTCTATAATCAATTCTCAGCCCATGGTCTATAACCAATCCCGAGGCAACAATTCATGGTGTAGTTCATGTTCATTCCATCAGTAATTGTTTCGACCTGTGTGTTTTGTATTCATTTATATTTTTTTGCATTTATTATTGGGAAGCAATTATTATTTATTGTTATTATTATATTTTTTTCATCTATTATGGAGAAGCAATTATTATTTTTTGTTATTATTATATTTTTTTCATCTATTATGGAGAAGCAATTATTATTTTTTGTTATTATTATATTTTTTTGCATTTATTATTGGGAAGCAATTATTATTTTTTGTTATTATTATATTTTTTTCATCTATTATGGAGAGGCAATTATTATTTTTTGTTATTATTATATTTTTCATCTATTATGGAGAAGCAATTATTATTTTTTGTTATTATTATATTTTTTTCATCTATTATGGAGAAGCAATTATTATTTTTTGTTATTATTGTTATGTTCTTGTTTCTCATCTATTATTGAGAAGCAATTATTATTTTGGGTTATTACTGTTATTTTTTTGTTTTGTGTCTCTTTATATTCAATTATTTACCATTAAAAATAAAAACTTTTAGTATATATTGATCGGCTATTTGGGTATACTTCTTTCCAGGACGCCGATATGTTTTGGGATTTCTTGAGTTTAAGACCAGAGACGACATTCCAGGTGACCTGGCTTTTTGCAGACAGAGGCATTCCGTACGGTTACAGACACATGAACGGATATGGATCCCATACTTTCAAACTGGTCAATAACGAAAATGAGGCCGTTTATTGTAAATTCCATTACAAGGTAAGTAATAATTTAAAGAAAAATCCTATTGATATCCGTTATTTTTATAACATTTATTGCAATTTATAATTCAAAATGATGAATTAATTTTAAATACAGATATTAAGTGAGTTAATGAAAAGCATATTATGAATTTTAATGTAGTAATTAAATTCAATGAAGATTGATTTGATCAATTGTAAATAAATGCAGTTTTTGTACAGATAAATTAAGTAGCATCCAAAATAAGTAACATTTCATTATATTGATCTCTCTCCCCCCCAAAAAAAAAAAGGCTTAAGTTTTGCATAAATAAGAAGTCGTATGCAGAATTAGAATTATTAGGATTAGGATTGTCCTATGATATTAAATCTAAAATTTTATTAATTAGAAATTATTAATGATTAAATGAATTATTGAAATTTGAATTTATTAATTTTTCTAAAATTCGATATTAAATCTAAAAAATTATGGAAAAAATTAAGAATACTTGGTCTCATCTGTGTAAATAAGAGTGTAAATAATATGTGAATAAATAATATGATGACAGAGTACTAAGATTGGCAACAACTAACGTGATAAGTTGAAGAATTTATTAATTATAAATGGATATACCTTAAATTATTTATAGAAATGAGGTCCAAAAATTTCCACAAAGCCGCGTCGGAGTACAGCCAAGTAGAAATGAAAGATAAGACATATTAAAAAGATAGATGAATAAAAGGTCACAATAGACGAATACAATAGCCATACAATACACTGAAGTGACAAAAGTCATGGGATAGCAATATGCAAATTTTCAGATGGCAGTAGCATCGCGTAGAACAGGTATAAATGCGCAGTGCTTTCGCAGAGCTTTCATTTCTGTTCAAGTTATTCATGTGAAGAGGTTTTGACGTGATGATGATCGCACGACGGGAATTAACAGACTTTGAACGCGGAATGTTAGTTGGAGCTAGACGCATGGGTCATGCCATTTCGGAAATCATTAGGGAATTCAACATTCCCAGATCCACTGTGTCAAGAGTGTGCCGAGAGTATGAAAGTTCAGGCATAACATCCCACCATGGGCAGCGCAGTGGTCGACCGCCTGCACTTAACGACCGAGACCGGCGACGTCTGCAAAGAGTCCTAAATTCTAACAGACAAGCAACACTGCGTCAAATAACCGCAGAAATCAATGTGGGACGTACAAGGGACTTGTCTGTTAGAACTGTGCGGAGAAATTTGGCTTTCTTGGGCTATTCCAGCAGAAGACCGACTCGAGTGCCTTTACTGACAGAACGACATCGCTTGCAGCGACTCTCGTGGGCACGTGAGCATATCGGTTGGTCCCTAGATGAATGGAAAATCGTGGCCTGGTCCGATGAGTCACGATTTCAGTTGGTAAGAGCTGATGGTAGGGTTCGAGTGTGGCGCAGACCCCACGAAGCCATGGACCCAAACTGTCAGCAAGGCACTGTTCAAGCTGGTGGTGGCTCCGTAATGGTGTGGGCTGTTTTTTCATGGCATGGACTTGGTCCTTTGGTGCGACTGGACCGAACATTGACTGGAAATGCTTATGTTCAGCTACTTGGAGATCACTTGCAGCCATTCATGGACTTCATGTACCCAAACAACGATGGGATTTTTATGAATGACAATGCGCCATGTCACTGGGCCACAACTGTTCGCGATTGGTTTGAAGAACATTCTGGACAATTCCAACGAATGATCTGGCCACCTAGATCGCCCGACATGAATCCCATCGAGCATTTATGGGACATCATCGAGAGGTCTGTTCGTGCCCAAAATCCTGCACCATCAACGCTTTCACAATTATGGACGTCTATCGAGACAGCATGGCTCAATATTCCTGCAGAAGACTTCCAACGACTTGTTGAGTCCATGCCACGTCGAGTTGCTGCACTTCGCCGGGCGAAAGGAGGGCCGACACGATATTAAGAGGTATACCATGACTTTTGTCACTTCAGTGTAGTCCTGATTATAAAAGTCATACGAATACAATAGCCATACAATAGTCATGATTATAAAAGTCATACGAATACAATAGTCATTGATTCATTAAATTTAATCACAATAGACGAATAAAAGGTTCTCTGCTGACGATTTGTCGATTTATTTAGGAATTCGTATGTATTTGAAGGGTATCCCATTTTAACTGAATTTAATACCCATATTTATTTACAAGAGATGTAATTAAACCCCCGAAATGCATTTTTATTGTCAGTTTATTCTCCGAAATAGGGAAAATATACTTGTCTGAAATCTTAATATACTTATTTTTACCTTATTTAATTAATCTGTACAAAAATGCATTTATTTACAATTAATAAAATTATCATCAATTGTAAATAAATGCAATTGATAAATCATCAATTGTAAATAAATGCAATTGATAAAATCATCGAAACTGTAAATAAATGCAAATCATTATCAAATCTTCATCAGTTGTAAATAAATACAAATCATTATCACATCTTCATTAATTGTAAATAAATGCAATCAAAAATTGCATTAATTTACAATTGATAAAAAAATATATTTATTTACAGTTGATAAATTTTTCATTAAATTTAATTGAGAAATGTAAATTTAGTTGGTTGATTAATATCGAATTGTGCCAAATTACTTCACTGCATGAGCATAAAACTCTAATGTTACTATATTAAAAAATTTTTCCAGAATAAAGCTGAGTAAGGTATCACAAATTGGAAATGTAAATTTATTTCGAGCTAGGTTATATTTTCAAATAGTTTTTACAGTAACGATACTTTAATATTTTTCTCATTTCTGTAAATAATTCTCAGTTTATTAATAACGCGATATTTATCTGTTCCCTTCGATTTTGCAAATCTAAGAATTTTTTGAATTGGGTTTTCTACATCGAGCAGATCTAGAAAAATTGTTATTAAAGCATTGTATTGAAATTGCTGTTTGAACGAGATTTCAATTTGGTATTCTTTGCAGAGTAATCAAGGAATGAAAAATCTTACCTCTGAAGAAGCCCGGGCACTTGCTGGTACTGATCCGGATTACGCTATTAGGGATCTGTACAACGCTATTGCAAGGAATGAGTACCCTTCCTGGACCTTGTTCATTCAGGTCATGACCTTCGAGCAAGCCAGGACATGGAGATTCAATCCTTTTGACCTGACAAAGGTACAATTTTTTTTAGTGAATGGTTCTATTTCCATTTGTACAAGAATATATTTTACCAATGAAGTCTCCTATTTATGTATTTATATGAAAACAAGTATTATATATATATTTTTTTAAAGTCAATTCCTACTTCTTTTTCACTGTATTGCAGAAAGTCCTTTATAAATAATTTTCATTCATTTTTTTAAGTTTATTTGGCGCATCTATTGGTAGATACATGCCACTTAAATCTAAAAAAAAAAAAAAAAAAAAAAAAAAAAATAAAAAAAAAAAAAAAAAAAAAAAATAATTAATATATAAGATCTAAATATCTTATATAAGAGAACTAAATATCTTATCACTAAATATCTTTATAAGAGAAATTTTTTTTTCTCCCATATAAAACTAAAATTAATTAATTAAATTTAATTATTGAATTAATATTTGAAAAAATCGTATTAACATCAAATGCCACCCACTACAAGTTCAAAAAAAATGTATTAGAACTTGAGTGGATGAATAAAAAGCATTTTATGAACGATTGAAAATTTGAACAAGATATGTATAGGGAGAGTGCGAGCTAATAAAAGGAATTGGAAAAAAATTATGTTAAAACCAATAACTAATAAATGCAAAACTGAAGAATAAATTATTCATAATTAGCAGATATGAACCAGCGTTACCTGATTACAGAAAACATCTTTAGTGTGTTAAAATTAGTGAAACACATTTAATGATTACAAATTATCGTTTGGAAAATTATAAAGAAAAGAAATTATTCCGCATTATTATTTATAAATAAAAAGAATTTAGAATATAAAAAAATAAATGTTAAACGTTTTTTTTTTCCGTTCTAATGCAGCTTATTACTTAGACAATTGTCTTTGAGGCCTTAAGGCAAGCGCTGCACAGACATTACTCATTTTGCATTACCCAGGGGACGCGTGTAACTTGAAGATAAGCCACGGACGCGGAGTAGCAATGCCCCCCTGTTAAACCTATAGAATAGAATATTTTAAACAAGCAAAAATGATATTTAAAAAAAAAAACTTTAAAAATTTGGCTATTTTAATTTTAAACAAAAATTCGACGAAAATAAAACGAAAAAAAAATATATATAAATAAATAAATAATTAAATAAAAAGAGAACAACAATAAGTGATCATGATATATAATGAAATAATTAATCACTATTTTCACCACTAGATGGCACCAAGCGTGAAGTATCATTCTGAATAAAATCATTATTTAACAATAAAAAATAATAAGGTGTTTATTTAATTAAAAAATAATTAATTATAATTTTAGACATGATTTTCGTTTACGCACCAGATAAAAAATAACGTACGAAAAATTAGGATTCTAAGTGTTATAAGTTGTTACAAGAAATGCAGACACAACTATCTTATTTTATATGTAGAAAGAAGTGGCTACCTTTGATTGTCCTGAATGCAATTAAATTATTTAAAAAATATTTCCCAATTTGTAAAAATGAAATTAATAAAAAGATTTCTCTTACAAATAGAACTCTCGAATGCACGCAGAGCTTTGATGAAGAATCTTTAGAATTTAACATTTGTTTCATTTTCAAGGTGTGGCCCACGAATGAATTCCCGCTCATGGAAGTCGGACGTTTCGTCCTGAACAGGAATCCCAAGAACTATTTTGCGGAAGTCGAACAGTTGGCCTTCGCACCCTCTCACATGGTGCCAGGAATAGAGCCCAGTCCAGATAAAATGCTACAGGTGAATAAAAGTCTTCTGCCATTTTCCTGCGGCTATTGAATTTGATCATAACCATACTTAATTGCATTTATTTATTATCTCCAAATAAAATTGCATTTAACAGACTTTTTTCTAAAAACTTTTAATTGGTTTTATAAAAAAGTTAGTTTCTTGAAATTAAAATGCAATATTTGAGCTGAGAAACCAAGTATTAAAATAATAAAACTGCTAATAAATGACTAAAAAAGCGCCATCTTTGCTTAAAATACTTTTTAATTGGTATTAAAAAATTTTTTTTAAATATTTCCTACAATTTAATTTTTTTGCGTTTATTTTTCTACGACAATTTGCCAAATAAAACAATGTGTTAATTCATCTATTTAAAATTTATTTAGGCAGTTTAAACTAAAATTCAAAAGGGCAAATAAAATAGATTAATTTTGTATTTTTTAAGATTTATTATTAGAATTCCATTTAAATTTGAAGATATAAAAAAAGTTGTGAAATCCCTGTTTCTCTTTTATCAATCTACGTCCTTGTTGTTGTTGTGACTAACCATCAATATCCGGCAAAGCTGGGCGAACACACGATGAGTAGTTTACTCTTGGATGGAGGAAAATGGGGCAGCTTCTGTTGTGATGGCGCACCCGTAGGTAGAAGTCTAACTTAGCTCCGTGTCGCTGAAGAAGGAGGACAGTGCCCTCCGGGAGACTTTTAGGGGGAACTACACCGAATTTAGATATCGTATGGGAGAAAACCCGGAAACTCCCCCCAGGTAGCGTGACTCACGAGGCAAGATGATGAACATCACAAACACCATCAAGTCTCCTGCCTTTTTAAAACAGTGCCTACAACAAAGCCTCCAGCGGATTGAACCTCAGCCCTAACGCTCACCAGCTGTGCACGTTACCACTGAACCACGCGTCGGGCCTATATACTTTCTTAAAAAAACAAACAAAGAATCCGAAGAGGTGAGAAAATCGGTACATGTATAGAAAATAAGTATTTAAAATTGCAGAGGAATTGAATTCTTTGCCCAGAAAATACTGCTGAAATGAGATTAATGTGAAGGATTGCGAAATAAGCTACATTTAACGAACCAATCAATATGGCCTACGTTTGGTCCTTGTGCAAACTGTTATCCGGCTTGATATTGACTTGAACAGTTGGTGAGTGTTCTCAGACAGATTTGTTTACCAAAATCTTTCCAAGTTTCGAGTTAAATTAGTGGGATACTGGGACGGTCAGAGACGTCTGTTCAGTAATCCATAAACTTGCTCTTTGTGGGGGTGTTATCTGGTTGGCGGAATATTTGACAAACTTGAAAACAATCATTTGAAAGGATTGCCAGACCTGCAAGTAAGCCAGACCAACAGCAATTTCATGTATCTTTTCAAATTGTATCTCTAAAAGTTTGGAAAAATATATCTGCATGAAGTTATGAAGATTCGTAAATGCATTTAACTATATCTTAAAAGACATGGTATTTTTGGGTTACCGGGGCCACAGAAAAAAATAAGTGCAAGCATACTAAAGATTTTCTGCTAATCGTGCCAAATATCGTGACTCCTCACGTTATGATTGGCGATGAATTGACGACATTTGGTGTTATGGGGTGCGTCACTAACAGAAAAGTACCAAAAGTATGAAATTAATAGCAATTAAGAGTATTAGTATATTATTTAGCAATCTTGCTTAGAAATTATCGTGCATATTTACTGATCTTTCCCAAATGATGTAAATCTCATTATACATTGCAGGGCAGGCTGTTCTCGTATGTAGATACCCACAGATATCGATTGGGCGCCAATTTCTTGCAGATCCCCGTCAACTGTCCATATCGCACCAGTCCCAGAAATTATGAAAGGGATGGCCCGCAGACAGTCAACGGAAATCAAGGTGAGTGTTTCATGAATTCGTTAATCAAATCAAAGGCTTCACAGCTTGTTCGATAGTTTATAAGATAATGTAGGAAAAAATAAAGCCTGACTCGTGGCTCAGTGGCATCGTGCGCCTCTGGTGAGCGTTGAAGTACAATACTATAAAGACCTAGTTTTAAAAAACTTACTGAATTACAGAATAACTTACTGATCTTACAGAATTTTTATTATTCTTTGAATACTACTAGTTTTATAAAACTAGGTCCTTTTAATACAAAGTGCACTCTTGAAGTTTTATTAAAAGACCTAGCTTTAAAAAAAAAATTACTGAATTACATAATAATTTACTAAAATTACAGACTTTTTGGTGTTCTTTAAATACTGCTTGTTTTATAAAACTAGGTCCTTTTAATACAAAATGCACTCTTGAAGTACAATATTAAAAGGAATCAGTTTTAAAAAACTTACTGAATTACAGAATAACTTACTGATCTTACAGAATTTTTATTATTCTTTGAATACTACTAGTTTTATAAAACTAGGTCCTTTTAATACAAAGTGCACTCTTGAAGTTTTATTAAAAAGACCTAGCTTTAAAAAAATTACTGAATTACATAATAATTTACTAAAATTACAGACTTTTTGGTGTTCTTTAAATACTGCTTGTTTTATAAAACTAGGTCCTTTTAATACAAAATGCACTCTTGAAGTACAATATTAAAAGGAATCAGTTTTAAAAAACTTACTGAATTACAGAATAACTTATTAAAATTACAGAATTTTCTTTAAATATACAATTAAAAATACTACTAGTTACTTAAATGTAGGTCCTTTTAATACAAGGTGTACTCTTGAAGTACCATATTAAAAAGACCTAGTTTTAAAAACACTAGTGGTATTTAAAGAATACCAAAAATTCTGTAATTTTACCGTCAATTTTAGGAAAATGATTTTTCAATAAACGAAAAATTACTTCTCAATAGCCACAAAGCAATAAAAAAATTAATAAAAAAAGGATTTTTCAATGAACACTTCTACCTGCCCTAAATTCTTGATGTGATCCGAATTTAAAGATTTTATTTATCATAATTTGATCTAACCTAATTGAATCTAAATTGAATAATCTTAATTTTTATCTAATCTTAAAAAGTGGGTATTAAAATTTGATATTTCTTAAAAACTATTTATGTATTGTTGATATTTCTATCAATTTATTTAGAAATTAAAAATGAATAACGTTTAACTCTTTATTTAGTGCACAAGAATATTTTTTTTGAAATGATTCAGTTCATTTTGATACAGAATTATAAACAGTGCAGCATAGTCAGATTTATCGCTTGAATGAGTTGTCGAAATAAATATTAAATCTCATTTTGAAATCCATTATTTATTATACTGATATCAAAATTGAAATAGATTTCAGTTTTGAAATAGATTTGAATCTTATTTGAAATAGATTTCAATAACCTTGAAGAGAAATGCATTTTCCTTCAATGTTATTGTTTAATAACTATAGAATACTAGTAGGTTAAATAGGTATAATAGGATAGATAGGTTACATAGATAATAGGTTACATAGGTATCATAGGTATTAGGTTAAATAGGTATCGTTGATAAGAGTTTAAATAAGTAGGTAATATATTAAATAGGAGGTTGACGGTATAGGACGAATAGAACTGCTACTGTTAGCTACTAGGTTAAATAAGAAGGTAATATATTATGTAGGTAATATGTTAAATAGGAGGTTTGAATAGATTGTAGTTTATTTAGTTTATGGTATTTTTATGTTATAATACATATTTCTAATTAAAAAATAACAATTGCGTCATAATTTAGACGGAGCACCCAATTATTACCCAAACAGCTTCAGCGGCCCCGTCGTCGATCCGGCAGTCCGGGAACCTCCTTTCCAGGTGTCCGGCGATGTCGACAGGTGGAATAGCGAGGATGAAGACAACTTCACACAGGCAGGCATCTTCTACAGAGAGGTGACAAAGACATTTGTTTAAACAGAAATAATACACTAGAGTTGGACAGTCTTAGTTTAACTAAAAGTTTTTATTACTGAATTTTTTTTTTTATTTCGGTTAAAGGAAGGTAGAAATTATAGTATAGTATTATAATAGATTGTGCATTGAGGTTGCCAGCTTGGCGCAAATATATTCTTCACGCTACTTTTACTTTATAGTTTAACACGTGCGATGATAGTTTGGTGGTTTTTGGCAACAATATTTACGGTTGGCGCGAAAGGTGAAAAAGGTCTACTTTCATACAATGATTTCCAAAAGAAATGGTTCCTTTTTTTAAGACGTCAGTAAAAAAATTTAATTTTTCTAAATATTCGGCATTTTTATTCTATTAATAAATTTTATTATTCAATATTTTTTTTCCTTCAAAATCGTTTAAAAATAAAATATTCATTTATATGAACTTTTATGCCTGACTCGTGATTCAGTCGCAATGTGCGAAGCTGGTGAGTATGACAGTGAGTGACACTGTTTCAAAAAACAAGGTGTCTCGATGGCTTTTGGGGTGCTCAGCATCTTGCCTCGTGAGTCGGACTACCTGGTGGGAGTTTTTTCGGGTTTTCTTCCATACGATACGGAAATGCGGGGTAGTTACCCCCCTAAAAAGGCACTGCTCTCCTTCTTCAGCATCAAGGAATAAAGTCAGACTTCCAACTACGGGTGGTCCATCAAAAACAGAAGTTGCCCCCCCCCTTCTCTCCTTCCATGAGAACACGGATTAATGGACTTGGTCTAGATGTCACTGTCGACCAAGTGGGATAAGAAACAACAACATCAAAAATATTATAAGGCAAGCAGGCTGGAATGATGTCAGGGGAATCTTTAGAACAGTTATTCAATTCCTTCTATTAGCTCGCACTCTCCCTATATATATATCTTGTTCAAATGTTCAATCGTTCATAAAATACTTTCCATTCATCCACTCGAGTTCAAATACATTTTTTTGGAACTGGTAGTGGATGACACTGGATGTGAATACAGTTTTTTCAAATATTAATTCGGTAATTAAATTAAGTTAATTAATTTTAGTTTTTTTTAGATTTAAGTCGCATATATCTACCAATAGATGGCGCCAGATAAACTTAAAAAAAATGAAAGAAAACTATTTATAAAGGACTTTACGCAATGTAGTGAAAAAAAAAGTAGGAATTGACTTTAAATTCTTTTTTTTTTATATTACTTGTTTTTCTATCATTGTGACATAAAATCTATAATTATACTCATTTTTGTACATCATCATTAACATGCAATTTTATCTAAAGTACTTCTTTTTTATAAATTTCATTACAGATTATCTGCGGCTAATACAAGTGTGATGATGGGATAACTATACAAAATAATGTATATGTTGGCCATAAAATTGAAACTTTAATAAAAATTTGTAATTAAAAATTATCTTTGGCCTTCATAACTCGAGTTGTTGTCAAGGAGGACTGGGAATTTTCCGAGTTTTACGTTTTTTATGAGATGACTGTGGATCTCTATGCGGTGGATCTGTCTATCTATCAATATAAATATACATTGTTGAACATTAGTGGGCCTCGTGTTCCATTGATGCGTGATACAAATAACTCACCGATGCGGAATGACGAGGTGACATAGTCTTTCTGGAGGAAATTATAAATATGAAAAACTGCCCTCGCATGGGAGAAAGTACGTGACTATATATCACATGAAAGAAAACTCGGAAAAATCTCCACGGGTAGCCTTATTGTTCCTGGATGTTTTATATACAATGTCACAATCCCCGACGAGTCTCCTCCTTTCAGAAAGCAGCATACTCCACCAGTGTATTCAAACAAAGTCCTCCTGCACGCTAACTGTCCATGTTGCCACTGGTTCAAGAGTATTGTTAGAACTGCTTACTGTATTTGGAAAGTAATGTTGTGATGATTCTTCCCCTTAGGTTTGTTTAAGCAGACTAAAGCTGGTTTAAAAATATTGCTATGCATTTTGTGTGACCTGATGGACAATTGGCTAGCACTCTGGCTTTTGATGCTACAGGTTCGAATCCTGGTGGTGGCATGTATGTTTGTGAGTGGTTCTGAATACACATTAAACTGTAGGTCCCGGGTTAATTAGCCCAAAGTGTGCAAAAAATGACCGTAGAGCGACAAACGAAACCAAATGTATTATGTATTTTGAATTGATGTTGTATTTGTATCAATGTGTTGTATTTGTTCAATTGTATTTTGAATTGATGTTGTATTTGTTGTATGCGTATTTGATAACGCTGAACAAAGTGCCTGAAAGAATTTTTTTTTTTAAATTTTGGAAAGCATTTGGCGTGAGTCTAGTTTCTGTGTTCTAATGGAAATTTTCTCCAAAAACTATTTTAAATGACCAGTTGTCTTTCAGGAGAAGGTGAGCTTTTTCATTAAGTTTCTCATTTTATTTTGCAGAAATTGGCTGACGATGAGAAGGAAAGACTCGTTAAGAACATAGCCGAGCACCTCATCAATGCCCAGGAGTTCATCCAAGAAAGAGCGGTGAATAATTTCACTCAAGCAGATGTCGACTACGGGAAAAGAGTCAAAGCAGAACTCGAGAAACTCAAAGTATGTAACACTGAATAATATATCTCCTAAATATACATACGATTTGACAATCAATAGAATAATCTTCCAAAACATGTCACATATTTTTACCATTCATGCTTATAATAATTATCATTATCATCATCATCATTAGCGCAACAATCCCACTGTGGGCCAAGGCCTTCTGCCTGTTGGCAGATTCCGAAATATGAGATATTTTCTTTTTACGGGGTAGGGTCGTCAGCATTACTCTCAACTATCTGAAGTCATATTAAAACGGGACCTATGGATTAAAGTAGATTCCGAACCACTACAAATATCCATGGTACCGCCAAGACTCGAACCCTAAAACTGTGGTCTCGAGCGCCAGAGACTTTATAATAATTAAGATATTATTAATACTCTCAAAAATTACCAAGCTTCACCTAAGAGTTATTATCATTCGTAAGGTCTATTAATAAAGCATCGTGGTGTCGACATAGTGTGCATATATTATTTAAATTAATTTTTTCATATTTTATTATTGTCTATATTATATATATAGGGGCCTGATGGCCGAGTGACTAGCTCTCTGGTGCTCGGTGCCACAGGTTTCAGGTTCGAGTCCAGGCGGTGCCATGAATGCTTGTAGTGGTTCAGAATCCACTTTAAGCAGTAGCTTACGGTCTAATGTGACTGTAGACCGTTGGGCGTAGGGCTGATAAATATACAGAATAAAAATAAAACATCTCCTGTCTCGAAATCTGCTAGTAGGTAAACGGCCTTGTCCCACCATGGGGCTGTTGCACCAATGATGAGGATGATGATGGAATTTATAGAAAATAAAAGTAACCTCAAGCATATAATATTCATGTTATATATGCTTGTTTGTTGATTCATGTTATATATGCTTGTTTGTTGATTCATATTATATGCTTGTTTGTTGATTCATATTATGTGCTTGTTTGTTGATTATTATATGTTTGTTACGCAGATTTGCTCTTATAGAAAATATTTTATGTCCTTATGTACGATGAATTGAATATTAGCTGCTCTTTAGGCATTAACTAAGCTCTACTTCTTTAGCAGAAACCAGCTGAACTTAATCTCTTGGGTTAATCCTTATTGCTCAACAATAGTTGGGATAATTATTTTTACAAGATCATGAACTATTGATTTACGAATTGCTCCACAGGTCAATACAACACAAAAAAATTTGTAAATCCTTAATTTATATAATACCATTATTGTAATTTATATGTTATTAATTTAAAAGTTTTAAATTCAATTAACATTAGATATTTTGATTAATTAAATATTTCAACATTAAATATTTTCGACATCATTAATATCCATATATTTGTATTATTGTGTCCAAAAAGTAAGATCAATTTTTATTTTTTTCCAAAACTCTTTATTTATTTTTCCAAATTTATTTCATCGCCTTCAAAGTAATCCTCTCCGGAGACATTGCACTTATGCCAACGTTTTTCCAATCCTCAATGCATGCTTAATAGTCAACGGCAGGGTTGGCCTTCAAAGCGCGCGGCGATTCACGTTGAATCTCTTCAATCGACTCAAAACGGTGTCCCCGAAGTGGTCTTTTGAGTTCAGGGAATAGTCAGAAGTTGCACGGGTGAATATGGTGGTTGTGGAACGATATGGGTTTCATTTTTGGCGAAAAAGTCACGAAGAATCCATGCAGTGTGAGCTGGCGCATTCAGTGTTTTCGGTAGCAATCGAGATTTGGAGCGTTTGAGGCCCAAAATGGAATTGACCGAACCTTTTGAAATTCCAACATCAGCAGCAAGGTCTCTAATTATAAATCGACGGTTTGCAAGCAGCAAATCTTTAATTTTTTTTGACGTGAGCTTCGTCGGTTGGGGTTGAGGGTCAACCAGAGAGCTCTTCGTCTTCAACGCGTTCTCTGCCTTCTTTGAACTGTTTATACCACTTCTAAACACTTCTTTCCGATATAGGAATGCTCCCCGAATGCCTTCTGCAACATTCTATACGTTTCCGCAAACAAAAT
This sequence comes from Caerostris darwini, assembly GCA_021605075.1. Lineage (NCBI taxonomy): Eukaryota > Metazoa > Arthropoda > Arachnida > Araneae > Araneidae > Caerostris > Caerostris darwini. The sequence continues at coordinate 65,346 of BPLQ01010645.1, read as the reverse complement.
TGAATGCAAATTCTTTGCTCAATTAATTTGGAAGTTTCAAAAATCGCCGGAAGCAGTTTTAGCGTCTCACAAAGCCAAGCGTAACTCAAACATTAATGAATATTTTGACGTTAAATTTTCCACAGATGTCAAGGACAGTGCCAGCATCCTAAAAAAGGAAAATTTAAATTCCATATGCCCGGGAAATTTAAATTGAAAATTGGTTTTACTGTTTGGGCACAGTAGTACAATATTGCAAAATAATTCTTTTGTTCGAAAAATATTTTGAAATTTGAATTGTATTATTAAAATAATTTATCATCCTGAACGTTTTGCAGTTTAAGATGAATATTCTAACATGATACAATCTTACACTAAGCATTTTATTTTTATCATTATTGTGTATCAGATTTGCTATAATTTTTTTCTTTTATGAATTTTTTATTTTTTGTGCAGGGCAACAGAAACAGAACTGACATATATTAAATTAGAAGCTGTTGGACTCTAAAGACGTAATCGTTTGTCAATATGAAGAAGCAATAAAAATTATAATTTTATTATTCAGAAAAATTTATTGTTTTGAAAATTGTTGTTGTTTATTGATATTAATAAATCATTTTCTATTGACTTATTGTTTAGTAGCTCTGTATAATATTTATTCTTTAAATAACATGGAACTAAGCATTACGAATTTAGTTATATATACCTAAGTATATAATATTATCATCATGTAATGTCTCAGCCTATACTAGACCTATAACAGCTTCAACAAGAGGGCCACTTTCAGGTTCATGGGAACACATTAATTTCTATTTACAAGCATTATATATATACAGAACTCTTGGTTATTACGATTTATTATTTACGGCAAAAAAAAAAAAAAAAAATTTTGATTCACGAGAGCAGTTGACTCCAAGGATGTAGATTTTCAGAGTTCTCGAGTCTACGACGAATCTAATGCACCTGGTCTGCAGCTGATCTTAATTATCACACGACGTGATTCAAGAAACCAAAAGGGCTTCACTTTGTAAACAGGCGGAATATCCGGCATATTCAGTCACTTTCAGAAAATGAGATAAGCAATACTTGTCGACACGTCGCGGAACACTCTTTCTGTCCTTCTCCAAAAACCTCCCTTTAAGAAAATCCGTCAAGAGGGAGAGGGCCGTTCAGTTTCCCTCACTTCTCATTGAAGGGGACACTTCCTCAGCCCATGACCTATCACTCATCACGATGCAACACCTCATGTCGTAGTCCATATCCCATCTATAATTGTTTCGACGCGCACAGACAGTCGCTAATTTCATAATGTATCATTATCCATGACACTGATTATCTGCTGCCAGATTTGAGTGATAAGTTGTTCTCATTAGAACAAAATATTAATTGCTTGTAGTATAAATATCTCCGTTAATGTTTATCTGCTGTCAGATTTGAGTAATAGGTTGTTATTATGCACTTGTTAAAGAATATACATTCCTTTTACCTGGGAACAGAAATGCTACATCTCTTCTCGTGAGTAAAAATGATACAATCATAATGAGCCAAACCTTTAAAGGAACTTATTTAAAAGTTTATAACAAACAGATATACAGTCTCAGAGATTTTAAAAATACATTATTCTTTGTTAATGGGATATTATATGATTATTACTTTTATTCTTAAACATTTGGAAGCAGTTTAATCAAACTTAAAATAGAATTTAAAGCTATCAAAAGCTATTTTAACAAACAGTTTATCTTTTGTAATTCAAATAAAAATTTATGATTATATCGAAATTTTGTACATGAAATAGCTTATTAATTCATATTTAAAATATATATAGGTAAATTCTTTAGTGTCATTTATTTTTATGAGAGTTATTAAAACAGTTCATATAAAAGAGTAAAATGAGAATAACTAAATATCTTTGGCAAGTTTTGAAAACTTATATAAGTCTACTCACTTTCAGACATTCGCTTATTTATTTATACAATTTCCTAATGATTTATATTTATACTCGCTTATTTATATGTACTGAAGCTGCATATTTGTACATTTAGTCATAGAAGTAAGAGAAACACTAAAAATCTTAGAAATTATGATATTTTATCAGTTAATGGCAGTACAATTCTGGTTTTTAATAAAACCTCACCCCAAAAATCCATAACAAAAAGTAGTTATTCATAAATACACGAATTTATGCTTAAGAACGATGAAAATTCTCATATTTTACGAACAAGAATAAAAAATCTCATATTTAAAGGCATTATCTATAAAGATAAATTTGTTGCCTAATTTACTTAAGTCTCGCATATGTATCATAATTACGATATAATGTACTGTATTATTGTTTAAATTCTTGAAACAAAATATATAATATAATTATATAAATTATTCAGTACATAATTTAATAAATACAGTTTAAATTTTTTTCCTGAAATCTATTGAAATTATAATTGCTTGTCGAATAAGTATTTAAATTCTTTGTTAACATAAAGAAATATTTACATGGGATCGAAAGTACTATAACGAACCTATTATAAATATTTTAGTTAACACAAATCATGTATTCTATATAAACGAAAAAAATTTTCTACGACGATTAGTGCATTTTTATTGGTGAAAGCTTTTGAGTTATTTTAATGAGAAGTATATTGCAGAAATAAATTAAATGATTGTTTCACCTTATACATAGAGAAAATCTATACCTATAGAGAAATTTACAGATTTGTACATCTGTAATTTTTGTTTTAATATAGAATAAATTTACATCATCATCATCATCATCAGTGTTGAAATTTCCCTTATTTTGTGTTTTTATAATTATGGTTTTTTTCATGATTTTATTAAAATGTTTTCATTTTAAACCTGGTGAAAGTCGGCTTGTTGATGGGAATTAAGTAATATGTAAAAAGGTAAAAATCAATTATTAAAGTAAATTAATTGTAAATGTATTGATTAACTGCAAATTGACTATATTTGTTATTATTGCTGCATCTTTTTCATTTTAAAAGTTGCTATTGAAAAGAGATAAAACACATTCTATCCCTGTACTACTTTATGTACCAAATGCAATTTTTACTGTTATATATATATATATATATATATGACAAATTTTATTATTGGTATAAATTTATATATTAAATTAAATTAATTTGTAAAAAAATTTAAATTAAAAATTTAAAAAAATTATAATTGGCTTTAATAGTTAACATATATATACATAATATGTATATAATCAACTATAATCAATCTATCACTATATGTACATACATACATACATATATATATGCATGTATGTATGTATAAATTTAAAAATAAATAATAAAATTTAATAGAATTTTTAAAAAATTTTAATTAAAAATTTAAAAAAAATTATAATTGGCCTTAATAGGTGATTATATGTATATATATCAGTATAAATTTTTATTAATAAAAATCAATTAATTTAATTAAAAGTTTAATTAATGCGTAATTAAATTTTAATTAATTAAATTAATTTTTAATTAAAAATTAAATAAAATTTTATAGTTGACCTTAGTAATTGATTATATATATATATATATATATGTGTGTGCGTTTGTGCGTATATTTAATTTACAATTAATTAATACATTTACAGTTAATTATATATTTAATGAAGATTTATGCGAATTCCAAGTCTTTTTTTTAATAAGAAACATGTATTGCAGAACGAATTATTTTTTCAAAGGAATTCGTAATGAAAGTCTAAATACATTTTATCAAACTCTATATGACTTTATTTTTATATAGGGAATTTTATGATTTAAATTGTAAATTTATGCTTTTTTTTTAATTGTAAATATCAAGAAAACCCCCACCTCTTTACGGTTCGGTTAAAGCAGTTAAATAAGTGTCCCTGGACCTTTGACCGCCATTCCAAGTGAGCAAGGTAAGCAAGGATACGCCTCACTGAAACACGTGGATAAGATCTCAACACTCTCTTTTTACTGAATGCATCACATATTTACATATTAAGATCTAAAAAAACGTGTTGCATTCAATGCTAAAAGAATTACGATTGAAATTGCATGTATAGAAATTTGTAAGCGAAAAATTAAATAAATAGAATTTGTATAGAAAGCTTAATAGAAAAGAAACTTTTAAATGTTTATTACATTTTTTTAAGCTTATTGCACTTGCATCATAATATTTGATTTCAAATGCAATATATGGATAATTTTGTTCAATGTTTTTCATTTGTTTATAATATTAATTTATATTAATTTAATTGTATTATTATAAATTATATTATTATTATTATTGTTAATTATATTACATTAATATTATTAATATTTTTAATTAATGTTTATTAAAAATTAAATTATAATGTTTCAATACAGAAATATTTATATTTTATTAAAAATAAAAAAAATAAATATATATAAAAATAAAAAATAAAAAATTTCATCGCAATCCGGCCAGCCTTTTAGGAGGAGTTCAGGGACAGACACATGTGCAAAAGAATTATATATACAAAACTGAAATCTGCCTGGCAAATTTCAACTTATTATGTGTGAACATTGGAGAACGGATGAATAAACGCAGGAATATGTCAATGTTTAATAATGCACGAGATAAATGAAGCAATTGATTGGAATACTACAAGAATGACCAAATTCAAATAGCCACGCGAATATAGCAATGTTGAATAGATCAAGAACTTCATGAAGAATCAATTGTTCAAGAATCTGTAAAAGAATATACAAAAGTAAGATAAATGTAGTCGCAAATGAAGAATGAAGTATTCCCAATTCTACAAGAAACGTTATTACATGCAATACCCAAAAGAATATATCAAAGTGTGAAAATTCTAGTCGTAAATGAAGAAGGAAGTACTCCAAATGCAATAAGAATCACTATACAGTTCCATAAGCACGGGAATATGCCAAAAGTGATAAATGGGAAACTTCAAGAAGAAGGAATTGATTAACACACTACAAATACTTATAGCTATTGGATATACAAATGTGCTTCAAAACCATACTAGAAAATATTTCAAACACATACATTCGCCAAATTCTCCTGAAAATTCCTTAAGACTAACTTTATTCATAAAGCATTTCAAGAGTTAAGGGGCCCAAAGTACCATTTTCCGCCAAAATTTGAAATGGAGATTTATTTACTTGATCCTCTTTTTCGGATAACGTCACGGACCTTTTAACCAGGACAACATCATGCTCACACATGAATAATATATACCATTTAGGTACTTACGTATTAACGGTACCTTGGCGCCAGTTGCGCCAATAAAGAGCACACGCGCCAACCGCAGCTACAGATTTGGCGGTTTTTAAGTGGCACCAATCTATTCTATTGGTTTGGTAACCTTAGTAGCTGTTAGATTAGCGACACTTAAAAATCGCCAAGTCTGTCGCCAAGGTACCGTTAATACGTAAGTACCAAAATTTATTTTAATAATATATTATTATTGAAAATTAATATATACTTTTGCTATATTTTATTTAATTATATACTATATATTTTATTTAAAATAAATATATAATATATAATTAAATAAAATATAATTTTTTTGAATATTTTATTGATTTAATATTTTTAATTTGTTTATATAATATTTGATATGGACTGGCGTTGTCCTGCTTCAATAAAATAACGTATATTTTATTACAATAAATTTTATTAAAAAAAGACTAGTAAAATGTGCCGAAGGAATATGTTCAATATAATAACATTTTAAAAACGAATTAACTTACAAATTTCATCATTTCTTACTGCTTATTCATTAATAAAAATTAATATTTCGAAATGAAAATTTTTTAAATATTATCGATAATTTTTTCTTCACAAAACAACATTAAATATTTTAATAACATTACAAAACTTTTTTTTTAATGAATAATAACCTCACAATCATACAGTAATTACCTCACAAAAGTATTAGTATAGTTAAAAAAATTAATTTACCATTTTATGACGAAAAATAATCAATTTTGGAATGCTGTTCGTTGTTTCTTTCAACCACAAGCCATTTTTAAATAATAAATAGAATGTAATGGAGTAAACAAGCAAAGATTAAAGCCAAACGAGTTTTTCAATGTCACCAAAACGCGAAATAGAAAAAAAGAAGCGACAGACCATAATACGTGAAATTATTCGAAAATGCTTCGGTTTATGATCACTTGTAGCTTGTTCATTCTCTTCTCATTGCATTTTTATTTTTGTAAAAAGAAAATGAATCTAAATTTAAAAAATGTTCCATTTTATTCAGAATCACATGAAGATGATACGAAAAAAAAATATTAAACTTTATATATGAATTCAATTCCAGACTGCAGAGCTTTTCCTACAAATTTTTAAAGTGTACGAGACCATTTGGGAGCCATTGTATATATAAAACTTTAAATAAACATAGAATTAAAAGAAAATAAATAAGCTAGAATTAAAAGAAAATAAGTAAGCTAGAAATAAAAATATTAGAAATATAATCATTTGATTTTTCATGCAAATTACTGTATATAATCGATATAAAAAGACTAATATAAAAATACATAAATAATAAATAATTAAATTTTTATTCTAAATAAAATATCTATGTAAATTAGCAGGTGAAATGTCTTTAAAAATATCATTATTTGTATCCATTTTTAATGGTTCAAAATTGTATCAAAAGATGGACGACAGAAATAATACTCATAAATATTCAATTTATCTTGTAGCATCAAAATAAAAAAATTTATATAAACATAAGTTTAGAACGAGAAAATAAATATTAAGTAAATATAAACGAAAAAAATAATTTTAAAATAAATTTAAAAAATGCAAATAAATTTTTAAATTAAAAAATATATCAAATAAGAATAATGAATTACAAAAGTGAATAAGAACGCGTTAATAGCAATGACGTCATTTCCCTTTCATAATTCTTTAGCAGACGATTTTTGTAGTAAATATTTTGAAAGCGTAATTTGGCATTTAGAAAGTAAAGTTTTTATTTAATCAAAAAATAGGAAGAATTTTTTTATGATTAAAATAACTTTTATTTTTTAAATTCTAAGAACACTTTGTGACTAAGTGAACAATAAGAATGCAGAATAAATAAATAATAATATTAAGAAATAATAATATTCAGTAAAACGATTTCTTTAGCAGACGATTTTTGAACTAAATGGTTTGAAAGCGTAATTTGGCATTTAGAAAGTAAAGATTTTATTTAATCAAAAAATAGGAAGAACTTTTTTATGATTAAAATAACTTTTATTTTTTAAATTCTGAGAACACTTTGTGACTAAGTGAACAATAAGAATGCAGAATAATTAAATAATAATATTAAGAAATAATAATATTCAGTAAAACGATTTCTTTAGCAGACGATTTTTGAACTAAATGGTTTGAAAGCGTAATTTGGCATTTAGAAAGTAAAGTTTTTATTTAATCAAAAAATAGGAAGAACTTTTTATGATTAAAATAACTTTTATTTTTTAAATTCTAAGAACACTTTGTGACTAAGTGAACAATAAGAATGCAGAATAAATAAATAATAATATTAAGAAATAATAATATTCAGTAAAACGATTTCTTTAGCAGACGATTTTTGAACTAAATGGTTTGAAAGCGTAATTTGGCATTTAGAAAGTAAAGATTTTATTTAATCAAAAAATAGGAAGAACTTTTTTTTATGATTAAAATAACTTTTTTTTTAAATTCTGAGAACACTTTGTGACTAAGTGAACAATAAGAATGCAGAATAATTAAATAATAATATTAAGAAATAATAATATTCAGTAAAACGATTTCTTTAGCAGACGATTTTTGAACTAAATGGTTTGAAAGCGTAATTTGGCATTTAGAAAGTAAAGTTTTTATTTAATCAAAAAATAGGAAGAACATTTTTATGATTAAAATAACTTTTATTTTTTAAATTCTAAGAACACTTTGTGACTAAGTGAACAATAAGAATGCAGAATAAATAAATAATAATATTAAGAAATAATAATATTCAGTAAAACGATTTCTTTAGCAGACGATTTTTGAACTAAATGGTTTGAAAGCGTAATTTGGCATTTAGAAAGTAAAGTTTTTATTTAATCAAAAAATAGGAAGAACTTTTTATGATTAAAATAACTTTTATTTTTAAATTCTAAGAACACTTTGTGACTAAGTGAACAATAAGAATGCAGAATAAATAAATAATAATATTAAGAAATAATAATATTCAGTAAAACGATTTCTTTAGCAGACGATTTTTGAACTAAATGGTTTGAAAGCGTAATTTGGCATTTAGAAAGTAAAGTTTTTATTTAATCAAAAATAGGAAGAACTTTTTATGATTAAAATAACTTTTATTTTTAAATTCTAAGAACACTTTGTGACTAAGTGAACAATAAGAATGCAGAATAAATAAATAATAATATTAAGAAATAATAATATTCAGTAAAACGATTTCTTTAGCAGACGATTTTTGAACTAAATGGTTTGAAAGCGTAATTTGGCATTTAGAAAGTAAAGTTTTTATTTAATCAAAAAATAGGAAGAACTTTTTATGATTAAAATAACTTTTATTTTTAAATTCTGAAGAACACTTTGTGACTAAGTGAACAATAAGAATGCAGAATAAATAAATAATAATATTAAGAAATAATAATATTCAGTAAAACGATTTCTTTAGCAGACGATTTTTGAACTAAATGGTTTGAAAGCGTAATTTGGCATTTAGAAAGTAAAGTTTTTATTTAATCAAAAATAGGAAGAACTTTTTTATGATTAAAATAACTTTTATTTTTAAATTCTAAGAACACTTTGTGACTAAGTGAACAATAAGAATGCAGAATAAATAAATAATAATATTAAGAAATAATAATATTCAGTAAAACGATTTCTTTAGCAGACGATTTTTGAACTAAATGGTTTGAAAGCGTAATTTGGCATTTAGAAAGTAAAGTTTTTATTTAATCAAAAAATAGGAAGAACTTTTTATGATTAAAATAACTTTTATTTTTAAATTCTAAGAACACTTTGTGACTAAGTGAACAATAAGAATGCAGAATAAATAAATAATAATATTAAGAAATAATAATATTCAGTAAAACGATTTCTTTAGCAGACGATTTTTGAACTAAATGGTTTGAAAGCGTAATTTGGCATTTAGAAAGTAAAGTTTTTATTTAATCAAAAAATAGGAAGAACTTTTTATGATTAAAATAACTTTTATTTTTAAATTCTAAGAACACTTTGTGACTAAGTGAACAATAAGAATGCAAAATAAATAAATAATAATATTAAGAAATAATAATATTCAGTAAAACGATTTCTTTAGCAGACGATTTTTGAACTAAATGGTTTGAAAGCGTAATTTGGCATTTAGAAAGTAAAGTTTTTATTTAATCAAAAAATAGGAAGAACTTTTTTATGATTAAAATAACTTTTATTTTTTAAATTCTGAGAACACTTTGTGACTAAGTGAACAATAAGAATGCAGAATAAATAAATAATAATATTAAGAAATAATAATATTCAGTAAAACGATTTCTTTAGCAGACGATTTTTGAACTAAATGGTTTGAAAGCGTAATTTGGCATTTAGAAAGTAAAGTTTTTATTTAATCAAAAAATAGGAAGAACTTTTTATGATTAAAATAACTTTTATTTTTTAAATTCTAAGAACACTTTGTGACTAAGTGAACAATAAGAATGCAGAATAAATAAATAATAATATTAAGAAATAATAATATTCAGTAAAACGATTTCTTTAGCAGACGATTTTTGAACTAAATGGTTTGAAAGCGTAATTTGGCATTTAGAAAGTAAAGTTTTTATTTAATCAAAAAATAGGAAGAACTTTTTATGATTAAAATAACTTTTATTTTTAAATTCTAAGAACACTTTGTGACTAAGTGAACAATAAGAATGCAGAATAAATAAATAATAATATTAAGAAATAATAATATTCAGTAAAACGATTTCTTTAGCAGACGATTTTTGAACTAAATGGTTTGAAAGCGTAATTTGGCATTTAGAAAGTAAAGTTTTTATTTAATCAAAAAATAGGAAGAACTTTTTTATGATTAAAATAACTTTTATTTTTTAAATTCTAAAACACTTTGTGACTAAGTGAACAATAAGAATGCAGAATAAATAAATAATAATATTAAGAAATAATAATATTCAGTAAAACGATTTCTTTAGCAGACGATTTTTGAACTAAATGGTTTGAAAGCGTAATTTGGCATTTAGAAAGTAAAGTTTTTATTTAATCAAAAAATAGGAAGAACTTTTTTATGATTAAAATAACTTTTATTTTTAAATTCTAAGAACACTTTGTGACTAAGTGAACAATAAGAATGCAGAATAAATAAATAATAATATTAAGAAATAATAATATTCAGTAAAACGATTTCTTTAGCAGACGATTTTTGAACTAAATGGTTTGAAAGCGTAATTTGGCATTTAGAAAGTAAAGTTTTTATTTAATCAAAAAATAGGAAGAACTTTTTTATGATTAAAATAACTTTTATTTTTAAATTCTGAGAACACTTTGTGACTAAGTGAACAATAAGAATGCAGAATAAATAAATAATAATATTAAGAAATAATAATATTCAGTAAAACGATTTCTTTAGCAGACGATTTTTGAACTAAATGGTTTGAAAGCGTAATTTGGCATTTAGAAAGTAAAGTTTTTATTTAATCAAAAAATAGGAAGAACTTTTTTATGATTAAAATAACTTTTATTTTTTAAATTCTAAGAACACTTTGTGACTAAGTGAACAATAAGAATGCAGAATAAATAAATAATAATATTAAGAAATAATAATATTCAGTAAAACGATTTCTTTAGCAGACGATTTTTGAACTAAATGGTTTGAAAGCGTAATTTGGCATTTAGAAAGTAAAGTTTTTATTTAATCAAAAAATAGGAAGAACTTTTTTATGATTAAAATAACTTTTATTTTTTAAATTCTAAGAACACTTTGTGACTAAGTGAACAATAAGAATGCAGAATAAATAAATAATAATATTAAGAAATAAGAATATTCAGTAAAACGATTTCTTTAGCAGACGATTTTTTGAACTAAATGGTTTGAAAGCGTAATTTGGCATTTAGAAAGTAAAGTTTTTATTTAATCAAAAAATAGGAAGAACTTTTTATGATTAAAATAACTTTTATTTTTTAAATTCTGAGAACACTTTGTGACTAAGTGAACAATAAGAATGCAGAATAAATAAATAATAATATTAAGAAATAAGAATATTCAGTAAAACGATTTCTTTAGCAGACGATTTTTTGAACTAAATGGTTTGAAAGCGTAATTTGGCATTTAGAAAGTAAAGTTTTTATTTAATTAAAAAAATAGAAAGAACTTTTTTTATGAGTAAAGTAACTTTAAAGTTCTAAGAATATTTTGTAATTAAATAAATAATAAGAATAATACAGAATAAATAAATAATAATATTAAGTAGAACAATGACACTTTTATGATGTATGGCTTCTCTGCCTTCTTGCAGTTTCGTTCTTATAAGAATAACTACTTAGACAACTTATGTTCAGAGGTAAAATTATAAAAGTTTTAATGTATGTAAGTTTTATACTTTAAAGTGTTTTTATCGCTTAATTACCTGTCGTAATAAAATTAGAATAAAGAATAAAAATATAATAAAGAATTGAAAATGAATAAAACGATTTAAAAGAGCAATTTGACATTTAGAAAGTAAAGTTTTTATTTAATTAAAAAATAGGAAGAACATTTTTTTATGCATAAAATAACTTTTAATACTTTAAAGTTCTAAGAACATTTTGTAACAAAGTAAGTGATAAGAATACTAAATAAATAAATAATAAAATTAAGTAAAACAATAAGAACACTTTTGTGACGTATGATTTCTCGGCCTTCTTGCATTGTCGTTCTTATAAGAATAACTACTTACACAAATTATGTTCAGAAATAATATTGCTACCACGTATATTAAAAAAAAGTTCTAATATAGGTAAGTTTTAATATTTAAAATTCTTTTTATCTTCTAATGACCCCTCTTAATAAAATCAGAATAAAGACTAAAAATATAATAAATAACTGAAAATAAAAAAAAAAAGTTTAATTACACACATGTATAATATAATAAATATTAAAATAAAATAAATGTGAGCAATTCCTAATATTATATGATATAATAATATTATTTTTAATTAATTTTTTATTTAAAATAATCGACTGCATTCTCAACATAAATATTTCTATTATTCAAAAATATTGTGCTAAAAGAGTGCGGATATCATAACGCAATTAAAATGAACAAAAAAAATAGTTGAAAAGTTGGAAAGTTAATTATTTAAATGCAGAATTAACACCTACAAAACGCAAGATTAACACTTCCAAAGTGAAAACTTTACAAATCACCAAACAAATTCATTAGTTCCAATAACTGAACTGTTGATAACAAGATCATGAACAAGTAGATTTATTGAACAAGCAGATCTAGCAGATTTGTTGACAGAATACATTATCACAAAATATTTATGCATACATCAAAGACAACAACTGATTCAACAACTAACAACGAGATATTTTTTTATAGAACAAAAACTATAAAGTACTAAATTTTATCAATTCAAATTTTCACGCAGGCATAAATAATAGACTTAAAAAGCATAATTTAAGTATCTGCAGTCGTTATCCAACGTAAACTATATTTTTGCTCAATGAAGTGGAGAGAAAAATAGACAAACACAGATTTTTGTCTTGAAAATTCGTTAACTTACGTATCCATTGAAGGATATCAAATTTTTTTAGACGAAAAAGATCGTTATCCCCAAAGTATTGGACAAGCTCAACTGATCTTTATTGGAATATTAGCAAACATGATTTGCGTAAACTGCAGCAAGCCAAACGAAGCCTAAGGTTAACATGTTGCCACCCTTGGGTGACCACGCAGGAAATTCTCTTTGGGACCTTTATATATGTCCCGATGAAGACCTCACGGACACTTCTGATCGAACAATCATGGGAGACGGTCGTCCTCAGGGTCCGCGAGATGAAGCTGACGAACAACTCAACCAGTTCAGGAACCGTCAGAGGGTAAGTTTATGTTCTCATAATTAGTATACCATTACATTTTTCATAAGGGGGCTAAAAATTTCAGTTCTAAATCGAGATTACTAATGGATGCTACTGCTATGTTGCCATTATAAAGAAACAATTTGGGTAAATAAAATGATATTTTTTGAAAAAAAAATGTCATGATATTTTATATAGAAGTATGAATAGATGCTAGCAAACGTTTTCGTTTAGTGTACTCAAAAATTCAACAACTATTCAACCTTGCCCCCTCCCCCACACACAGAAATATTTGAAGATATATTAGTATTAATTTTCCCAAAATCTTACTTTTTTAACTTACGTTTCATGAAAATTCGTTTGAAAGTATAGTATGAAAAGATGCTTGTAAAACTTTTTGTATAGTGTAAAAGATTCAACAATTGTTCAACAATGTTGATGATACTTAAATGGAAACATTTCTTTTTGAAGATTAACCTCCTGCTCATTTCAATTGCTACCTCTCTTCCCTGTGGTTTTCATTTAATGGACTTTTAAAAAAATTATGCTGATATTAAAGACACGATAAAAGATGAACAAACAGTAAAACAATAAATGATGATGATAATGTATGATGAGCTATTCCGGAAAAAAATCACAATTTTGGATAGTTCACCAATAATCTTTTTTCCCTTGAGATAATTCTCACCTACGCAGAAATATTTGAAGAGATATTAGTACTAATTTTTCCAAAATCTTATATTGTAACTTTTCATGAAAATTCATCTAACTTGTTTGAAAATATAGTATGAAAAGATGCTTGCAAAAAATTTCATGTAGTGTACTCAAAGATTCAACAACTATTCAACAATGCTGATGATATTTTAAGGAAAACATTTCTTTTTGAAGATTAACCTCCTGCTTATTTCGATTGCTACCCACCCCCGTCCCTGTAGTTTTCGTTTAATGGAGTTTTTAAATGAATTATGCTAATATTAAAGACACGATAAAAGATGAACAAAAGTAAAACACATCATCATTTATTGTTTTACTTTTGTTCATGTCATGTTTGTCATGTTTGTCATGTTTGTCATGTTTGTTTTACTTTTGTCATGTTTGTAATGAGCGGATTAATTATTTTTAACTTGAGATAATTCCCACCTATATAAATATTTCAAGAGATATTAGTATTAATTTTTACAAAACCTTATAATATTACTTTGCATTAAAATTCATCTAACTTGTATGTGGCAAGATTAAATGGAAAGGGTAAAAGTCTCGACGGTAACAATATTTTTAAATAATAGAAAGATAATTGTCCCACATTTATGTTTATATTAGAAAACTCACCATTTAAGGATATTGATAAGGATAATGTTGACAAAATTCACATTAATTGACCTTTTTGTTATAATAGTTAAGGAATATAAAAAATTAAATTATCAAACTACTCTTGTAAATCTATAATGAAGAGAAGAAACAACAAATTTTTATTATTTTTAAAGTAACTGAAGCTTGATATATGTATATATATATAGAATACACATTAAGCATGAACCAAAATTGCCACTTTTGATATTTAATAATGCATGCAGATATTTAAATGAAGAATTGAATATCTAGTAGAATAAGATAAGATTTAGATATGAACTGTTGAATATATATGTATATATATACACTGAAGTGACAAAAGTCATGATACAGATGGCAGTAGCATCGCGTAGAACAGGTATAAATGCGCAGTGCTTTCGCAGAGCTTTCATTTCTGTTCAAGTTATTCATGTGAAGAGGTTTTGACGTGATGATGACCGCAAAATTTGAACGCGGAATGTTAGTTGGAGCTTGATATTTTCAACATTCCCAATCCACTGCCACCGGGCCACAACTGTTCGCGATTGGTTTGAAGAACATTCTGGACAATTTAAAATGAAGAATTGAATATCTAGGTCTGTTCGAAAATAAACGATTAAGTCTATTTAGCATATGAATATTCCTGCAGTTTCCAACGACTATATGCCACGTCGAGTTGCTGCACTTCACCGGGCGAAAGGAGGGCCGACACGATATATCCCATGACTTTTGTCATTCATGTATATGTGTGTGTGTAGGGAATATACGTATATATATATATATATAGATAGATAGATAGATTGGTAAGTGTGTGTGTGTATTTCCAATTAAATACTAAATACTTCTGAGGATGACAACCAAAATATACAATTTATTTTTGATGACTAGTTAAAATCAATGAAAAAAATATAACGCAGACTAACTTAAGATAAAGCAACCTGATAGCCAATTGACTAGCGTTCTGGTTTTTGGTGCTTCAGGTTTGAATATTTGCGTTGGCAAGGATGTTTGTGAGTGGAACTGTCCACTTTAAACTGTAGGTCCCGGTCAAATTAGCCCAAAATGGCAAACCAAATCAAAACAAACAATGAAAAACATATACCACATGAATGTAATAATAAGTTTCGAGCAAGTAATTATTCTAAAAATAAGTTCATCTACCGTAAATTCATCTCAGTAAGTTATTGTATTGATAATAGTTCTAAAAATGATTCTTTGCTATATGAAAATTGAAAAATATAAAATGAAGTCTTCCGCAATTAGAAAATACTGCAAACGAGATGATTTTAATTAAAATAAGATTTTTTTGGAAAATGGTTATTTTTGGCTAAAATGGTTTATGGCGAATTTCGAAATATTTCTCGAAGAGTAGAATCAATGCATGAGTGGGTATCTTAATATTTAATTAAGGGTGGCGTGGCTAATTGAGTGTGTCTGTCAAGGTAAAGCTTTCATCAGTTTAAGGATTTCTTAATCATACCATCACTTGTTTGTCCAATTTATTGAATTTATTTGGAGAACTATTTAAGGATTTTGTGAATTCATAATGAAGTGACAAAAAAACCTTATCTTTATTATTTTTAAGCTTATTTAACCTTATTATTAACCTTATCTTTATTTTTTTAACCTTATCTATATTTTTTTATTATTTTGCCGCTTGATATAGCACGATATGAACACACATTAAGCATGAACAAAAATGGCTGACATTTCAATTAGACAGTAGTCACTTTGGATATTTAATTATGTATGCATAACTTATGAACTTAATGAACTTAAATGAACAATTTAATATAAATAAAAAAATAATTATGTTGAAGGGCCCGAGTGGCTAGCGCTCTGGCGCTCGGTACCACAGTTTTCGGGTTCGAGTCCCGGCGGTGCCATGGATGTTTGTAGTGGTTCGGAATCCACTTTAAACCGTAGGTCCCGGGAGCGTAGAGCGTTGCGGGGGGGATTGTTACTCCGCGCCCGTGGTTTATCTTCAAGTTACACGCGCCCCCTGGGTAATGCAAAGTGAGTAACGTCTGTGCAGCGCTTGCCTTAAGGCATCCAAGACCAAACTGTTTCTGTGTTTGCCAGCTGCATTAGAACAAAAAAAAAAATAATAATAATTATGTTGAATTAAAATATTATCACACGTATATTCTTACTCAGTATTTCTCAAAATGTCATGAACAAACAGTAAAACAATAAATCCTTTCAAATATTTCTATAATATTTAGTAGTTTAGCGAGAGATTTATTCTCTTCCTAGAGATTTAGGCGCCTTCTTTAAATTTTAATAAAGTTGAATATCTTTATACGATTTTGAAAACCTCTAATAAAGTAACATACTTATAAATGTAATACTTACCAATTAAAAAATTGATTTAAAGAATAAAAGTATTAAAGCACATAAAATAAAGTCGTAAAGCTGTATAATATGGCTAGAGATTTAATTGAAATACTATTATATATATGTGTGTGTGTATGCATGTTAATATCTTAAGTTAACTTAAGTTTTTTTGTTTCTTAGATTATTAATAGTGTATTATAGTCTTATTATTATTATTACATTATATGTGTAATTTGTTATATATATGTAATGTCCAATTTGTAATATGTGTTATTATTATAGTGTTACTTAAGACATGTTACTTTATTAAAGACTTTAAAAATTGTATAAAGGAATACTAAAATTTAATAATAATAAATTTTATATTAATTTAATAAAAATTAATAATGAATACTAAAATTTAAAGAAGGCACCTAAATCTCTGCGAAGAGAAGGCATCTCTCTAAATCTCTAGGAAGAGAATAAATGAATCTAAACGACTAAACACTATAGAAATATTTGAAAGGATTTATTGTTTTACTGTTTGTTCGTAACATTTTGAGAAATACTGAGTATGAATACAGTATGATAATATTTTAATTCAACATAATTGTTTTTTTTATTTCTTAGATCCCTAAATAGTTCTTTAGATAAATTCAATAAATTGAACAAACAACTGATGATCTGATGAAGAAATCATTAAACTGATGAAAGCGTTTACCTTGACAGACACACTCAATTAAGCAAGTCACCACTAATTAAATATTAAGATACCCACTCATGCATTGTTTCATTTCTTTGAGGGATATTTCGAAATTAACCGTTAGTCTTTTTAGCCAAAATTAATCATTTTCCAAAAAATTGTCACTTTAATTAAAATCATCTCGTAGGCAGTATTTTACAATTACTGAAGACTTCATTTTATAGTTTTTTCAGTTTTCAAAAAGCAAAGAAGCATTTGTAAAACTAATATTAATTCAGTAACTTACTGATATGGAGTTTACGATAGATGAACTTATTTAACATAATATTCGTTCTAAACTTAATATTACTTTCATTTATATATATCATTCTTCTGTACGTGTGTTTGTCACAGAATTTCTCCTAAACGGCTGGACCGATTTTGATGAAATTTTTTGTGTGCGTTTGACAAATCATGGGGAATGTTTTTATGTTATTCCCTTTGTTGTAAGTCGACACTAGATTGTGCTGCAGTATATCAACCTCTTTATCGTTCAACCAATCAGTATGAAAATTTAAATAATATGTATTCGAGTATGGAAAATAGGTTTCTCGCTACCTACTATATGGTTACTGGCCACCAGAGGGTGCTGCAGCATTTCATCTTATATACAGTTCAAACGACATCCACGAAAACGTGTATTCACATATATTGAAACATGGAGAATATATTCGCAATATGTAATTTTCTACAATGCATTTTTTGGTAGGACAACGTATGCTTATAAATATACTATAAAATGAAAAGTGGCAGAAACAAAAATGAGATGTAGATCAGGATTTCACCACCAATATGGATATTGTCACAAATATGGATTAGAATTTCACCATATGAATTATACGTCTAAAAAATTAAACCAAGCATTCTTTATTATAATTGCACTGAAAGTTTTTCTTTTTCATCATATATAAATGTTGCTATTTTAAATTGGATTGAATTTCTAGGGAAGGATTGAAACCTTGACCACGGCTGCTGGAATTCCCATAGCAGACAAGCTCAATTCCTTGACCATAGGACCTCGGGGACCCATTCTACTGCAAGATTCTGTTTACATAGAGGAAATTGCTCATTTTGATAGGTGAGGAGTTCTTAGCACATACGATAATTCCACCATATATGTGGTTAATTGGTGAAACGAAAGCAACACGTAAATGGCACCATGGAAAGCCAATTAAAATGGGGATCCGTTCCACATTCTCAAATATATATATTCAGCTCTTGATGGGCTGACAAACTTTTAACTGGGGGACTTTTTTAAAACTTAACTGGCAATAAAAACACCCTGTGTGGTGTATATTCATTCCCTATTACAAAGTGATTATATAAAATATTTTCTCGATATATGAGTTGCTAGCTATTATACCATTTACAGGAATTGAACAAAATTTTGCTTTAAGGTATTCTGAGGTATGAGCTCAAGAATCTATGAAAAACAACAGTTACAGTTACAGTGACACGATTTCTAAAATTTCAAATACCAACACCTACGTTTTTTGGGGGAATGTGATCTCCGTATCGGAAAACCATAAATCGTGTTGGAACTGTATCTGTGGCACAGAATTACTGACACTAGACAGACTATGAAGAAAAGGTAAAATAACTATTAATTACAGAGAATCAAATTTTCCCACAAATCTCAAATTTTCCGCATTATTTTTTAAAATTTCAACTAACTATTGCAAGTAAATTTTGGAAATAAAAAAAATTGTATCACTATAAAGTCTTCATCTTTTTTTTTTGCAAACTGGGAAATATGACACAATTTTACGAAAATAAAAAATGAAATTATAAAACAGGAATATTAAAATAGCTAAATAATTGAATAAAATTGGATTGAAATTCAAGATGTCATAGTAACTAAATCCTCCAAATGGTTATACATGTTTTATTTGCATCGTGCAAAATAATACGTAGTGTCTGTTTTATATTAAACATGAAAGCCTTTCTTTAAATTGTCGAAGCAAAGGATATGTATTCTACAAATTGTTTTAAAAACTAAATTATTACATATGCATCTCAGTTTTTACTCTAGTAAAGTTAACAATTCGGACCATAATAGAATTTGATTTCTGTAGAGAAAGGATCCCTGAAAGAGTCGTCCACGCCAAGGGCGCCGGTGCTTTCGGCTTCTTTGAAGTGACCAGTGACATCTCCATGTACACGAGGGCGAAGGTCTTCAATGAAGTTGGTAAAAGGACGCCCATTGCAGTCAGGTTCTCCTTTGTCAGTGAGTAAATTTGTCACTAAAGCTGTGAGGTAACTAAAGTTTCATTAAAAGGCTACACTCGTTTCTCATTGGTTGTGGTATTTGTCTATTCATGCATACGTTATTGCGGTTCATTTTTACCAATAATCAAATTTAATTCTGTATTGCAGGTGGGGAATCAGGAAGTGCAGACAGTTCAAGAGACCCTCGTGGTTTCGCCGTCAAATTCTACACGGAAGAAGGCAACTGGGATTTAGTGGGCAACAACACACCCGTGTTTTTCATCAGAGACCCCATTCTGTTCCCTACATTCATACACTCGCAGAAACGGAATCCTGTGACTCACTTGAAGGTAATTAAAAATGGTGTTTGTAAACTGTTCAAAGACTATTCTTTCTGTTAATTTCATACACTCCTAGAAAAGGAATCCAATGATTCACTTGAAAGTAATTAAAAATGGCGATCAAGAACTTTTCGGGGATTCTATTCTGCCTACTTCATGTACTTTTAGAAATGGAACCTTGCGATTTACGTGAAAGTAATTAAAAATGATGTTTGTAATTGTTTAGAGACTCTATTTTACTTCTACTTCATACACTTCTCTAAAATAAATCGTATGATTCATTTTAAGCTAATTAAAAGGATGTTTGTAAACTGTTTAGGGACACAATTCTGTTCACTTCCTAAACTCCTGGAAACGAAATCCTATGACTCATTTGAAAGTAATTAAAAATGGTGTTTGTAAGCTGTTTAGGGATTCTATTCGGTTCACTTCATACACTCCTAGAAACAAAATCCTGTGACACCGAAGGTAATTAAAGATAGTGCTTGTAAACTGTTTAGGGACTCAATTCTGTTCACTTCCTACACTCCTGGAAATGAAATGCACTTTAGAAACGAAATACTCTGATGAAGGTAATTGAAAATGTTGTTTGTAATTCATTTAGAGATTCAATTCTGTTCACTTCATATACTCCCAGAAAAGGAATCCTGTAATTCATTTGAAAGCAATTATATAAAGCATTTGTAAACTGTTCAAGAAGCCTATTCTGTTCCTTATCTTTATAATCTCCCAAATACGAAATCTAATGATTCACTTAAGCAAGGTTTCGTAACCAGGTGTTCGTGTCTAATACCTAGTAACACCTGGTATCTTTCGTAACCAGGTGATTGTTTCGTGTCCAGGGATCTTATTATTTTCCTTACCTTCATGCACTCTCAAAAATGGAAACTTGTGATTCACTTGAAGGGATTGAAGGAAATTGGACAAATAGTTAGAAAACTGTTATTAGTATCTATCACTATTTACAATTTAACTAACTTAGAGTCGCTTTTAGTATTGAGTGTCAGAAAAGATTCTTTCAAAACACATCCAACTAACAGAAACTATTACTTTTAAAATCATTATTTGTGTTCAAGAAGTTGCTCAACTGCACAACATAATTTTGAAGCATTTGTCAGTCCGCAAATTTCCGGTGAAAAGAAGCCGCACCAACAGTCACAGCTGGTTAACTATAGCAAAGTAAAATTACAGGTATTTAGCAGATTCATGGTTATGCACCAATGACTTACTGTACTGCATCCTTATTGCGTAACCGGAGTTTAAGAATTAACACCCCCATAAGTAGCATCTGATGGACTACATTCCCCTTCCTTTTTGAGCCCAATGGAAGCAAATTGCAGCCTGTCAATTTATCGCGGTTATCCCAGTCATTAAAGCTTTCGGTTTAGCATAGCTTGTTGAATTTTTGAATCAAACAGCCTTGCACTTTTGCCTTGCAGCTTTGCTGTCTACCTAACCAATTGGTCCTAAACTTAAGAAAGTAAAATATATTGCTATTAGTTTTACTGAAACTAAAGCCAGATCTATTAGTTTATAATAATATAATATGGAATAAGATATTTTTTAAAGTGATTATGTATTTTTCTTATTGGAAAACGGTTGGAATAGACCAATGTTTTACCCTTTTTGGACCCTAAAAGAGTTATTTTTTCAAATGTCTTTTTATTAACGTTTTCTTTATGAAAACGGTTGGAACACCTTTTTCAAATTCTGAAAGAGTTTTTTTTTTAGAAAGCCCATTTATTAACTAGTTTTCTTTATTAAAATGATTGAAACAGATCCATGTTCTACCCTTTTTGAACTGTAAAAGAGTTTTTTTTTAGAATGTCTTTTAATTTACTAGTTTACATTATTAAAATGGTTGGAACAAATCCACGTTCTTCCCTTTTCGGACCCTGAAAGAGTTTTTTTTTTCTGGATATCGTTTTATTAACGAAAATGGGTACAGACCCATGTTCTATATTTTTCAAAAAAAATTGTTTTCTTTAAATGTCGTTATATTACCTGGTTGTTTTTGGTTATAAACTCAAAAGACCAATCCGGGGACACCGTTTTGAGTCGATTGAAGAGATTCAACGTGAATCGTCACTCGCTTTGAAGGTAATCCCTGCCGATGACTTTTTAGCATGCATTGAGGATTGGAAAAAACGTTGGCATAAGTGCATTGTGTCCGGAGGGGATTACTTTGAAGGCGATGAAATAAATTCGGAAGAATAAATAAAGACTTTTTGAAAAAAAAATAATTGGTTTTACTTTTTGATCACAGTAGTAGTTCTATATTCTATCCTGTCCGAACCCTGAAAGAGTTGGTTTTTAGAATGTCCTTTTATAAAAAAATAAACTGTTTTTTTATGAAACGATATCTCATTTTTCATTAGGATGCCGACATGTTCTGGGACTTTCTGAGTCTGAGACCGGAGTCTACTCATCAAGTTTCAATCCTGTTTTCAGATCGTGGGATTCCGTTCGGTTACAGATTCATGAACGGATACGGGTCGAACACTTTCAAGCTGGTTAATGCTGAAAACGAGGAAGTGTATTGCAAATTCATTTACAAGGTAAGTGGAGAATTATCATAAGTTATTCATTTCTTAATATGTAGTGGATAGTTTAATTACGTTCCCACAAAGATAGTTGTTTTAATTGAAGGTAACGACCACATTCAGAGCTAAAATTTTTAAATCATGTTTATTGACGATTGTTTTGAAACTATTGCTAAATTAGGTTATAAATATTTGAGAAACGTGAAAATTAACCATGTGTATGAATATTTTTTGTTAAAATTGGGCAAAAGTTGAGAAAAGACAGTATCTTTTTCTTTAACGTAAATACTTCTCAGTAAATGAATAGAGAGTTTTTTGGCTTTAACGTAAATATCCTTGAGCATGCGCGCTAGGGGGAAAAAGCTAGTAAATGAATATGTGTGTCCGACTCATCGCTCAGTGGCAACGCGGCCATTGGTGAGCATTAGGACTGAGGTTCATCCACTGGCGGATTTGTTGTAGACACTGTTTCAAAAAACGGGGAGAGTCGATGACGTTTGTGATGTTCAACATCTTGCCTCTTTATTCATGATGGCCAAATGACTAGTTGTCAGATGCTCGGTGCCGCAGATTTCGGGTTCGAATTCCGGAGGTGCCATGGGTGTTTGTGGTGGTTCGGAATCCACTTTAAGCCGTAGGTCCCGGTCTCATATGACCGTACAGCGTCACATAACCAGACTTCTTCTCACTCACATCTTTCCCAAACTGTAAAAGGGGCAACTCAGCTCTATACACAGTGATGTGGTGTGGTGTAGTAATAGTAATTAATGACGCTCTTGGCAGAAGTTTACTGTAAATTTATCATTATAAATATTTGATTGCAGCCTAATGATAAATATTCGTCAATTTTAAGGTTAGTAATTATGATTTTTGTTTCCAGTCCGACCAAGGAATCAAAAACCTGACCAACGAGGCTGCCAGAGAACTAGCCGGCACAGATCCAGACTACGCCATCAGAGACCTGTACGATGCCATCACCAACGGTAACTTCCCGTCGTGGACTTTCTACATACAGGTCATGACCTTCGAGCAAGCCAGGAACTTTCAGTTCAACCCTTTCGACGTCACTAAGGTTAGTTCCCTCGAATCAGATTAAATTTGTATACATATTTTTTAATTTTATGAAAGATACAGATAGTAAATTAAATAACAAAACAGTTCGTGGAAAAATTCAAATTTTACAAACCTAGATTCTATCACTTTACTCGTTGTTCTTATGGATGATGGTGCGGAAATTGTCGTTAACGTTTTTGCAAACTCTTTCTTTTTGACGTAAATAATTTAATGAAATTTTTTTTTAATGTCAATAATTATTGGCCTCTTATTTATTCCATTGCACTGGAATATATATATATATATATATATATAATGATATAGAGTATAGAGTTATAAGGAATCTTTTACTAATATAATGTAGGACCGCTTTTGGCATGTGATTCAGCTTAGATTCACCTGGGAATCAAATCATATAAGTGTTTAGAGGTAAGAATGTTGCTTAGAGAGAAGCCTAATAGTGTTTAGAGGAATGTTGAACCATTCCTCAAGGATATATTGCGAAAGCTCCGAGAGAGGTGCCGATATAGGATACCGATTCCGGATTGATCACTATAATATATATCATAATGGTTCGGTGATATTAAGGTTGGGGGGGGACTGTGAGGGCCAAGGAAGATGTTTCACTTCATCATCGTGTTCATCAAATAATTATTGGATAGGTCCCGCTGAATGGATAGTAGCATTATCATCCAGGAAAATTTCATCTACTACAGAAACAAAGTTTGCATTATAGGATGGACCTGGTCAGCTAAATCTTCTCTATACTTCTTCCCAGTTCTACTATCAGTTTTATAATTGGGCCAGCAGAAAACCACGACATGGCTACCTATACAATGACAGATCCACCTCTATGCTTGACAATTGGAAGGAGACAATCACGATGATACACTTGTGCAAGTGTCCTCCAAATGTGCACCCATCCTGCCGTGATGAAAAATGTGAAAGATAATTCGTCTGATCCTCTGACTGTCTTCGACTTAACCAAGTTTTGTGGTTGTGGCACCGTAGACGACGTTTGGCATCAACAAATGTGGCAAGTGGTTTGAGAATTGCTGCTCTGCCATAAATGTATTGTTTATGAAGGTGCCTCCTAGCTGTAATTATTGATACTTGGGAATCCAGATATTGATTGAGCTCTGTGTCATTTTGGCTGCAGTTGTTTTCTTACTAGACATTATAATCCACTTCAATACCCTTCGGTCTCTTTCAATCAGTTTCTACTTTCATCCACTATTTTGCTTTGTCTAGCTGGTCTTGTCGCTTTGTGTGTAAGCTGTCATGACTTTAAATACTATACCTATAAAAACCTGAAAGCTGGGATGTTTCGGTCACAATTACTCCAGTTAGTCGGACTCCTACAATTTGGCCTATTTGAGACCTGACATTTTAAGCTTTTGACAAAAATCCATGATGTATACAACTTTACTAAAGCTACCCCATACTAGCATCATATATATATATATATATATAAATATATATATATGTGTAGATTTAGGCGCCGCTTGCAATGGACTCATCCCGGCCGAACCCCCAATTTATGTAGATTGGCGCCGCTTGCAAAATATGCATCCCGGCCGAAACCCCAATTTCTGTAGGGTTACACCGGTTTCAACTGATGCATTCCGGCCGAACCTACAGTTTTGTTAGACTTCTCCTCCAGTCTAAACAAAGCTGAACTTTTGAAGTGGGTGTCTGACATGCAAAACGCAGTAACGGGACGTTACTTTAAATGAAGCCATTTATTATGATTTTTTACAATGATATTTACATTAACAATTAATTAACGGACAACACCGTCCATTCTCTCGCTGCTTGACGCAGCGTCCCATCCGTTCTTCTTCCAGCTAGCGTCTCTTCCGTGTCCATCTACGGGGATCTTGCCCCTTCTCGTGGGGTCAGAGTTCAAAGTTCAATGCACTCCCACGTTGTAAACAGCTCTGTCAAAGAGAAGGGACCGTAAGGTGTCGCTATCTGGTGATTACCAGACAAATAAATCCCACATATATATATATATTTATTTATTTATTTATATTGAATTGTCCCAACGTAGTCCTTGCGTGTCGTAAGAGGCGACTAAACAGGACCTGGCCCTCCTGGTTGGGAGCAGGGTTAACAACCCTGCCCTGTAAAAAAACAGTTGTTTCGAAGTCTAGTAAAGATATAGCCGGACTGCTACAATTTTGAACTTTACAAAGTTTTTAGAGATATTGACATTAAAGTGACAGAGCTGCTTTGAGGGTTTTCAATGTAACCCCTTTTGGACAGCGACCAAGGGGAAGACCGAAAAAGAGACGGGTCGACGGTTTAGACTCTGATTTTAATGTTATTAAGATGAAAAACTGGAGTCCATGGCCAAGAGGAGAGCAGTTTGGCTGGATCTTTTAAAGAAGGCCAAGGCCCACAACGGGCTGTCGAGCCAGTTATGATGATGATATTTATATTAAAAAAAAACTGGTAGCTAAGTTTACATTTTAATGATTACGAAGCGCATTCTTTCAAATATTTCGAAAAGTGTATATCACAAATAAATACACACAGCGAGTTCTCTTTATTCGATAGGTATGGCCCCAAAAGCAGTTTCCTCTGATCGAGGTTGGAAAACTTGTCCTGAACAGGAACCCCAAGAACTATTTTGCAGAAGTCGAGCAGATAGCCTTTTCCGTGTCTTCACTTGTGCCCGGAATCGAACCTAGTCCCGACAAAGTGCTTCAGGTGAGAATATTCTGATTTTTTTTTTTGCACTATAGAACCATAGGTATGACAGCCATTAACCAACCCGTGTTATTTGCAGGGAAGACTGTTCTCTTACTCCGACACCCAGCGGTACAGACTGGGCACTAACTACCTACAGCTGCCCGTCAACTGCCCTTATAGAGTGCGGCCCAGAAACTATGAAAGGGACGGGGAAATGACCATCATTAGCCAAGGTCAGATTAAATTGATATGTTTTTATTTAAGCTTTTAGTCATTTTATACATAATACAAAGATGCTATTTACTACGAATTCGTAGAAGCGAATACAAAAAAATATAAACATTTTAATACACAGGGTGATTATAAATAAGTCCTACTTTCAAAATGCTGTAAAAAGAGAACTACTTGTCACAATGAATTCAAATTTGAACTGAAGATACTTGAAGAAGGGCGAAACGGTGAGGCATCAAAAAAAAAGTTCCAAAGTGTGTTAATAGATGGAGCTGTAAGCGGCATAAAGAAAGTGATTTTGCTGCCAGTGATGTTTTGAATCGAAATGACAACATATTTGGCATGAGTTCCTCATTAAATCAACTGTAGTGTTTGTTCAATGTGCTCGACTGTTTCAGTTTTGAAAATGACTGTTTTTTTTCGGAAATGACTTCAAAGTCATTCAACAGTTGTGACACTTTTAGTAGAAAGCCCATCCACCACGGCAAGGTCATATGAAATTGGATGGGAAAAATCGGTGGAATCTCTTTTTTGAACTTTTTTTGATGGCATAGTGTTTCCCTTCTTCAAGTATCTTCAGTTCAGAGTTGAACTCTTTGTGACGAGTGGTTCTTTTTTTACAGCACTTTGAAAGTGGGTCTATATTTATAATCCCCCTGTATATTAAAATGTTTATATTTTAATTTTAATTTAATTAAAGGGGTTATTTACGAACTACGAAGAAAATAGACAGGTCTTAGAGTATTAAAAAAAGTCATCTAATTTTATTAGTTTCCAACATATGCATTTAAAAAAACTTTCATCCATTTCGCGAAAAATAGCTCCAGCTTTCGCAAAAAATAGACAATTTTATAAATTTTTTTAACAATTAATAATCAATCTTGTTCAACAAATTGCACGAACGAGTAAAGTGTTGCTATTAATTTTTTCCTTTGATGTCAAATATCTTTTGTAGTGTTGTCGGTTGTGTAAATGGATTGTAACTGAGTGGGGTTGTGTTGTGACTTGAAACATGGTTTTGTGAACTCACAGCTTTATTTACACACGCACAAATAGCACACACGTACAATTAACTACAGATAATATTTAACACATTTAAAGACATATAATTATACATTTATGGAAGGATTCCACAAATAAGCCGAAAATAAAGATACTCATGTACGCGCAGAGTGCGCGAAAGATACTTTCTTTCCGGGTGAGTGTCTGTAGACCAACTGTTATACAGGATTGTGCTAAATATATTTTTCTCGGGATGAGAGATTACAAGCTAAACGTTTCTCAATAGAAGCGCATGATTGCGCTGTACTAAACGTTTCTCTGCGGTAAAAGTAAGTACAGAGCAACTGGCGCTGTATTTCCTCTCGGGTGAGAGTCTTGAGGCCTATTAACCATTTCTCCCGAACGTCACACTGGACGTTCTTGCAGTGCGTATTAGGAAGCATTGTTAAACATTGAGATTAAAAGTCTGTGAGAACTTTAATTAAAAGAGGATAAAATTCAATAAATAAGGTTATCTTTTTGTTAAAAATATTATAAAGGTCCTCCATTTAGAAGACGTAGCTCAACTTGTGGCCCAGTCGCAAAGTTCGCCTTTAGGGTCTAGGAAGATTCAGATTCAAATCTGCTGGAGGGCATTGTTGTAATCAGTACAAATTAGGGTCGGATACGGGTGAGAAGTTGATTCAGTGTTGTTTCATGGTAAAACTGAATTATTTCTTAAAATAGTAAACGAAATGTTAGCTGTCATATTTATTAAAATTGCGAAGACCGCACAATTGCGACACATAACACAAAGACAATTATACAAATATTACAAGTATTCTAAAGACAATTATACAATATAAGACAAACATTCAATAAAATTACAACGAACACGAGCGCACTTGCTTTTTTATTTCATCCAGTCTAATGGAAAGACATGGGCTATGAATTTATCGTAAAGAAAAAAAAAAGGGAATTTAGGTTCAACTTCACTTATCAGTTTCGAACCAAACTCTTTCAATTCGGAAATCCAAAGTACTATACACTCAGTTCCGGTCACAGTTATCTATTCGCATTTCAGATGGCGCTCCGAACTACTACCCGAACAGCTTCGGGGGTCCCATCAATGACCCCACTGCCAGGGAGCCCCCTTTCGAAGTGTCGGGGGATGTGGACAGGTATGACAGCTCAAATGAGGACAACTTCACCCAGGCAGGCATCTTCTACAGAGAGGTGAGTGGATCAGTATTACTCACTAAAAATCCCAGAGTAAATTATTTGTCACCACTCAATAATCCCTCAATTATCCCTACAAAGAAAATTACTCAGTAATTATTATCACTCCAAAGAAAATTATTTGTCACGTTTCTCTACTTATTAGCAGTGTAGAGAATATTATTTGTCAGTACTCACGAATTATTATCAATACAGACAAAATTTTATGTCTCTATTCATTAATTATTATCATTACAGAGAATTAATTGTCACCACACACTTATTATCACTACAGAAAAAATTACTCAAAATTATAAAAATCAAAAAATTACTTAAAAATTACTATTAAATTATTATTACTACATACAGAATTAGTTATCACTACTTATTAATTATTATCCCTAAGGTGAAAATATTTATCATCACTCATTAATTATTATCCCTACAGAGAAAATTACTCACTAATTATTATCACTACAGATAGAATTATTTATCACCACTCATTATTTATTATTCCTAAAGTGAAAATATTTATCACCCCTCATTAATTATTATCCCTACAGAAAAATCACTCACTAATTATTATCACTACAAAAAAATTATTTGTCACTTATCTCTACAGAGAAATTACTTGCTATTATCCATACAGAGAAATTACTCATTAATTATTATCAAAATAGAGAAAAATTACTCAGTAACTATTATCCCTGCAAAGAAATTTATTTGTAACGTGACGTTAATTATTAACAGTGCAGAGACTATTATTATCAGTACTCACTAATTATTATCAATACCGACAAATTTATATGTCACTACTCACTAATTATTATCGGAACAGACAAATTTATATGTCACTACTCACTAATTATTATCGGAACAGACAAATTTATATGTCACTACTCACTAATTATTATCGGAACAGACAAATTTATATGTCACTACTCACTAATTATTATCGGAACAGACAAAATTATTTGTCATAAAATATGTTTTTGTGACTGATCCGTTTATATCAAGAAAAATTAGGTTTTCATCAGATAATAAAATTTCACGCCTTTGAACTTCAGCCAATCGGAATCCTAAGTGGCCAAGCAAACTTCTGATTGGTTGGCATTATACGATGCGAAATTTTAGTACTTGGTGAAAACTCACCTTAAATAACAGAATTGCGTACAAAATCAATTATGATTATTTGTTAATGTAATCGATTTTAAAAGTATTTTTAAAAATTTAATATTCATTTATTTAAGCAAAATCACGTTTAATAATGTAAATGCTATTTGACACTTGGGCGATTAAAATTGTCAAATGTTATTAGAACTTTAAAATATAGATTCTATTGTTTTAAATATTATAAGTTCTTCATAATTTGTACAAAATGTTTGATTTTGACTTCTTTCTGATTTGATTACTGTCTACTCTCCATAATTTTTGAATTGTTAAATAATACTACTTAATACTATTACAAGCAGAACACGGCATACGTTGTCCTGCCAAAAAAAAAAAAAAAAAAAAAAAAAAAAAAATGTAGAAAATTACATATCACGAATCTATTCTCCATGTTCCAATATAAGTGCATACTACTTTTCATGCATATCGTCTGAATGGTATATATGATGAATTGCTGCAGCACCCTCTGGTGGCAAGTAACAATAAAGTGGATAGAGCGAACTTATTTTCCATGCTCGAATACATATTATTACCAATTTCTATAGAGATTGGTTGAATGGTGTAGAAGTTGATATTCTGTAGAACCATCTAGTAGAGACTTACAACAAAGGGGATAGCATAAAAACATTCTTCTTGTTTTGTCAAACACAGATAAGAAATTTCATTTTCAAATCAGTCAGGAGGAATTCAGTGGCAAACACGTTTACAGAAGAAGAAAAGCAGAAGAATTATATATATAAAGTCATATCGATTGCAACGCCATCTAATGGGTCCAAACTAATCCATCTAGGGACCCACTCAAACACACGCACAAAATTTCCTCAAAATCGGTCCAGCCGTTTAAGAGGAGTTCAGTGACGAATACATGTGCAGAAAAATTATATATATAAAGAATATGTAACATATCAGTATATATATATTTTACATTTCTAATGAATTAATGCTTTTTATTTTAAATTAAAACTTATATCAGTAAACCTATTTCAATCTACATTTCTCGAATCCTGCTATCTAAATGAAAGCCTTTCCAACATACTGAACGGCACCATGAATATTTGCAGGTTTTAGACGACGACCAAAGGAGCCGACTCGTTGAGAACATCGCCAACAATCTCGTGATGGCCCAAGACTTCATCCAAGAGAGAGCGGTGAAGAACTTTGCCCAAGCAGATCCTGAATATGGAAGCAGGGTTGCTGAGGAATTAAAAAAATTAAAGGTTTGTAAGCAGTTTAACAGCATAAAAATTTTCAATTTCGTCTTTATACTTGCTTTTTTTGTATAGCATATTATAACTAACATAAAAATTAAAGACCTCAACTTCGTATTAAGAAACTCATTTTAATAAAAAATTAAATATCTCATTTTTATAAAATTGAACAATTCATTTTCATAAAAATTAAACAACTGATTTTGCTACAAATAAAAACAACTCATTTTCATAATTAAACAACTTATTTTCATAAAGATTAAAAAGCTAATTTTCTTAAAAAATAAAATAACTCATTTTCATAAAAATAGAAACAACTCATTTTCATAAAAAAAATTAAACAACTCATAAAAAATTAAAAAATTCTTTTTCATAAAACGAATAACATCTTATTTGAAATTAAATTTTCTTCGTAATCTTCAGGAACATAAACTAAAATAAAATTTAAAAAAAAATACATTTAACAATATTTGAGTTGCCGGAAAAGTATGTAAGCGGGATTAGAGGTTCCGTTCAGAAGTCGATTCCCATAGTTTAACTTTAAAAAATCACTAAAAATAAAATTAAAATTAAAATTTAAAAAAAAAAAAAAAAAAAAAAAAAGCTGATCCGTGTAAAGCCGACAAGGCGTTTTTCCTTCAAAAAATTACACGACTTTCAAGACCCGTATATAAGCCGAAATGAAATAAAAGGGCAATTTTGTATATGAAGAAGACATAAATTCTAGTACAGAAAGCACTGTAAGTGGTGAAGTGCATGAATCCAGGCATTCGAACGCGTGGACGTCAATTTGATAAATTATTCGGAAACTCGGATTCTGATATGGATTTTGAAGGATTTATATGATTTTTTTTCTTTTATATATAAGTTGCATTTAAAACAACCAAGAATTAAGTTAAAAGATTAAAGTGTTTGTATTGATATTGTTATGTACTAATTATTTTCGATATTCTATTATTATTTTTGTACGTTTAGCACTGCACATATTTCGCCAACATTAGATTACGCAACAAACCAGCAATATAAACAAAGCTCATTTTTATAAAAATTAAGCAGCTAATTTTCATTAACATTAAACAGCTCATTTTTATACAAAAACAATTCATTTCCATATTAAACAACTCATTTTTATAAAAATTAAGCAGCTAATTTTCATTAACATTAAACAGCTCATTTTTATACAAAAACAATTCATTTCCATATTAAACAACTCATTTTTATAAAAATTAAATAAATCATTTCCATATTAAACAATTGATTTCCATAAAAATTAAACAACTCAATTTCATAAAAAATTAAACAACTCATTTTCAGAAAAATTTAATTTTTTTTTACTCGGAAATAAGCGATAAATTAAAAAATAAACTTAGATAGCAGAATTTCCAAATATATTACGATGTTGTAAAATACATTTTAATTCAAGTATAACAGAAAATGAATCTTTATAACTTATTCTTTTTAAATAGTACAGTTACTTGTAGCAAAATGAAGTAATACAAATTTTGGAAATGTTTTTTTTTACTGTTATGAAATTTATTATTTTTTCCTAGGCCCAAGGAATTGGCATAAGAGAACAGTAAGAATTTCAACCGGATTTCCAGCGGAACTTGATTGAAAGAATTCTTTACATTTCTTCTTAGAACAGTGCTTTTCAAGTGGAAATTTTATGTACGTAAATATGATTCATAAAAAATATTGAATGAATTTTACGAGTTTCAAACAAAATTAAGTCTTGCAAATATATAATGCATTAAAGAGATAAATGACAATAAAAAAGAAAGAAAGTTTAAAAGATAAATATCAATAAAACTTTTAAAACTTTAAAAATAAACACAAAAGATATTTTAAATAAAGTAAGGATATAAAAATTCAGAAAATTATAAATAAAACAAGTTATTAGTTTATTAGGAATATTATAAATTATAAATAATTATTAAAATAATAATAAATAATAATTTCAAATATAACAATTATTATTAAATTATAAATTATAAATAAATATTAAATTAATAAATTATAAATAAATATTAAATTAATAAATTATAAATAATTATTATTATAATTATAAATAAAACAGTTTATTAGGAAAAATATTTTAGATAAAGTAAGGATATAAAAATTCAGAAAATTATAAATAAAAAAATATTAAGTTTATTTGGAATAATTTAAATGTCAGAAGAATTTTTTGAAGAAATTTATACTTCCATGTTGATGTAGGATTTTATGGAGTATTATTAAAAAGATTAAAAAAATAGACAAACTAAAATAAATTTATCGTAAAATAAATCAATATATAAATATATCGAATAAATAAGATTAATAAATAAATATAATAAAAATAAATGTATCGTATTAAGTTGATTAGTAATAATTTAAATATGCCAGACGATTTTTTTTTGAAGAAATTTATACTTCCATGTTGATGTAAAATTTAATGGAGTATTATTAAAAGATTAAAAAAATAGACAATCTAAAATAAATTTATCGTAAAATAAATCAATATATAAATATATCGAATAAATAAGATTAATAAATAAATATAATAAAAATAAATGTATCGTATTAAGTTGATTAGTAATAATTTAAATATGCCAGACGATTTTTTTTGAAGAAATTTATACTTCCATGTTGATGTAGAATTTAATGGAGTATTATTAAAAAGATTAAAAAAATAGACAATCTAAAATAAATTTATCGTAAAATAAATCAATATATAAGTATATCGAATAAATAAGATTAATAAATAAATATAATAAAAATAAATGTATCGTATTAAGTTGATTAGTAATAATTTAAATATGCCAGACGATTTTTTTTTGAAGAAATTTATACTTCCATGTTGATGTAGAATTTAATGGAGTATTATTAAAAAGATTAAAAAATAGACAATCTAAAATAAATTTATCGTAAAATAAATCAATATATAAATATATCGAATAAATAAGATTAATAAATAAATATAATAAAAATAAATGTATCGTATTAAGTTGATTAGTAATAATTTAAATATGCCAGACGATTTTTTTTTGAAGAAATTTATACTTCCATGTTGATGTAGAATTTAATGGAGTATTATTAAAAAGATTAAAAAAATAGACAATCTAAAATAAATTTATCGTAAAATAAATCAATATATAAATATATCGAATAAATAAGATTAATAAATAAATATAATAAAAATAAATGTATCGTATTAAGTTGATTAGTAATAATTTAAATATGCCAGACGATTTTTTTTTTGAAGAAATTTATACTTCCATGTTGATGTAGAATTTAATGGAGTATTATTAAAAAGATTAAAAAAATAGACAATCTAAAATAAATTTATCGTAAAATAAATCAATATATAAATATATCGAATAAATAATATTAATAAATAAATATATAAAAATAAATAAATTTATCGTATTAAGTTGATTAGGAATAATTTAAATATGTCAGACAATTTTTTTTGAAGAAATTTATACTTCCATGATGTAGGATTTTATGGGGTATTATTAAAAAGATTTAAAAAAAAAATAGACAAGCTAAAATAAATTTATCGTAAAATAAATGAATATATAAATATATCGAATAAATAATATTAATAAATAAATATATAAAAATAAATAAATTTATCGTATTAAGTTGATTAGTAATAATTTAAATATGTCAGACAATTTTTTTGAAGAAATTTATACTTCCATGATGTAAATGGGGTATTATTAAAAAGATTTAAAAAAAAAAAGACAAGCTAAAATAAATTTATCGTAAAATAAATGAATAT
This sequence comes from Caerostris darwini, assembly GCA_021605075.1. Lineage (NCBI taxonomy): Eukaryota > Metazoa > Arthropoda > Arachnida > Araneae > Araneidae > Caerostris > Caerostris darwini. Next base: position 30,549 of record BPLQ01010645.1, on the reverse strand, counting down.
ACAAATATATCGAATAAATAAAATTAATAAATAAATATAATAAAAAAATAAATATATAAAAATAAATAAATGTATCGAATTATGTTGATTAGTAATAATTTAAATATGTCAGACGATTTTTTTTTGAAGAAATTTATGCATCTATGTTGATGTAGGATTTTATGGGGTATTATTAAAAAGATTTTTAAAAAGTTAGACAAACTAAAATAAATTTATCATAAAATATATATATATATATATATCTAATAAATAATATAATAAATAAATTTTTCGTATTAAGTTGATTAGTAATAATTTAAATATATCAGACGATTTTTTTTAGATATTTATACATCTATGTTGATGTAGGATTTTGTGGGAGCATTATTAAAAAAAAATGTTTTTTTTTAAATTAGACAAACTAAAATAAATTTATCGTAAAATAACAAAGATGTTTCTAGTATTTAAATACTCATTTGTCATACATGAAAAATATGTGCAAGTTTTCGAAAGTAGGAATTATTTCTTCGAATCCCATCGGTACTGGAAATGTTTGGAATGATTCGGAATTCACTTTAAACCATAGGTCCATATCTAATAAAACTGTAGAGCTTTAGGAGTAGGGCTGACAACCCTACACTCTAAAAAGAAAGCATCTCTTGTCTCTTTAAAACCGAACGACCACTTAAAAAGCACTGTTCTAAACATTTCCGAAATTTGTATAATTTGTTATAAATTTATTAAAATTAAGCAAGAACAAAAATTGTAAAAATAAATAAGTTTTTTTAAAATGACTTTTTTTTTTCGTTTTATTTGAACATTCAGCTGAAAATTTGGAGAGCGATGGATTTGCCTCACAATTGCTGCACGTGGTGAATCTTCAACCAAAAACCTAAAGACTATATGACTATATGACCATATGACTTAATGACTATATGACCATATGACTTAATGACTATATGACCATATGACTTAATGACTAAGACATAATGACTATACTCCAAAAGATTATTTGTATAAAAGTATTGAGATACTCTCCATTTAGTATCGATATTACAATAAACTTTTTGAAATGCATGCTTCTATATTAATTTATCAGGGAAAGATACACATTTGATAAATATTTATTTACTATTTTTATATTATTCAATCGAAATTTAAATGCGACTTCAAAGACAGATTTGTTTCACAAATTAAAAGTATGCTATAAAAAAAGTACACTCATAAAGAAAGAAATGAAACTTAAAAATAAATAAATAAAAAACACAGAATGATTTTGCATAGTTTTTACAAATTAGAATTGAGATCATCTCGTTAATATATTGGGGGGATATGCAATGAAAAAAAAAAAAAAGATTAGTATGTACTTTTAATTATATATAAATGATTTATTTATCTTAATAGATAAGGAATTCTTGTTATTGTTGTTAAAATTATCATCTTTCTTAAGAGAATACAGGAGTGTGCAGGCTGTGCAATCAGAGTGTAACTGGGTGGGGTTGGGTTGAGATACTTGAAACACAGGTTTGAGAACTCACAGCTTTATTTACAGACGCACAAACACCATACACAAACAATTAGCGACATACAATGCTTAACACATTTAAAGACAGTAATATAACTTCGTGGAAGGACTGCACTTCTAAGCCCAAAACCAGATATTTCAGATAAGCGCGGGATGTGCGAAATATACTTTCTCTCCGGGTGAGAGTCTTGTAGGCCAACTGATACATAGGATAGTGCTAAATATATTTCCTCTCAGGGTGAGAGACTACATACTAAGCGTTTCTCAGAGGGAACGCAGGTTGCACCATACTTTCTGTCGGGTGAGAGTTTCGAGGCCTACTGACCATTTCTCCTGAACGCCACAGAGGGCACTCTTGCCAGTGTGTAGGAGGAAGTACAGTTACAATATTAAAAAAAATCTAAACTTTATGAAGAATGAAATAACATGTTTTCACCAGTCGATCGTTGAGAAAAATTTTACATTATTTAATTATATAATTATTAGCTCGTGAAAGAAATTTAAATAAATGTTATATATAAAGAAGTTCGTGAAAGAAATTTTAATAGACCAATAAGAATAGTTGGAGAAAAAAAAAAAAAAAAAATTAACCAATAAGAAACGTTGAAGGTCATTCGAGACACGAAAATCCACTCCTCAAAATAACCCATAATTTTATGAGTAATAAATAATTATATTGATTTTGTATATCTTAATTCTTAACACAATTTGCTAAATTGAGAGTATATCCTATTATTAAATTGAAAAAGAAAAAGAATAGGAAATACATTTATTTACTTTCTTTTAGTATATAATTTATAAACAAAGTAATTGCATTGAATTTGTTATTATCTTCATTTTATTGTTCATTTTGTGTAAAGCCAAAATTATCGGCCTTTCAGCTATTGCCAAATAAAAAGAGAAGTCTTTGATGAAAACATGGGCATCATTTACGGAAAAGCTTCTCACAAAATATAGTTCCTAAAGTAACTCCATTTTATTCTACTCGAATGTTACTTAAATTTCTTCTAGTGCAAAATAGGAAATATCATTGAAAACAAGAAACATTTTGTTTCACAAGAAACATAATCATTTTCAAAGACGCTCTAGATTTTACAGCTTATTTGAAATCAGAGCGCCATCTGTTGATTGAAAATAATATTTCATGAAGTATATAAAATAAATATTCCAGGTTTTACAACTTATTTGAAAACCATGACGCCATCTATTAACTAAAAAGGTACTTATGTATTAACGGTACCTTGGCGACAGTTGCGCCAATAAAGAGCACACGCGCCAACTACAGCTACAGATTTGGCGCCAATCTACACTCAAAATTTTTGTTCCAAGTAATAAAATATATATGAAACACTTCATTTAAAATCAAAACGCTTTCAAAATATTTTTATTCCAAATAATAAAGATTGGCGACACTTAAAAATCGCCAAGTCTGTCGCCAAGGTACCGTTAATACGTAAGTACCGCTAAAAATAATATTTTATGAAAAAATTATGTTTTTTTTTTATTATTTATTAAACTCACTCGTAGCGTTTGTCATGTTGTGTTCAAAAGTATGAAATCGATATTTTTTATGAAATTCTATTGATCTCAAATTTTACATACGCATGTTTTTGGATGGCAATGAAATAATCATTTTACAAAAATGTAACACATTTTTCATTTTAGAATAATGTTGTTTTTTGATGAAATTTTTTTTTTCTTGCCAAAGGAGATGATTTTGTACAACTTGGTTTCAGCTTTTCTAAAATGTTTCAATTGCTTTTTTGAATTTGATTACAGTTAATCGAATAGCGTGGAATCATTTGTTCAGAATGAAATTTCATATTAAGTTTTTTTTTTCCCTTTACGCACAAATAAAAGAAAAATAAATGCACAGGAAAACTAACAATGTATTTTTCGATCATATAAAAATAAAAGAATTCAATATATTTCCTCCATATTGCATTTCTGACCTGAAATAGCAGATTTACATATTTTCTTTATAATGATTTGAACTGATGGGAAAATCGCAGAATAGCTGCAGTTGGAATATGGCGAGAAAAAATTCTTGTCGTCAAAGTGTAGCGAGTACAGTGCATGATTACCACATTTGGCAACTTATCTCACATTTGGTGACACAAAAAAAAAACCCCAAACCCCAACAGCCTCTATTTTGCGATTTGGCCGAAATGATATGCAATTACTTTATCCAGTATTTGTATCAAAATCATGATAATCTTCATCTTCATATATATATATATTTTTTTTTGAAAATCTTTCAACATTTGAGACAGAAGCAGATTTAAAAAGAATTGTTAAAGTACGTTCTTGTGAATAACCACCAGAAAATTCAGAATTATAAAATGTCAAACAGTGTTGAACTCATCCTCTTTCAAATACATGTAGAAAAATTACTTCGCATCTATACTTCGTAAAACCATTAAAAGGTGCTCTTAAAGTTCGTAAATACAATCGAATACTAAACATTAATAAGCAATTAAAAGATTTAACGAACCTAATTGTTTTCATTCGAAAACTTTCATGAGTAACATACCTAGTTTTTATAAATTCTAGTTATATTAAAAATGAATTTATTTTAAATAATTAAAACAAATTGTAAACAAAACAAAAAAAACTTTCAAGATAATTAATATCGAAGCAATAAACTTTAAAAATTTGGTTTAAGGACTCTTTTATTTAATAGTATGTGTACATGGCCCGTTTTTGCGAAAAATTTTCTGCTGTCATATATAAAAATTCAGTTTTCTTATTCACAAATTGATATTTTTCCATATATAAGAACAAAACTTCTCCAAAAAAATTTTTGTCGAAATTGTCTGTGTTAAATTTTTTTATTATTATAAAAAGTTATTCTGTTCAAATATTAACATAAAATGAAAATTTATAAAAAAAAAAAAATCAAAAAAAAAAAAAAAAAAAAATAATAATAATAGATAAATCGAAGATCTTAAAAATAGTTTTCTATTAATATATATAGGGTTTCCAATAAATAAAGTGAAACAAAGAAATTTATTTTAAATTTCAAAATACTTTTTGTTTTGAAAAATATTTAAATAAAAACAGGAATATTTTAACTTACATTTTGTAAACCCAGTGGAATCATTTTGAATTTCCAATGATAAAATATATATATATATATATATTTTTTAACTTTTTTAAATTCCTGTAGGCTTTTATTACAGTTAAAATTTACTGTAGCCATTCATACACTTAGAGGTTAAAAAAAAAAAAAAAAAGATAGAGAGAAGTCTGAATATTTTAAATAAAACTAATTCTGAAAATATAAATATTAATAAATCTTATAAAAAATGTCTCAATTATAAAGAATGTCATGAAATTAAAAAAAAACTCGATGTTGAAATCCAGTAATTTTGTAAATTTAATTATTAGGTATAAAATAATATTAATAATAATAATGAGACATACAACATACAATTAAAGCAACGTTTAACATTGATTTGGTGCTGCCATCTGTTACTATATATTGAAACTAAATTATTTTACAAGTAATTTAATACTATTAACAGTTATTTATCATTAACAACATTTTTTTAGAATATAAAGATTCAATTGGGAAAAATTAGAATTTTAAAATAAATTTTTACATGTTTTCAACGATTTCTTAGTTTTATTAATTTGAATTTTAATTACATAGTTATTTCAAACTTGAATAAGAAGTTATAATATTTCTAAAGGAATTCAATAAAATTATTTTTTAATAAATTATTTATGAAGCAATTTAATATTTATATTAAACAAAGTTTCTCATAAAATGAGCTTAGTAAATTTTTACTTTAAACACATCTCAAAATTTGATCATAGTTTTGTTAAAAGAAAAAGTTATTTATTAATTTAAAAAAAATATTTTTGGAAAATGAAAATCATAGTATGATTTTATATGACATGAATCATAGTTTTTACTGTTTTGTTAAATTTATTAATCACAAAAAATTTTAAAAACAAACAAACAAAACAGTCATTTGAGTTAGTACACGCTGTAGGAAAAATGCAAATAGGAAAGTTAACCACATTATTAATAGATGGCGGTACATTCGCTGTTGATTACTTTGTATTTAAAATAGTCGATAGTGGGTGTATTTCATAAAGGTTTTTTTTAAATGTAACATACAACAAATGGGTTAAAAAATAATACGTAATATTTAACTGGCCAAGAGATTTTAAAATTATTTAATGAGCATTACTAAAATTTAAAAAAAATAATAATAAATAAAATAAAAAATAAAATAAAAAAAAAAAAAATAAAAAATAAAATAAAATAAAAAAATAATAATAATAATAATAATAATAAATAAAGGTACTTACGTATTAACGATACCTTGGCGACAGTTGCGGCGATAAAGAGCACACGCGCCAACCGCAGCTACAGATTTGGTGGTTTTTATTATTCAGTTTTATATTAGGCTGTTAGATTGACGACACTTAAAAACCGCAAAGTCTGTCGCCAAGGTATCGTTAATACGTAAGTACCTAAATAAATAAATAAATAAAATTAAAAAAAAAATAATAAATAAAAATAATAAAAAAAAAATAATAAAAAAAAACAAGAACATTTTTACTTATCATGTGTGAACACTGGAGAACGGATGAATAAACTCAGGAATATGCCAATGTTTAATAATGCACGCGATATATAAAGCAATTGATTGGAACTCTACAACAATGGCCAAATTCAATAGCCACATGAATATAGCAATGTTGAATAGATCAATGAATTGTTCAAGAATCTCTAAAAGAATATACAAAAGTAAGATAAATGTCGTCTCAAATTAAGAATGAAGTATTCCAAATTCTACAAGAAACCTAATCACACACAATACCCTAAATAATATATCAAAGTTTGAAAATTCTAGGCATAAATGAAGAATGAAGCATTTCCAATTCTAACAAGAAACGTTATCGCATACCCAACGTTATCCCAAAAGAATATATCAAAGTTTGAATATTCTAGGCATAAATGAAGAATGAAGTATTCCAAATTTTACCAGATTCACTATTACATTCAATAGCCAAGAGAATATATCAAAGTTTGAAATTTCTAAGCATAAATGAAGAATGATGCATTCCAAATACAATAAGAAGCCCTATAGAGCTCAATAGGCATGAGAAAATGCCAAAAGAGATAAATATGAAACTTCAAGAAGAAGGAATTGATCAACGCACTACAAATACTTATAGCCATTGGATATAAAAATGTTTAAAATCCCAAGCCAAAACGGTAAAAGTGCTTCACAACCATACTACAAAACACTTCAAGCAAAAGCCAAATTCTCCAGAAAATTCATGAGGATTAACGTTATAAATCATTTCAAGAGTTAAGGGGCCCAAACTACCATTTTTCTGCCAAAATTTGCAAATTTTTAATATCACTTTATTTTCTTGCCGCACTTTTTGGATTGCGCCACGAACCACTAACCATGACAGCATCATGTTCACACATGTTAAAAAAAAACAAGAACATTTTTATTTTGTTATTGATAGCAAAATAAAATGAATTTGTATGTATTTTAAATATGATTTGTAACTCAAAAGTTAAAATTTTTTTTTTTTTTTTTTTTTTTTTTTTTTTTTTGCTTAGCTGATGAAATAAAAAAAACTAAAAAGATTTTTTTTAAATTTTTATCTAGATTATTAAAAAAAGCTATATGAAGAATAATTTTTTTACAATGGAAATGCTCTGGTAAATATCTAACCCAGTTCACATTCACCAATGGCAATAGCATTCGAATATTTTAACATTCAGAACATTTTCTACAACAAACATTTTCTGCTAAAATTTTACGCTCGAAACAAAATTTGGTTAACAAACGCCAATGGCACGTGGTAATAGCAATTGTAGAAATCAATCGTTAACATAGTTACATAATACGAAAATATACATAAATCTATAAATAATCTATAAAATAATATAAATATATATAATAATCCTCAACGAGAACTAAATTCTTGATACAATAACCATCAAAGAATCAATGAGAAATATGGTTTTCCATTTTGAATGATAATTTAACCATAAAATATATTTATATATATATGCAAATGAATTAATTTTTCTACATTTTCATATAGTTGAGATTTCAATATAGAAATAAAGGGCATTCTAAGCAATATCAAGACTATTTCCTCTAAAGTCTAAGAGATGGGTTTAATTTCAATTGTTCCTCATTGAAAAATGGTTCAAGGTTTCCGTTGCGACAGGAGCTCCCATAATACTCGGTGTGTAATAGCGAACAATGAAATGATTATACGAAATAGCACTTTGTTTTTATCCTTACATTATCTGCTTCCTGAAATATATTTTATGCGACTGATTCTATTTTAAGGAAATTTACTTGTGGGAATATAATAATTTTGCCATTAGCGTAATTTTCGTTAGTTTCATTTTTCATTTATGAAATAGGATGACTATCTGTTTTAAATGTAAAATTGCTTATGATATTATATTTGAGATAGCTATGTAGTAAAAAAGTATCACTTGATAATTTTTTTACCACGCACAAAATCTTTGCTCAAGCCATATTGAACTATCCAATAGGATTACTAATCATCTATGGTTCAGAATTCATGATGTTGCTTCTAATTTTTCATGAGTTGATGATATTATATCTGAGGTAGCTATATGATAAAAAAATATCTCGTGGTAATTTTTTTTTATCACATACAAAATCTTTGCTCAAGCAAACCTCACCCACCAGTAGGATCACTAATTATCTATCGTTTCGTAATTTATGATGTTGCTTCTACTTTTTCACATGATGATGATATATCAGAGATAGCTATGTGGTAAAAACGCATCACGTGGTAATTTTTTTTACCACATACAAAATCATTGCTGAAGCAAATCTGACCCTCCAATATGATAATTAATCATCTATCGTTTCATAATTCATGGTATAGCTTCTACTTTTTCATGTGATGATATTATATCTGAGATAGCTATGTGGTAAAAAAAGTTTCAGGTAGTAATTTTTTATTACCACATACAAAATCTTTATACAATCTGACTATAAGCAAATTTGACTATACAATAGGATCGCTAATCATCTATAGTTTCATAATTTATGATGTTATTTCTCCTTTTTCACGTTATATCTGAGATATCTATATGGTAAAAAGGTATCACATGGTAATTTTTTTTTTACCACATAACAAAATCGTTGCTCAAGCAAACCTGACTATCCAATACGATCACTAATCATCTACCGTTTTATAATTCCTTATGTTGCTTCTGATTTTTCACATGATGACGATATTATATCTAAGATGGACTGCCTAGATCTATAGGGGGACTGAGTTGGACTGTGGACTCTCTGTAGATCTGTCTGATATTATATATACGGTTAAAAAATACCACGTGATAAATTTTTTTTACCACATGCAAATTCTTTGCTCAAGTAAATCTGACCTTCCAATAGGATCACTAATCATCTTTCTTACTTCCTTATGTTGCTTCTGATTTTTCACATGATGATGATGATATTATATCTGAGATAGCTATGTGGTAAAAAGGTCTCACATGGTAATTGTTTTTTTACCACATAACAAAATCGTTGCTCAAGCAAACCTGACTATCCAATACGACCACTAATCATCTATCGTTTCATAATTCATGATGTTGCTTCTCCTTTTTCAAGTGGATGAAAGACAAGTGAGATTTTCAGTTCGTGCAGATGTCATTTTGAATCCCATGTTATAGAATCGCATTTATGTAACATTAACGAGCTTGCGTTGATCCCAATATTCAATAATAATAATAAAAAGTCGCTAAAATCGTTAAATAAAGATTACAACATGAGAAGACCTGTAAAATTATATTATCACTAGCAGAACTTGGCATACGTTGTCCTACCAAAAAAAAATGTATTGTAGAAAATTACATATAGCGAATATATTTTCCATCCTCCAATATAAGTGCGTACTAATTTTCATGGGCATCATTTGAACGGTATATAAGATGAAATGCTGCAGCACCATCTGGTGGCAAGTAACAATAAAATGGATGCCAATTCTCATAGGGATTGGTCGAACAGTGTAGAAGTTGATATACTGCAGCACCATCTGTTAGCGATTTATAACACAGGGGTTGCATAAAAACAATCTCCATGTTTTCTCAGATAAAAAATTTCATCAAAATCGGTCAAACCGCTGAGGAGGAGTTAAGTAACAAACACACGTACAAAAGAATTATATCGAGTTCAGCGCCACCTACTGAGTCCAATTTCCCATACTCACACATTATTACCCATTTTCATAGCGATTGGTTGAACGGTATAGAAGTTGATAAACTGCAGCACCATCTGGTGGTGACTTACAACGAAGGGAATAGAATAAAAACATTCTCCATGTTTTGTCAAACGCACACAAAAAATTTCAGTTCGGCTTCGATTGCGGGGTTTTGGAACAGGCTCTCCTAATTCAGAAATCCAACGCACTATATGCCAAGTCATCTTGGCCCTAAAATATTTAATCTGGGCGTATTTTTCTCTCATATATGTAGCCTTAGCCGCTTGGAAAAAGACGCATCCCAGCCGAAACCCCAATTTATGTAGATTTACACCGGTTTCAACTGATGCATCCCGGCCGAACCTATAGTTTTGTTAAGACTTCACTACCAGTCTAACAGTGGCTGTACTTTTGCAGTGGGTGTCTATGGGTGTATTTCCAAACACATCAACGAGACGTTGGTTTTCTCTCAACAACACATATTTAATGAATATATGTACATCAATATTTACATTAACAATTAATCATTCACAACCATTTTCTACCGCCGCTTGACGCAGCGCGTTGCAGTTTCGCCATCTCCCAGCGTTCCTCTCTCGCGCACAACTACGGGGTTTTTCCCTTCTTCCAGGGCCAGAGTTCAAGGTCCAATACTGCCACTACATGGCAAAAGGTTGGTGTGAAAGGCACATAGTCCGTGATGTGTTTCCATCTGGTGCTTAGTAGGCAAACAAATCCTACATATATTATGTTATAATCAACCTTGCTTTAGCGAAGTGATGCACCAGTTTTTGTTTTTGTTTTCAAAACTATAAAAATCGTTTTTGTACCAGTACCAGTTTTTGTTTTTCATAACTATACAAATCGTATCTATTAAAACCTTATCAATTTCATTGATAAGGTTTTCATGATTTGTCCTTTCATAAATATATATTGAAGAATATAAGCTTAAAATATCGTGGATTTCAAAATTACTAATAATTACACCGTCGTTAAGTAAGAATTTCCGATTTTAAATTTAAAAATATTAATTCCTATCACTTTCACAAACGAGTATTTAAGCGGAAAAAGCATGCTATTTATAATATTTTGCAAGTCGAAGAACTTCTTCAATATAAATCAGCTGAAAAATTAAAAAGAATTGTCGGAATCGATAATTTTTTTAATTAAACATACAATTGTATAATTGTAGTAAATTAAATGTTTATTATTGTTCATTTCAATTCTCATAGTAGTTAATTCGTATTTATGATTTTTTTTTCCAGTGGAAAAATAACGAATCGAAACATAATTTCGAATCTAAAAAACTTTATTGTTTATGTAACTCTAACTTACACTTCTGAACTTCTATCTTATTGAATGACTAAAAAAGTTTGATTTGATTGTCACTCTACGATAATTTTGCGCACACTTTGGGCGAATTAGATAAAGACATACAGTTTAACGTGGATACGAACCACTAACAAACATCCATGCCACGGCCAGGATTTGAACCTGAAGTCTGTGGTACCAAAGGTCAGAGTTCTAGCCAATTGGGCATCATGCCGCGAAAAAGGTTTGTAGAGTAAAATAATTATTCTTTGTTATAACAGTATCAGAGCATTATCGAAAACTGGTTGGCTGTTAATGGATCTCTACCCATGGTGTACTTGGCTATTAATGGATCTTACCAAGAGTATAAGTAGGTATTAGAGATCTGTAATCGTAGTGTATTTAACTGCTAATGGATACCTTAATAACCAAGAATAAACTTGGTGTAAAGGATCTGTTACCATGATGTATTGGATTAACGATGGATAGCCATGGTGTACTTCGCTATTAATGGATCTTACCAAGAGTATAAGTAGGTATTAGAGATCTGTAATCGTAGTGTATTTAACTGCTAATGGATACCTTAATAACCAAGAATAAACTTGGTGTAAAGGATCTGTTACCATGATGTATTGGATTAACGATGGATAGCCATGGTGTACTTCGCTATTAATGGATCTTACCAAGAGTATAAGTAGGTATTAGAGATCTGTAATCGTAGTGTATTTAACTGCTAATGGATAATAAACTTGGTGTAAAGGATCTGTTACCATGATGGATAGCCATGGTGTAAATGGATCTTACCAAGAGTATAAGTAGGTATTAGAGATCTGTAATAGTGTATTTAACGAATGGATATTAATAACCAAGATAAACTTGTGTAAAGGATCTTTACCATGATGTATTGATTAACGATGGATAGCCATGGTGTACTTCTGCTATTAATGGATCTTACCAAGAAAGAGTATAAGTAGGTATTAGAGATCTGTAATCGTAGTGTATTTAACTGCTATACCTTAACCAAGAATAAACTTGGTGTAAAGGATCTGTACCATGTGTATTGGATTAACGATGGACTAATAAACTTGGTGTAAAGGATCTGTTACCATGATGTATTGGATTAACGATGGATAGCCATGGTGTACTTCGCTATTAATGGATCTTACCAAGAGTATAAATTATTAGAGATCTGTAATCGTAGTGTATTTAACTGCTAATGGATACCTTAATAACCAAGAATAAACTTGGTGTAAAGGATCTGTTACCATGATGTATTGGATTAACGATGGATAGCCATGGTGTACTTCGCTATTAATGGATATTACCAAGGATATAAACTATTAATGCATCTTACCAAGGATATAAGCGATTCATGGATCTTACCAAGAGTATGCATAGATAAAAGGGATCTGTACCCATATGTATTTAACTACTAATGTATACCCAGATAACCAAATATGTCAAAGGTAAACTTGGGTGTAAGGGATCTGTACCCATAGTATATTTGGCTATTATTGGATCTTACCAAGGGTATGTTGTTGCTGTTGTTTCTTATCCCACTTGGCTGGCCAAGCCCACGAAACCATACGTACTCATGATTGAAGGGGAAGGAAGCAGCTTCTGTTGTGAGGGAGCACTCGTAGGTAGAAGTCTGACTTTGGCTCCATGACGCTCTTACAGTCATGAGAGACCGGGACCTACGGCTTAAAGTGGATCCCGAACCACTGCAAACATCCATGGCACCGCCGGGATTCGAACCCGAAACCTGTGGCACCGAGCGCCAGAGAGCTAGATACTCGGCCATTCAGGTCCCAAATTTGCCAACGGCACGCGGTGTTCCCAGGTGGTCACCCACCCAAGTACTGACCGCGCCCAATGATGCTTGACTTCGGTGATCTAACGAGAACCGGTATATTCAGCATGGTATGACCGTTGGCACACCAAGGGTATACTTGGCTATTAATAGATCTTACCAAGGATATATTTGGCTATTAATGGACCTCACCAAGAATATACATAGCTATTCAAGATCTGTACCCGTAGTGTATTTAACTACTAATGGATACCCTGATAACCAAGAGTAACCTTGGTGTACAGGATTAACGACGGATCTGTACCTATGGTATACATGGCTATTAATAGATCTTACAAAAGAGTCTATTAAAGGATCTTACCAAGTGTATACGTAGTTATTAGGGACGATGTTCTTATTGAACATTATATTCTCTACCCATGGTATACTTGATCAATATTAGATTTTTACCAATGGTACATTTGAGTATTAATGGCTTTCTACCCATGATGTACTTTGTTTTTAATGGATTTATACATTTAATTTAATTTGTACATTTTAATTTTAATGGTTAAGGAGGTAAAGTTAAGTTTACAATACAAAAAAGTAAAATCTTTGAAATCATTTTTAAAATAATTTTAAAAAAATCTTTTAAATTATTAAAAATAATTTTTATTACTAGAGTAATTTTTAAAATAAAGATTATTTATATTTAATTATATACATCATGAACTTGTTCAAGTGTCTTTATAATAATAAACAAAGGAGAAATTAAAAAAAAAGTGAAACTAAAGCTTCCTCATTCTAAACGTGAAACTGTTTGATTGAGTAAGACTACCTTATAAGTATACCGAAACATTTATTTATGAATCAAAGATTAAATGCAACTTTTCTGAGTGCGTCTCTCTCTTTTTTTAAAATTATTGAAGGAAGGAAGTGTTAATAGATTACGTTAAGGGATGTCCTTGTTCGTTCTTACATCTTCGAACAGTCGCGAGTTGACTTCTTCATGAACGATTCCGTCTCCATGTAACATAATTGCTCGCCATAAATTTCAAATCTCAACTATTTACTGTACTCATAGTGTATTTAACTATTAATGGATACCCTGTTAACCAAGTATACCAAGTGTAAACTTGGATGTAAAGGATCACTATCCATGATGTAGTTGGTTAACGATGGATATGTACAGATGGTGTTCTTGGCTATTAATGAATCTTGCCAAGGGTATATTTGGCTGTTAAAGGATCTTATCAAGAGTATGCTTGGCTATTAATAGATCTTACCAAGGATATACTTAATTTTTATTGGAATACAAAAAGTATACGTAGCTGTTGGGGATCTACACCCATAGTGTATTTAACTACTAATGGATACCCTGATAATCAAGTGTACCAAGTGTAAAATTGGGTATAAAAGATATCTACCCATGGTGTACTTGGCTATTAATGTATCTGTACCCATGATGTACTTGACTATTAATGTATCTGTACCCATGATGTACTTGGCTATTAATGTATCTGTACCCATGATGTACTTGGCTGTTAATGGATCTTACAAATGATAAATTTAACTTTTACTGGATATTACCAAGAGTATACGTAGCTTTTAGGGATCTAACTTCATAGTGTATTTAACTACTAATGGATACCCTGATAATCAAGTATACCAAGGGTTAACTTGGGTATAAGATGTATATACGCACGGAGTACTTGGCTTTTAATGTATCTATGCCGATTGTGTGCTTGGCTATTAATTGATCTCAACAAGGGTATACTTGGCTATTATGGATGGATCTTACCAAGTGTATACTTAGCTATTCGGAATCTGTACCCATAGTGTATTTAACTACTAATTTATATTCTGATAACTAAGTATACGAAGGGTAAAATTGAGTTTACGGGACCTGTGATGGATTAACGATGTTAACGGATCTGCGGGATTAACGATGGATCTGCATCCATGGTGTACTTGGTTATTAATGTATCTGTATCCATGGTGTATTTGGATCCTACCTAGGGTATACTTGACTATTTAGGGATCTTATCAAGAGTATACATAACTATTAAGGGTCTGTACCCATAATGTATTTAACTATTAATGGATATCCTGATAACCAAGAATACAAAGGGTAAACTTGGGTGTAAGGGATCTCAGCCTATTTTTATTAATGGATTTGTACCCACACTGTATTAGTTTATTAATGGATCTATACTCATGGCGTGTTTGGCTATTAATGGATCTAATCAAGGGTATACGTAGCTATTTGGATACTATAACCATGATGCACTTGATCAACATTAAATCTCTGCCCACGGTGTACATAATCAACATTAGAACTGTACCCATGGTGTATTCGACTATTAAGGGATTTCTTCCCAGTGTACTTTGCTGTTAATGGATTTATACATTCTCCTAATTTTAGCAGTTAATGAAGTAAAATTAAGTTTATAAAATAAAAAAGTAAAATCCTTTACAATAATTTTTAAAAAATCTTTGAATTTATTAAAAAAATTTTTTTTACCGAAATATTTTTTAAAATACAGATTATATCATACATCATAAACTTGTCCAAGTATCTCGATAACTGCCGAGGAGATATCTGCTGGACTATCCGAACTTGGACTTAATATTGAACAAGTGCGCCAACTTACCAACCTCAAGACCAAGGCACTAATTCCCGTGTGGCAGTTGGTGTATAAAAAGTGTCCTGAAAATTCAAAAATTTTTCAAGTTGATAGATTGCTCCACCTCTCGGTGCGCGTGGAAAAATTCAATAGGAAGCCGGGTGCTTCCCAATGTTTTGCGTGCAATCTTTTCCATCATTCGGCAAAGAACTGCCATTACAAGAAACGTTGTCTGAAATGTGGTGGCGAGCACTACCTGAAGGATTGCACAATTCAGGACAGGATTGAAAATCCTACCTGCATTAACTGCCACCAGATGGGGCACCTTGCCGCATGGCGCGGTTGCCCGAAATTCCCGAAGCCACGCCTTCCACCCAATCGCAACGTCGAGCCGCCGAAGACAACTTTCAACAGTCGACCAGTCACGCCTGGTGTCTCCTACGCAAGTTTCTTGCGTGGGCCGCCGCCAGCTACTCCATCAGTGATTCCCGATCGCCAAAACATCTGGCAAGATTTTGATCATGATACGGCTGCCAAAACAGTGTATATCCTACAGGAAGTTTCCAGCATTTTCAACATAAAACAATTAAAAAATGCTAATTCACCTTTTGAAAAATTACAAATCATCGCTAAATGTTTTAAATTAAATATTTAATTGCTTTTCCAAATTTTAATTGTACCATGCTTTCTTCAGTTTTTCCGTTTCTTTTTTCACAAATGTCTAATGTTTCTTTTTATTTTTTTGCCGTGTGGACATGACCAATGCTCACTGCCTTCTTTTTTATAGTAATGTACTGTTTTTCCAATGTCTTTTACTGTAACAGATTAGGAGTTTTTCAGGCCCTACATGGCCATGGTACTCCGTGAACCAGAATGATGATGAATGATGATGAGTATCTCGATAGCAATAAAGAAAGAACAAATTAAAAAAAAGTGAAACTAAACTTCCTTATGCTAAGCGTGAAGCTTTTTGAATGAGTAAAAATATTCCGAAACATTTATTTATAAATCAAAGATTAAAATGCAACTGTTCTCTCTTTCTTTCTTTAAAATTATTGAGGGAAGGAAGTGTTAATAGATTACGCTATGTCCTTGTCCGTTTTCCACTGCAGCGTGTAATGAACGCACTTTTATCGGATGGCAGTTACAAACCTGACAAATTTTGCATCACCATTAGCGCAACCCCTTCGATTAGTCGCGCGTTGACTTCTTCACGAACGATTCCGTCTCCGAGTAGCGTAATTGCCGGCCATAAATTTCCAGCAAACAAAAGCATGGCCGATTTCCAAATAAAACCAAACATTCTCAACTCAACAGAGCAACATACATCAACTTCCCGGTGAGTTGCATAAGACAAGCGATCACTTTCCTCTCCGAGTTGAGGAGACAAATAAATAAATAAATAAATATGCAAATGGCGGATGGCAATGCGGACAGTCGTTTTGAAATAGCCAATCGCGTTCATTGGAGTCGCTCGTGACATAAGGCGATTGGAAGAATATGTGTCAATGCCAGATGCGGACGAAATTTGATCTTTTGTTCCTTATTACTCATCCAGACTTTTCTTTTGAGAAAAAGGAAAAAAAATAAAAGAATAAATAAATAAAAAAAAAAAAAGAAACAAAGAAAGAAAAGAACGTCTTCACGCTTTTTTGAAAGTGGCACAAGGATAAAGATGAATAAAACTGTGGAGAGTGAAATTGATTTACGTGAAAATTTTGTGGACTTGCGCCGTTAAATATAGACGTGGCCGTCATACTGGGGAATAAAGGACCAATTTTGGTGATAAATATGTCAGGAAATTATGTCCAAAATGTCCTACATATGGAAGTTTCTTCAACACCAACAATATAAAAGTAAAAAGGGGAGTAATGTTTCGAAATATTATACTCACGTGCGGGACTTTGGATTTGGGAAATAAGTATCGCTCGTTGTTTGAGAGATCTTATTCAAAACAAAAGCAGATTCTTCAGAAAAAATGTGATTTTTATGTCCATTTCTTCAGGTTCAAAAAGAGGTTAACTCAATATCATCTTTTGAAAACTTTTCTTGAATTTCAATAAGTGCTATCTTCATTTCGAAAAACATGAATTTCTCAATTTGCCATGTTCTATTTTTTTAAAATAAAATAATTTTGATAGAAGTGTGGAAAATTAGCCATTGTTGGTGACATACGCCATTGAATATAAGAATTTAAATGATATGCTACGATGATAGATGGATATCGTTTTACATATCATTAGGAAAAGAGTTGTCCGTTATATGTATGAACTGTGATTTCTTTTATTATAATTCGACGCATGTGTCCCAATACACGGTCTTAATCATGTACATAAACCAAAGAAATGTAAACAATTTTTCATCAAATACGCAATAATACAAAAAATTTTGAAGATTATTTTACAAAGCATTTCTACATAAATATCGCCTTTCAAAAATACATTTTCAAGAAAAAGTATATTAATAATGTAGAGAATGATCTTAATCATATACATAAACCAAAGAAATGCAAATAATTTTCATCAAATTTACAATAAAAAAAATTTTTTTGACGATAATTTTACAAAGTATTTCTATATTGGAAATCTAATATAAACCTCGCCTATCAAAAATAAATTTCTCCTCCCCCAAACAAAAGTTCAGAATATAGAGTGTGATCTTAATCATATAAACCAAAGAAATGTAAACAATTTTTCGTCAAATATGCTATTATAAAAAATTTTTGAAGATTATTTTACAAAGCATTTCTATATTGGAAATCTAATATAAACATCGCCTTCCAAAAATAAATTTTCAAAAAAGGGATGTTCAGAATGTAAAATATTTAATTTTTTATTAGTATTTCTGCGTAGAATATTGTTGGTTGCATGTTCATTATATGGTAAAAAAGTGTAGCATTAGGATGTTTTTTAAATAGAATTTTGAAGTACTATTCAGTATTAACTAGTAAAAATTTAAAGGGATATATGTTTCTCCTTAAAAATTATAAACCTCTGATATTTTTTCCTAAATAATAAATTATAAACCTATGATATTTTCCCCCTATTTAATAAACTATAAACCTATGATATTTCCCCCCTACATAATCTATAAGCCTATAATATTAATTCCTTACAAATTCCTAGAAGAAATAAGATGAAATTAGGCAATTTGGAATTACCTAGCAACTCTATGTCACATAGCAATGCTATTTCATGTAATAAACTATAAACCTATGATATTTTTCTCTACGTAATAAACTATGAATATTTCTTTTTCCCTAGAATATTTTTTTATACATGGTAAAACTATAAAACTATGATATTTTTTAAATTTTCCTACGTAATTCCCTAATTAACTATAAATCTATGATATTTTTTCCCTACATAATAAACTATAAATCTATGATATTTTTTCCCTACATAATAAACTATAAACCTATGATATTTTTCCATACGTAATAAACTATAAATCTATGATATTTTTTCCCTACATAATAAACTATAAACCTATGATATTTTTTACCCTAATAATAAACTATAAACCTATGATATTTTTCCTACGTAATAAACTATAAATCTATGATATTTTTCCCTACATAATAAACTATAAATTTGATATTTTTCCCTACGTAATAAACTATAAAATAAACTATAAACCTATGATATTTTTCCCTACGTAATAAACTATAAACCTATGATATTTTTCCTACAATAAACTATAATAAACTAAACTAAAACTATGATATTTTCCCTACGTAATAAACTATAAATCTATTTTTTTCCTACGTAATAAACTATAAATCTATAAATAAACTATAAACCTATGATATTTTTTTCCCTACATAATTTTTCCCTACATAAACTATAAATCTATGATATTTTTTTCCCTACGTAATAAACTATAAATCTATGATATTTTTTCCCTACGTAATAAACTATAAATCTATGATATTTTTTCCCTACGTAATAAACTATAAATCTATGATATTTTTCCCTACGTAATAAACTATAAACCTATGATATTTTTCCATACGTAATAAACTATAAATCTATGATATTTTTCACTACGTAATAAACTATAAACCTATGATATTTTTCCTACGTAATAAACTATAAATCTATGATATTTTTCCCTACATAATAAACTATAAACCTATGATATTTTTCCCTACGTAATAAACTATAAATCTATGATATTTTTCCCTACATAATAAACTATAAACCTATGATATTTTTTCATACGTAATAAACTATAAATCTAATGATATTTTTCCCTACATAATAAACTATAAACCTATGATATTTTTCCCTACGTAATAAACTATAAATCTATGATATTTTTTCCCTACGTAATAAACTATAAACCTATGATATTTTTCCCTACGTAATAAACTATAAATCTATGATATTTTTCCCTACATAATAAACTATAAACTATGATATTTTTCCCTACGTAATAAAGTATAAATCTATGATATTTTTCCCTACATAATAAACTATAAAAACTATAAACCTATGATATTTTTCCCTACGTAATAAACTAAAATCTATAATTTTTTCCCTACGTAATAAACTATAAACCTATGATATTTTTCCATACGTAATGAACTATAAATCTATGATATTTTTCCTACGTAATAAACTAAAACTATAAACTATGATATTTTTTCCCTACGTAATAAACTATAAACCTATGATATTTTCCCTACGTAATAAACTATAAATCTATGATATTTTTCCCTACGTAATAAACTATAAATCTATGATATTTTTTCCCTACATAATAAACTATAAACCTATGATATTTTTCCCTACATAATAAACTATAAATCTATGATATTTTTTCCCTACATAATAAACTATAAATCTATGATATTTTTACGTAATAAACTATAAATCTACGTAATAAACTATAAACCTATGATATTTTTCCCTACGTAATAAACTATAAATCTATGATATTTTTTCCCTACATAATAAACTATAAACCTATGATATTTTTCCCTACATAATAAACTATAAATCTATGATATTTTTTCCCTACATAATAAACTATAAATCTATGATATTTTTTCCTACGTAATAAACTATAAACCTATGATATTTTTCCCTACGTAATAAACTATAAATCTATGATATTTTTCCCTACATAATAAACTATAAACCTATGATATTTTTCCATACGTAATAAACTATAAATCTATGATATTTTTCCCTACATAATAAACTATAAACCTATGATATTTTTTTCCAACGTAATAAACTATAAATCTATGATATTTTTCCCTACATAATAAACTATAAATCTATGATATTTTTCCCTACATAATAATAAAACTATAAATCTATAAACCTATGATTTTTCCCTACGTAATAAACTATAAACCTATGATATTTTTCCCTACGTAATAAACTATAAATCTATGATATTTTTTCCCTACGTAATAAACTATAAATCTATGATATTTTTCCCTACGTAATAAACTAATAAATTTTTTCCCTACATAATAAACTATAAACCTATGATATTTTTCCCTACGTAATAAACTATAAATCTATGATATTTTTTACCTACATAATAAACTATAAACCTATGATATTTTTTCCTACGTAATAAACTATAAATCTATGATATTTTTCCCTACATAATAAACTATAAACCTATGATATTTTTCCTACATAATAAACTATAAATCTATGATATTTTTACGTAATAAACCCTATGATATTTTTCACATAATAAACTATAAACCTATGATATTTTTCCCTACGTAAATAAACTATAAATCTATGATATTTTTTCCCTACATAATAAACTATAAATCTATGATATTTTTATGATATTTTTTCACTACGTAATAAACTATAAACCTATGATATTTTTCCCTACGTAATAAACTATAAATCTATGATATTTTTTTCCCTACATAATAAACTATAAACCTATGATATTTTTCCCTACGTAATAAACTATAAATCTATGATATTTTTCCCTACATAATAAACTATAAACCTATGATATTTTTCCATACGTAATGAACTATAAATCTATGATATTTTTCACTACGTAATAAACTATAAATCTATGATATTTTTTCTTTACATAATAAACTATAAACCTATGATATTTTTTCCTTATATAATAAACTATAAACTTTTGATATTAATTCCTTACATAATAAACTATAAACTTATGATATTAATTCCTTACAAATTCCTAGGAGGAATAAGATGTAATTAGACGATTGGGAATCACATAGAAATTCTATGTCACATAGCAACGCTATATCACAATCAATAACAAAACACTAAACCATAAAAGTTGCGGCAAAGGGGAAAAAGGGGGGAATGATTACTTGAGTGGAACATTTAAAAGCACAAAATAGTGACATATACAATTCAATTTCGTGTTTTCATGTTCTTAGTATTATTTTTTGTTTTTTTATTTTATTACTTATTGTAGCCTGCCATTGGAAATAAAAAACAATTCAATGTACTGATCTCTGGTCTGAAAGCATTATCAATGGACGCTAGATAATGAATTTAGTAGAATGGACATCTTCACACTATGATTTTTTTCGTCTTTTTTTTATGAGTGTAAATAAGTTTTTTTATGGGTGTAAGTGTGTATGTTTTTTAATTGGTTGTATAATGGGTTTTTATGGTTTAGCCCAAATCCGGAACGCCAGTGTCATCCATCCGGCCAGCGATAGCAAATAGCTTATTGTTGCTGTAATAAGTTGGATAAAAAAACACAGAATGATAATAACTCGGTTTTATTGACTTGCTAGGTAAAGCTTAATGACAAGCATAATACGCAAGAAATTTAACTTAGCGTAACTTAAGTAATTATAAATTAGTGAACATCCCGCGGTTACCCTCGGTAGTTATACCTACCTATTTTCGCTTTTAACCACTAATGAACTAACCACACCACATTACCACATTAACAGATGCCGTCCCGTCGTAATTCAACCAGTGAATTTAGCAAGTGTATGCTCGCTCAGAGCGCGTACTCGGCGACTAGTCTAGAAATTATAGATAATGGCAGAAAAATTAAAACGGTTTTGGCCCTTGGTACTTACTGGAGTAAACAGTATGGCCCTCAGGCTGGAAAGTTTGGAGAACCCTGGTTTAGCCCATTAGATTCATTATTCATAACAGACTGAATATATCGTTTCCACAAATTTGATGTACAACATTTTAAGAAACTAATCCTCTAAATATGAACGTGATTCATGTATGTTATCATGGAAATAAACTTCTTTGAAAAGTCAAGTTAGAAGTAATTTTTTACAGTAAATAAATTATGTTTTTGATATGAAAAGCATTAAATTAACAATATTAAATAAATAAATATAAGTAATAGATAAATGAGTAGTTATTAATAATTACAAAATATAATTAAGAGTCATAGAGTCATGTTAAACAAAGAGAAGTCGAAAACCCTAAGTCCTGCAGGGAAACAAATTTCCAGTGGAGAAAACTTATCGTCTGTTTGGCGACAAAAGAAAATCGCCAAATTCTTTTATCATTTAAACTGTGATTTGGATCTTAATTTAAATAAAAATTCTTGATATATTTACTTCTAGACAAAAATGTTGTAATGACATAATTAGGCTATCTTATTTATTTAAACATGTACACTATTTAAAAAATGATTTATTCTTTGCCATATATTTAATAAGGGCAACGGGCGTACCGGTTACGGAGTTCCTGTGTGGTTTTAAGAACCACGAAAAACCTCCTTATCTTAAAGTTAGTTAAAATATTTGTACTATTGAAGTTGCTTAAATTGTAGATATATTTAATAAAATACAGTTTTTGATGCATTTTTTTTCGTATCAAATAATATAATATTATCTATTTTAAAACTATAGAAACAATTCAATTTTCAACACTTTCGGATTGCAATTGAAAATATACTTTTATATTAGAATAAAATTTCATTACATAAATTAAAGAAACTTTGTCTAGCACAAGTTCTTGTTCTTCTACTTCATTGGCACAACAGTCCCATGGTGAACCAAGCCCGTCTGTTTACTGTCAGATTTAGAGACAGAAGATGTTTTTTTTTTAAATTTTTTTTTGCTGGGTAGGGTTGTTAGCCCAACGTTTACAGTCATATTAGACCGGGACCTAAAGTGGATTCCGAACCTCTACAAACATTCATGGCACCACCGGGACTCGAACCCAAAACTGTAGCACCAAGCGCCAGAGACATTTCTTGTTATTTTTCTCAATTTTCTTACTTATCGCCTGTTACCGTCTTTTACAGAATGTAAAATTTTAATAGTATTATACCTTATATACATATATATAAAGCAAGAGAACATAATCGTAAGATGACAATTCGTTGAAGTGATTGTGAATTATATATATATTAAAGGAAAGTTTATCCTCTTGAATAAGTTTCTAATGCAAGGTTTAGTACATGCTTAAACATATAGATGGCAGCACTAAAAATGAGTATTGCAGGATGTTGCAAACAACTAAATTTGTCAGTCACTTGCTATACTCAGCTTCAATTATTGCTAAGCAATAGACTAAAATTGCATTTGTAGACTAAATTGTAAATAAATTAAAGTCTCAAAATAAAAATTTGTTGGAATGATATAAAAAAACCCCCAAAAAACATGAGAATATCGTAGAATATTGACTATTAAAGAGTACATTTAAAGAAAAAATTACAATCAGATTATTTCTAATTTAAATTTATGTCAATTATTTAAAATTAGACTTATTATTCACTAAAATTTATCAATATTACTCAGAGAATTTGAAATCTTTTTTCTGAAACTGAAAATCCAATGAAACATTGTAGTGTATTTTAATTATTTAAAGACATTATGTCTGGAAATGCCTGGCTGTTTTCTGGGTATCACCAGCACGATATGTTAATGCGGATCAGATATTCTGGAAAACTCAAGAAGGTATGTATTGAGAATGTATTGTAGAAGATCTTTCATGGTAGACTATACATTTCAAAATTTGGATGGTATTCCTGAAAATTCTTTAAAAAGGTATTAGGAATGTAGTGAAGTAGACTTTTCATGGCTTGAAATGCTGAAAGCAAAATCTGATACAAAATCTGAAATACTAGCGGCAAATCAATCAAATATCAGTAATTGGAAAATAAATCATTTTTAAGTTTAGAAAGTAATTTAAATAAAGAGGCCTGATGGTGGAGTGACTGGCACTCTGGTTTCGGATTCGAATCCCGGGTGCCAAATACTTGTGCTTCGAAATCCACTTTAAACCGACTAATATTACTGTTGGGCGTAGGGCTGACAACCCTACCGCCTAAAAAAGAAAACATTTCCTGTCTCAGAATCTGCAAATAGGCACACGGCCATTGCCCATAATGGCGCTGTTTTGCCAATGAAAAAGAAATTAAATAAACTGTAATTTGCTAGTAAAAAACGTTTTTCGTTGTTTTAAAACAATTTTTATAACAATATTCTATTTCATGGCTATTTTATAGGAATATTCTACTTAAAAATATTAAAAATAATTTATTCAATAAATTAATGTAACAATCGTTAGTTTTTAATATTTGTTTAAAGTTTAAATATATAAATGTATTTAAAAGCCTTTAAAGCCTACTTAAACATGTTTTTTACTTTTACACTTTTTTAAAAAACTTCTTTAGATTTTAATAATAACACTTTTAGTTTTTTTAAAAATTCATAAATAATTATTTATTGTGTTTTTTACTTAATTATATTGATGGCTTTCATGTAAAACTGATTTGTTTAAATACTGAGCAGTATATTTAAGTAATGTACAAACGGTACAAGCCATAAATTAAAAAAAAGGAGTTTATCATAAATTACCAAGGGTACAAAAATTGTTTCAAAAAACTTTATTCAAAACTCTATTCGTGAAATAGTAAAAATTTGTATTATAAGGTTACTTAAGCTCAAAGTATTACATAAGAGGTTCAAAGCTAATTTTTTGTTATTGTTCTAATTAAATTGTTTTTATAAATAAATTACAGATGGATATGAAATCAGATTATTATGATTTCTTTTTTTATAATGATTTAATTGTCATTAAATTTGATTGTCACTTTTGAAAAATTATCCCAGCAAATTTATCACAGTCGAAGTAAGGTATCCAATATATAATTTTATTAATTTTTTTAACAATAAATCCGTAAGCAAAATGCAAATTTTTTAAGAAAGTGACACAGTCACTAAATAAGATTTACTGATTAGAATGATGTTATATTCTTACTTTATTGCGTATTTTTAAAATCATTTTTCTGAACAGTATGACTTTGTGATATGCTATTTTTATCATCATAATACTGCATGACATTTATAATTTTACAAGAATGAACTGCTTTAAACTGCTTCTACTCACGAGTCGTCCTTTTTTACATAACTTTATGACAGAAATCCGGGAGACTTTCACCAAGCAATCTTATAGTTGATGAAATGCTTTAACGTAAGCTGCCCCATTTGCCATAAATATTTGTTTCTGAAAATAGTAGCAATAATGCAAGTTACCAATGGATTCGAACTCCTGCTCTCTTGCATGCAAAAAATTGTCATCTTACTGGAGGTATATATTTTTTTCACACTAACAGCATCGTCACTGGGATACAATAATTTCAACATATCCCGTCTTGTAATCGCTTCTTCCTACGCACTGGCCAGAGTGCCCATTGTGGAGTTCAGGAGAAATGGTAAGTAGGCCCCGAGACTCTCATCCGAGAGGAAGTACAGCGCCACTTGCGTTCCTGCTGAGAAACGTTTAGTTTACAGTCTTTCATCCCGAGAGCAAATGCATTTACAGAAATCCTACGTAAATGCTTTTCCTCTGATCTATACGAAAAATATGCATATCATCTAATTTATATTATTATCTAACCTATTTTGTCTTTCTAATTTATAGGAAGTTGGCCAACAGACTCTCACCAGGAGAGGAAGTATATTTCGCGCACCCTGCGCATACCTGAGTATGCATAAAACAATTTTGGCTAGAAGTGGATTCCTTCCACGAATCTATTATTATCTGCTTATAAATGTGTTCAATACTGTCTATCGTTAATTGTACATGTGTGGTGTTTGTGTGTGGGTCAATAAAGCCAATATGTGCCTTAAGTATTTCAACCCAACTGAAATTCACACTGAAATCTTTAATATAGATTAAGTTTCCTTCAAATTAATATTATTATATGTAGTCAAAATTCTTGGAACAGGAAATCTTGTATGTACAGAGTTATAAAAAATTATTGCTTGTATTACATAAGATATTACATCATTATCGTATTACATAAGATATTACATCATTATCGTATTACATAAGTTATTACATCATTATCGCATTACATAAATTATTGCTTGTATCTAAGATACATAATGCCATTCAACGTAGAATACGTTAATAACTCATAAGCCATATTAGTTTTAATTAATATAGTTATTCTCTTATAATAATATAACAGAATAGCAATACTAGATCATCAGAATATCTTATGAACTTATTATAATTTAATCGATTAGTCCTTTACAAAGTAAAAAAAAAAAAAAAAATGTTTTAAATATTTTTTGCAATTTTAAAAAAATTTAATTTAAGAGTTTTTAAAAGGACAATATGAAGATAGTATGCTTAGCTACATTTAGCAAACTTTGACAAAAAAGTCATTTATTGATTAATAAATGGTAATTTCTTTATGTGTTATTAATTAATATTATCAATTATTATTATTATTCAGTAATCAAAATATATGACAGAATTGCTAATTGATTCTTTTAAGTCATTAATATTTTATGCATGCATTTCAGTTGCAATCCAATTCCGCTAATTATCGTAATTAGACCATCAATATTTGGTTATAAAATTATCATTAATTGTATCAGCAGAATCATTATAGGACAATATTCATAAATATAGAAGGCAGACGCGTTATAAAATAAAAAAAATCACAAATATCATAATTTAAAAAAATAATTCTTTTATATAATATTTAATTCCTATTCTTAGCAATTTTATTTTAAGGAATAATTAAAAGAAATTATCTGGTTTTTATATAAAACACGCAACATAAAAATTTTTTTAAAGTTAATTCCTACTTTTTTTTCACTATATTGCAGAAAGTCCTTTATAAATAATTTTCATTCATTTTTTTAAGTTTATCTGGCGCCATCTATTGGTAGATATATGCAACTTAAATCTAAAAAAAACTAAAATTAATTAATTAAATTTAATTACTGGATTAATATTTTTAAAAAATGTATTAACATCAGGTGTCATCCACTACAAGTTAAAAAAATGTATTTGAACTGTACTGAGTGGATGAATAAAAAGTATTTTATGAACGATTGAAAATTTGAACAAGATATATATGTGTGAGCTAATAGAAGGGATTGAAAAAGTTCATTTAATTGAAAATTTTTATTTATTTATTTCTTATCCCATTTGGTAGACAGCAACATCCAGACCAAGTCCAAGAACCTGTGTGGTGTCATGGAAGGAGGGAACGGGCGGGAGGCTTCTATTGTGATGGAGCACTTGTATGTAGAAGTCTGACGTGGCTCCGCGAAGCTGAAGATGGAGGGCAGTGCCTTCCGGGAGGACTTTTAGGGGTAATTACCTCGCATTTGCATATCGTATGGGAGAGAAAACCCGGAAAATTCCTACCAGGTAGTCCAACGAACGACGAAAGATGCTGAACATCCACTTGGTAGACAGCAACATCTAGAATAAGTCCAAGAACCTGTGTGGTCTCATGGAAGAAAGGAAAATAAGGGTAGGAAGCTTCTGTTGTGATGGAGCACTCGTAGGTAGAAATCTGACTTGGCTCCGTGACGCTGAAGAAGGAGAGCAGTGCCTTACGTGGAGAATTTAGGAGGAACTACTCCGCATTAGGGTATCCTATAGAAGAAAACCTGGAAAATTCCCAGCAGGTAGTCCGACGAACGAAGGCCCTGAATGGCCGAGCGTCTAGCGCTCTGGCGCTCGGTGTTACAGGTTTCGGGCTCGAGTCGGGATGTTTGTAGGGGTTCGGAATCCACTTTAAGCCGTAGGTCCCGGTCTTATATGACTATAAGAACGTCACGGAACCCAGTCAGACTTCTCACCCACATCATTCCCAAACTGTAAAGGAGCAACTCAGCTCTAGGCACAGTGATGTGTTGTGGTGTAGCAGTAATAGTAGTAGTCCGACGAACGAGGCAAGATGTTGAACATTACAAACGCCACCGAGTCTTCTCATTTATTGAAATAGTATCTAAAACAATCCGTTCTAATGCTCACCAAATGCGTGCGTTGCCACTGAGCCACGAGTCGGGCCAAAAATTTCTATTATTACATCAATTATCAAGCATATTAGTAATATAATATGCAATATATTAATAATTAGTGCTTTAATAACATTATATAAACTATTATAACACATTTTTATTTTAGATTTGATTATGAACCTTTTCTAATTAAACACTACTACAAACACAATTTATTGAGCATTCATATTTAATCTTACAATAAATAAAATAAACTATTCTTAAGACACGTGTTTCCGATACCTCCTTTAACATCAAATAAATTTAATTCTTTTAAAAATCGGTAAATTGAAATAATGTCCTTAAATAGCTTAATTTAAATGATATTAATATGTTAGAATGCGGGGGTAGATGGTAATTTAAACATCACAATGTATCTAAATCAAATATTTTTTTTTGATGTAAGCCTTTTATTCGGTAATTGTGTTAATTTCCTAAATAAAATCCAAGTTATATATTTTAAATTGTAAATGACAATGGAAAAGATACTTTAAGGAGTTACATTTTCATTACATTAGATACATATAAAATAATATTTTTAAATTTTGGTCATAGGTGACTCAATTAAGCATTTTACAATATTTAATAATTTAATTTCCGTACTAAAGTTTAATTGTTGTTTTATTTTTTACTGCCTTCAATATTCATCAAACATAATTTATATGAATTCTTTAGTGAATATTATTCGAAAATTTTCATGATATAGAAGGATATATTTAAGTTTGTATACATATATATTATTTATTTGTTATATATATTTATATATATAGGTTTTGTTAAGGCTATTAGGCTAACTTAACCTTATTTCAGTAAAAGGTAATTATTTGTGTGCATTAATATATATCTATGGCGCTGGCTGTCACAAATTTCAGGTTCGAGTCCCGGCGGTGGACATGGTGTTTGTATTGGCTCGGAATCCACTTTAAACCACAGGTCTTGGTCTAATATGTAATCTGTAGCTTTGGGGGGTTGCGGCTCGCGTCCATAGCATACCTTCAAGCTGCACGTGCTCGATGGGTAGTGCTAAATGTGTAACAGTGGTGTAACCTTTGCTTATGCCATAAACATTACTGTCTTTGTATTGCCAACTGCATTAAAAAATTTTTTTTTCAGTGTTTAGTGTTAAAATACGCAATTTTTTTTAAACATCGGCAGACCTTGTGACAAATTTTTTAACATCAGTAGGGCTGACAACTCCACCACGTAAAAAAAAAGCATGTACTGTCTACAAATCTACCAGCGAGCAGACGGTCTTGGCCCACCATGGGACTGTTGCATCAACGGTGATGATGATTAATGTATTCAGTCCAGTCACATTAATGTGACCACCACCTACTTTCGACGTCAACGTGAAGTGAAATAACCAATCACAAAAGGCAGGTGGCAGCACGTTGCAGTGGAGTGTATATAAAAAATTCCACTTAATACCACATTCCACACTCCACTTAAAGACGGAATATACAAAAGTGTATATTCTGGCTTTTGACAGGAGGTCACATTAATGTGACTGGATTGTATACACTGAAGTGACAAAAGTCATGGGATACCTCTTAATATCGTGTCGGCGCTCCTTTCGCCCGGCGAAGTGCAGCAACTCGACGTGGCATGGACTCAACTTCTAAAGTCGTTGAAGTCTTCTGCGGGAATATTGGCAGGCCATGCTTTGTCTTTCGGTACCAGGCGATCATACAATTGTGAGAAAGCAGAGTGAATGAAGTTTTGGATTTGAAGGCACAGAACAGATTCCTCAAGCTGTTCCATTACACAAATGCTGCTAAATAGGTTCATATCCGGGCAAACC